>OY992886.1:75664108-75924108 GCA_963921405.1 Cepaea hortensis
ATGAGTCTTCTCCTGTTGGTTCTCCAAGATGGTTCATCCGATCTCACCTCAACTTCTCCTCAGGTGAAATGACATTCCATAATTTTATGTCCTCGGTGTTTGACTTCAAGTTCATTCAGTCTGACACTAATGTTAAAAAAAAGTGTTCAATGTTTCTGACAGATAAAAGTGTGGTACGGCACTGTAGATAAAAGTATGTTGGATAGTGGGTAGTAATTTACCACAAATGTCATAGGTTGTATTGCAGTGAACGATGATTAAATTGAAGTTCCTGACTTATTCAACAATTAGATGCTCAAGGTGGTGAATCCTTCAACCTATCATGACCAAATCTAGTCCATTGCATGACTATTGCCTTAGGAATCTTTCTCTAAAATATTGGCTTAACAAGAGCTGCAGGATTAAAACTATCACACTCTAACTGAGCTTCTAATAGCCTAGTAACTGGCGATGTTGTCTATGCGACGTCAGAACCTTCAAAGCCAGAGAACTGGCATTTGTCCTGTGACTGGAAGTTGTCGGTCCAAGTCGTACGGTGGTCACATTTTCTCAGACCAAAACCAAGAAAAGTTCTCAGGTAAATCTGCAGGTTTGGCGGGGTACATTAATGTGTACATTACCACTCTTATTGTAACTATTATGTACATATGAAATTAGGAGTAACAAACAGAAGTACTGTATACTGAAATAAATGCATACACAAATTACAGAATGGTTTTAGTGTAAGTCTATCCCGATTCTAACAAAACTAGATGGGAGTACGGAGACTTTGTCACAACCAAACAAAAATGGATGGCGGAAAATGGGAAATAGGAGTGTGTCACAGTTATGACTTAAAAGTTGTTAATATAGTAGCAGACATGTTATATATCACATTAAAGGGGTTTGCATAGGGGAAAACTACTATTTATAAGCCCTTGGCAGATAAAGGAAGTCGCCTAAGATGATTAATCATCCCATGGCAGTTAATCAGTTAACATGCATTGGTTTTTGACAACTGTTGTAGCATAGTGGCTTGTGTGCTTGTATATCAAAACAGTGGTCTGGGTTCATCCCCCATAAGTGGCAAGATTCTGTTCAACTGGTACCGCTACTGAATCAAACCAGCCTCATTAAATTGATACCGGATAATTTCCAGCTGAAAGTAATCTTGGAAGGAAAGGTTAAATAGAACATAACTGATCGGCCGACCTCATTAATTAAATTAAGTCTCAATACTTGACTGTATTGGGTATACTCTGTTAGCCCTATATAGACCAGCTCATGAACTCATTCACGCACACACAAAACAAGGTCAGTATATAGAAATGTCAGGATACAAACCCGGGCTTGTTTCTCTGAGCAAATGATAGCAAACTGTTTGTCACTGTTTATTTCTGTGGAAGGCGATGAGCAGATCTTTGACTTGGAAGTGCTCAGTGACATTTGCCCTGCACGTGAACAGTTCAAAGTTGGTTACCATAAACACTGTACAACTCAAGTCTTCAACAAACAATAAACACTGTACAACTCAAGTCTTCAACAAAAGAATGATCACTGTACAGCTCAAGTTTTAAAAAAAAAACAATAACCACTGTACAACTCAAGTTTTCAACAAAACAAACACTTTACAACTCAAGTTTTCAATAAAACAATAAACACTGTACAACTCGTCTGCAACAAAATAATAAACACTGTACAACTCAAGTCTCCAACAAAACAATAAATACTGCAAAACTCAAGTCTTCAACAAAACAATGATCATTGTAAAAGTCTTCAACAAAACAATAAACACTGTACAACTCAAGTCTCCAACAAAACAATAAACACTGTACAACTCAAGTCTCCAACAAAACAATAAACACTGTACAATTCAAGTCATCAACAAAACAATAAACACTGTACAACTCAAGCCTTTAACAAAACAGTCATCAAACACCACTTAATTTAAAAAAGAAAAAGGTTAGCTGCATGACCTTTTTACAGGAAGTTGCAATCAACCCCATAATTTTTTTTATTTGTGATTTGTAAGGCGATTTTATGCTCAGTAGTTTGTCATTGCTTTACAGACTTCAGCAAACTTTACTTATTTATATAATTTTATATAATATGTTTCAACATAGGAGAGTTCATCAACCTATACATTCAAAATGTAACAGATTTGGTGTTTTCATTGTTAGTGTCAGTAAGTTTGTAATGAACAAGTTTAGTTGTTGATGTAAACAAAATAATCGGTTGAAGTATACTCTCATCGCATCATCATGTGCCATGCCGATAAGCGTGGGCACTCATGTTTCATCATCTGACATGATCGGCAGAGTCATGTATCGGCTCTATGTTCTTTCTCCATTATGCCATGTGACCAAGCCATCTAAATATTTATCTCTCTGCCTTCCCCTTGTTCTTTGCACTCAATATTGCCAGCTGTCATGAAGTTTTCTAGTGTATTTCCTCTCATAACGGACCCAACAAATCTTGACTGTCCACATCTCATTTCTTAAATTAGTGTCTGATTTTAATTTGTTTCTTGTAGGACTTGCTCATTGATTTTTCTGTCTTTCCAAGGTATTTTTTGCATTTTTCTCAGAAACCCCATTTCTACTGCCATTAAATGTTTCCATGGCATAAAATCATATGGTGGTCTTTCATTTCCTTGGCAGCCTTCCTTCCTAGATAATTTCCAGATCATTCTGAAAATAATAAAGCACCTATTTTTAAAGGAAGCTGCAGCTGTCTCTCTGGGCTAGGGGTTAATGTCTTTCTCCGTAATCCTGTATACTCTCGTGAGTGGCGTGATGTGCACGAGAATTGGTAGCAGTTCTCACCGCATCAGTAACTTACAGGGTATGTGAGCCGGTCGCTCAGAAAGCAATGGCAAACTACTGAGCGTAATCTTGCCTAGTTCATCAACAGTAGCTGAAAAAAATGCTGGTGTTGACTGCAACATCCTGTAAGGGATATGCAACCAAAATTTAAAAAAAAAAAAAAAAAAAAAAAAAAAAAAAAAAAAAGTAACTTTGTGGCTAGACACCCACCTGTTGGCCTAGTGGCCATGGATTCAATCCCCATCAGAGCAGATTCAAATTTAAAAAAAACTAACATGGGCTCCCATTTCAACCCAGTCTAAATGGGTACCAATTAATGTCTTGGGAGTAAAGATGGCCAGTGTAATACTGACCACATTTCATTGAGTGCCGGTTGATCTATAAAAATATCTGTTAGTACAATAAGCCTAATGCACCTGAACAGATTCAGTACCCAAACAAAAAGAAGGTTTGGACTAAACAAAATTGGATGGCGGACAACGGAAAGTAAGGGTGTGTCACAGTTATGATTTAAAAGTTGACAATATAGTAGCAGACATGTTATATTATAATGCAGTAACAACATGTTGGCGATTATATAAACCTACAGAAGATACAGAAAGTCACTTAAGACGATTAAATCATGCCATGACACTGAATCAGTTCAGGCATGACAAGGGTCCTGTACTAATCACTAATGCTAGTTTTTAAAGACTGGGCTGACCTCAGAGCTGTACTAATCACTACTACTAGTTTTTAAAGGCTGGGGAGACACCAGAGCTGTACTAATAACTACTACTAGTGTTTAAAAGCTAGAAGATTAGTACAGCTCTGGTGTCTCCCCAGTCTTTAAACACTAGTAGTAGTGATTAGTACAGCTCTGGTGTCTCTCCAGTCTTTAAACACTAGTAGTAGTGATTAGTACAGCTCTGGTGTCTCTCCAGTCTTTAAACACTAGTAGTTGTGATTAGTACAGCTCTGGTGTCTTCCCAGTCTTTAAAAACTAGTAGTAGTGATTAGTACAGCTCTGGTGTCTCTCCAGTCTTTAAACACTAGTAGTAGTGATTAGTACAGCTCTGGTGTCTCTCCAGTCTTTAAACACTAGTAGTAGTGATTAGTACAGCTCTGGTGTCTCTCCAGTCTTTAAACACTAGTAGTAGTGATTAGTACAGCTCTAGAGTCAACCCAGCCTTTAACAACCAGTAGTAGTGATTAGTACAGCTCTGGTGTCTTCCCAGTCTTTAAACACTAGTAGTAGTTATTAGTACAGCTCTGTGGTCAACCCAGCCTTTAAACACCAGTAGTAGTGATTAGTACAGCTCTGTGGTCAACCCAGCCTTTAACAACCAGTAGTAGTTATTAGTACAGCTATGGAGTCACCCTAAAGGACTGTGGCTAATACCCTGAGGTGATCCGAAAGTTTGGCTTGCGACCTGGCATTGTACTTAGCTCCCCGTCAGCCAAACAGCTAACGCTCATTGAGCTGACTGTCCCTTACGAGTCCAATATTGAAGAGCAGCACGTGTACAAGTTAGCGAAGTATGATGATATGGTCGCAAGTCTTAGGCGGGAGGAATACACCGCCAGGCTCTTCGCCGTCGAGGTAGGCGCAAGAGGTCTTGTCTCCCACTCCGTGTTTGATGTGCTGAAGTGAATGGGCATGAAAGGACGATTAAAAGCCCAGGCCCAGAAACAACTGTCTAAGGCAGCCGAAAAGGCCTCGTGCTGGCTGTGGAACTGTCGCAACCTAGAGTGGAACAAGTCTTGGAACTAGTATGGTTGGAAGCGGTGCAATACCAACAATTTCTCAATCAAAACCACGAACTTTACGTCTCGTATCAGTTATTTAGCCCTTCCTCCAAGCGTAAGCGGTGAGCCTGAGTGCAGTAAATCACACAAATGTAGGCCGAAGTCCAACCTCCATAATAATAATATAGCGATAATCAACCGTCAGTTGCACCCAGCCAGCTGCAGGGAGATAAAGAGGTGGGTCTTGAAAGGAAGGGAGATCTGGCTCCCTAATAGGGTGCGGCACCATGAACGGGGCACGGGGAAGGAACACGGCAACAAAGAAGTATGGAGATGACAGAGGCCGTGGCGGGGGATGAGGCTGGCATCCCACGACCACATGTGCCAAGGGGCTGCACTGGCTCTCCCCACCGTGGGAGGGAGGGCTTGAGAGGGGACAAGGTAACAGCGAAGGGACAAGCTTAACATCAGGGATAACTAATGTGACTGAGCGAACGTCTCCATGGCAGGGGTAAGACGCCCGGAGTCATGACCCGGGCGGGACCGCCCCCAGAGAGTATTAAGAAATTAAAGGTCCAAAATGCTTGGGGAAGGGGTTACTTCTGATGATCAGAATCCCCCTGTCGTGTTTGCTCCAAGTTGGAGTTCTTACGATTACTACTAGTGTTTAAAGTCTGGGGAGACACTAGAGCTGTACTAATCACTAATGCTAGTATTTGAAGGCTGGGATGACCCCAGAGCTGTACTAATCACTAATGCTAGTATTTGAAGGCTGGGATGATCCAAGAGCTGTGCTGATCCGAGAAACAGAATCCTGCTACTTCCATGGATTGAATCTGGATCAAACATTTAGTAAAAAAGGGCACAAGCCCATACATCACAGCAGCCCCTTTCCTCCAGTGACAACCAGAAACAAAGATGGTGAAACTTACTACCAGGGTTCTTCGTGCTGGACTTCTCACTGACATCTTTACTGTCTCTGTTGTCTTTCCACTGGTCATACATGGCCGGAATCAGACAGCCCTTGAAGTCAAGGAAAGACATGCATACAATTGTACCTTTCATTCTGTACAGTGACCCTGCAGAGAAAAAAACAACACATTTTGTATAAAGTGATTGTTAATTATAAATGGCAAATCAGCTCCAGGGGTGTGAAAATTAGGCTTTCAGATTGTCACACATAAGAGGACTATTCCAAAATCAATTGCCAATTGGCTAATAAATATAAACTGGTTGCCATAGTGACAACGTTCATTGCTTGCATCATTCAGTAGTCTTTTAGATCATGAAATTTCAACCTACAGTCGCATTTGTTCAGTGGTTCACGAATTGCGAATGAATAAACATGGACACTGTTATTGCCCTTCCCGCCAGCTGTGAAATTTGTGGTGCGATTCGTTTTCTTTAAGTAGAAGATCAAAATGTGACCAAGGTTCATCGTTGATCGTGTTGTGTATACGTGATAACATTACGAGTGACAGTTCTGTGAATGCAGAGATGGAAGAGCAGACCAAACAGTGGATGCATACTAGTCTCCAAAAAAGGCCAAACAATTCAAGAAAACATTTTCGCAATGAAAAATGATGGTTACAGTGTTCTGGGATTGCTAGAGCACTTCGTTGAAGGAATTCATGCCACTAGGGACCACAATAATGTCAGGAGATTATTGTGAAACATTGAAGAAGATTCATCGGTCAATCCAAAAAAAAAAAAAAAAAAAAAAAAAAAAAAAAAAAAAAAAACCAACCTGGAATGCTCACTAGTGGGGGCGTCATTATTCTTCATGACAACACACGACCCCCCTTCTTCTGCTCGCACAAAGGATTTAGGATTTATTTGAGCAGTTTAAGTGGGACATTTTCAACCAACCCCCCCCCCCCCCCCCCCCCCCCCCCCCCTCCTTGCCACCAGGTGATTATCATCTGTTCAGCAAGATGACAGTCTGGCTTATTACCCAGCATGTTGACACCGCCGAGGAGCTCATGGATGGAGTCAACAACTGGCTAGTACCCTGGTGGCGCCGTTCCTTGACGAGAGGTTACAAAAACTCGTCCCATGATACTGCCTGAATTTAGGTGGTGACTATGTTGAAAAGTAATGCAGTGATTAAAGTAACTTTTGTATATATTTAGATGTTATTGTCAATGTGTTTACATTTTTACCAGCCAATAGAAGGTTAATTTTGGAATAGCCCTCGTACGAAGCTTAGGCAAGGAACGAATGAAGAAACATAATTCAACACAGTAAATATGTTAGTTAGCTACATACCACTTGGAGAAACTATTACAGGCTGTGATAATCGCTGTTCACGTTGTAAAACTAGGGCAATCACAATGACGGATCCCAGGCTTGTGCCCACCCACAAACACGGGGATGTCTCACTGTCTGAAACAAAGCAAGATGGCCTTTCTGCTTCATATTCTTCCTCTGTCACACTGATCCAACATTTATATACAGAACAGAGAATACACAACAGACAAGGCATTGTGCAAATACATTAACTGATTCAGGGCCAAACAAAATGTAGGTTTAGACCAAACATGGTACACTTGAACAAGTATGTACATTTCCATTCACTGAGCATTGAAACTGTGGAAGATACATGAACAAAACATATAACATGATGACCTTGGTATGTAAACAATATAAAATAACACAAAGTAATGCAGCTGTACAGAACAGAATTACGAAAAATACTTTATCTTTACAACTGCAACTAAGAGTACTATCTCCTCCTGTTAATCGCTATATGCTTTTATCTATGGTTTAGATGTATTTACTTCCTCTAACTCATTACTAGCTATCTTTTTATATTTTTCTGCATCATTTTATTCTTCTCATCCTATTCTTATGCCTTAATGTAGTCGCTGTAAGGTCTTCTCTGTGATTATATGTTGTGTTTTGTGTATGTATTTGTTTGCTGATGAAGGCTAGTTGTCGCAACGTCCTGTATTTTTCATAATTCTCTTCTGTAAAGCTGCATTACTTTATGTTATTTTATATTGTTTACATTTACACAGCTTTACTGCAGTTCCACTAATGACCCTAGTATGGTGATAATGGGAGATCACGAATATATTATCCTTGGACACTGAATCAGTTAATGAGAATTAAAAGACTTCTTGGGGAGCTGAGGTAGAGCAGTTAGTTAGTTAGTTAGTCGACAGATCATCCTCATTGCACATCGAACCATTCAGTCCATAAGTGCTCGGATCCCCTCCTCAGCAAATCCCACAGCGTGTAGCGGCTAACGACGCCAGTTCTGTGTTGGTTTATCAATCTTCTTTGGCTTCCTGCATAGTGTTCTTGTTTGGCCACCCCTCTTTTAATTTGCTGCTCTCGCAGTCTGGCCATTGTTGTAGATTCACAGTCATCACTTGGTTCTCGCAAAAGTCTTACTTCTCGTAGAGCATTCAGAATGTCAGCCTGGTCCATGGCGTGTCCGCCCTCCACAGCTGGCAAAGATTAGTTTCATCTTCGTGCCAGGGCATGCGGGAGTACAAGGAAATGAGCGGGCTGACAAGCTCGCAGGTGAGGCTACTGTGGAGGTAGAGCAGTGGCTAGCTTAAGGCCAGTATGTGTCCTGCCGTATGTAACGCAGGGAAAAGACAGTTCAGATGTGAATGAGAGGACAGGCACAAAGGTAACTGGTAGTAAGTTTAATGAAACTGTCTTTTGTTTTCACTAGAGAATGGACTCTCAGTATCAATGTGGTCCGTTAACTTGCTTACAAAAATAGTTAGTTGCATATCCTTTACAGGATACAGAGTTTCTAGAAAAACTAGGAATGAAAAGAGAGTTGATGAAGGAAATTTAAAAAAGGCAAGTGAAATATTTTGGCCATGTTAAAAGACATAACATGCTCATAAAAACCATACTGGAGGGTAAGGTTGAAGGCAAGCGAACAAGAGGCAGACAACGATACAAGTGGGAAAATAACATTAAGAGATGGGCGAACATCAATCTGACAGAATGTACAGTCAGGGCAAGAGACAGACAGTGTTGGAAATCCATTGCAGTCAACCTTCACTGTGGAGATGGCACCTGGTTGATTGATTGAGGATGTCACAGTCAACCTTAGCATACTTTGGCTATTTGTGATTTCTTGTCAAGTTTACATTCAGTAGTTACCAAAATAGTCAGACATTAACAAGTAAAGGACCCCTTTACACCATTCAAGAATATTGGGTATATGGTGCTAGTCCAATATTTGCATAGACCAGTCGGCACTAGTTAGTGATTTAGTCAATATTATGCTAACTGCCTTTACTTAATAGGTCATTACCTGGTACTAATTTTAGACTGGGATGACCTTGGAGCTCAGGTCAACTTAAAAAAAAATGATAGGGATTTGAACACACGATCATGTCATGAGGTTCTGCCATCCAGGTATTAATATTTCTGCCTTCCCCTCACTCTTTTCCCATTAATTTTGCCAGTTGTCACTAAGTTTTCTAGTTTATTCCTCCTCAAGACATGCCCAAACAATCTTGACTATGTCTAATTTATTATTTGGTTGTTTCGGGATTTGAAATTTAAATATTGAGCACAACCCACTACTGGCAACGCTGATCGTACCCTGGTATGAACACACCCGCTTCACACGCCAGTGATTCAGGGCTTGTTTCCGGATCCGGTCAGGGATATGCACTACAGACGAGCTCAAACGAGAGCGAAACTCGAGTATAGTGCTTCCATATTGACGTGGATAGGCCTTAGGTTCATGCCAGAATACGATCAGCGTTGCCAGTAGTGGGTTGTGCTCAATATTTAAATTTCAAATCTCGAAACAACCAAATAATCAATTTGATTATTGCTCACTGGATTTTAGGAGGCCTGGTGTTCCTTGCCAGCGAGAAGTCCTGATCGTTCGGGTCCACATCGATTGACGGACGTCAGTCGCGGCGATTGAGCAATCTTGAGCATAGCCTATGATGGGTGACGTTGTGATATTCTGTTATGATAATTTGCCGTGTCTGGCGTGTGCCGCGTGGTTACACACCCGCTTCACACACCAGTGATCCGGGGCTTGTTTCCGGATCCGGTCAGGGATATGCACTACTGACGAGCTCAAACGAGAGCGAAACTCGAGTATAGTGCTTCCATATTGACGTGGATAGGCCTTAGGTTCATACCAGGGCACGATCAGCGTTGCCAGTAGTGGGTTGTGCTCAATATTTATATGTCTAATTTCTCTAATCAATTTACAGTTTTCATTGTTTTCTTGGTTTTTCTGTCCTTCTATGATATTCTTTGCAATTTCCCCAGAAACCACATTTCCACTGCCATTAGATGTTTCTCAATTTGTATGTTTACTGTCCATGCTACACATGCAAACAACAGTATAGGTTCTATATATTCTGCATAATGCTGGACATTATTTTATAAGACACAAGGGGGAGTCCTATGACAGTGATTTTCCCACTTTGTAAGCTCTTTCTTTCCTAAGCATTGCTTTTAAAAAGTGATTTTGTCCATGCTGATGGTATGATTTATCAAATTCATATTCTCAACATCACTTTGTAATTTCTTTGTGTGAAGTAAAAGAATTAAACGCACTGACGTGCCATAAAGGTATATTGGGTTTGTGGACATATGTTCTGTAGCCAAGATAATATTGGTTTGTAAAGAATCACTTTAAATAAACACGGATACCTCCGTAAGTGATCCAGTCTCCTCCCAACGATCACAGAGGGAGGGAGAGAGAAAGAGAGAGAAGGGGAGAGAGAGAGGGGGAGAGGGGGAGAGAGAGAGGAGAGAGAGAGAGAGAGAGAGAGAGAGAGACAGAGAGAGAATGAACAAATGAACAAACTTTATTTTCAAAGGGTCCCAAATTGAGCATGCAGGCCTGTCTTACATTTGGCCCTTCCAATCACTAAATTTTTGAGAGAGAGAGAGAGAGAGAGAGAGAGAGAGAGAGAGACAGAGAGAGACACAGAGAGAGAGACAGACAGAGAGAGAGATAGATAGAGAGAGAGAGAGAGAGAGAGAGAGAGAGAGAGAGAGAGAGAGAGAGAGAGAGAGAGAGAGAGAGAGAGACACTCTCACCATACTGGATGAACTCCACAGTACAGTGAGGATCTACATGGATCCTTCTTGCAGATCTTTGCCCTTGACCAAGAAGGTCTGATTCACTATGACAGTATTGGGGGAGGGGCCCAGACCAACCTTGTATTATTTTGTAAAAATGTATACAGTCCACTCCAAGAACTAAATTGAATCTGCTCCAGTTACAGGTATGTAAAAAAAACAAAAACAAAAAACAACAACTAGACACTGATACAACTGCAGTAATAAATTTACAAACAAGTCATGCAGCTGAAGGTATGGAGTAGTCAGAAAAACATACTGAATCCTCAGACAAAGAATCTCATTAAGATGTTTTAAGACAGTTGTATTAAAACAAGTGGCAGACTGGGTCTAAAAATACTGGCTGCCAGGAGTAAAAGATACCAGAAGGATATTAGCATCTTTAACATATTGTCTGATGTTTAAGGGGGTTCATTTCATCAGGATCTCATGAGGAGGAGGGGAAGACTTGCCATTAGGCAAGCTGACACCCTGGCTAGTCCACCTCTGATTACAACAATTTCTTTTTGGTTTTATTTTATTTAAATGTGCTGATGAAAGTTTTCTAGTAGTAACATTCATTTTGTCACTTGCAGTTGCGTTCTTGTAAAGCTGACCAATTGCATTGATTCTATTGATTTACTCATTGCATATATACAGCACTCTGTGGCTAAAGGGCTTGCGAACGCTGTTTGTGAGCCCGTATACCCGGTGCTGGTTTTTTCGAAAAAGGTATAGGGGCCGGTCGTTCAGAAAGCAATGGCAAACTACTGAACGTAACACTTGCCTAGTACATCAACAGCAGCTGAAAATGCTGGTGTTGACTGCAACGTCCCGTAAGGGATACGCAACAAAAAATTTTTATATACAGCGTTACTGCAGTTCAACCCATTTATCATCAAATTAGAAGCGGATGTTGTACCTCTCAACCATGTTGGCTTCATGAACCAATATGGTCATTATCTCACCAGCAGCCTTGACATTACAAGACTTCTGGTATCCATTTCATGAGACTAGGACACCCCATCCATTTATTTTTCAATGCCAAAATAAAAGGCTGTCAAGAAACTTCTCTTGACATCTTCCTCAATCTATATTCTATTAATCTGTCAGGTTGTTACAATATGTTCTAGATCAGTGGTTCTCAACCGGTGGGGAATTCCACACCCCCCCCCCCCCCCCAATTCTTTCAAGATCGTGTTAATATAAGAACCAATTACTTGATATTGTTTTTCCCCTCAATACTTTATGGTTCTGTACCTCTTGTCCTTCTGAAATTCATTTTATAACGTAAATAGACCTGCATATCACGTTTTATGTAGACATCTAGACTTGCTCTAGTATGTGTTATTAAATTTAGTTTCCATTTTTACATATACTATGTAGGGGCCAGGGTTATAGGGAGGAAATATGAAAAGGGGGGGGGGGATGACATTCTGAACATATGGTGAAGGGGTGCATGGACCAAAAAAAGCTGAGAACCACTGATCTAGCTGTTCTCTTCCTATATGACCAACAGACTGTGGCTGCCTCTTTCTGATCATTTTGAATGCTGAAACAAGACAAGGTTTAAACTTACCTTGCTTGCATGTGTATGAGTCTGCAAAAACTAGAGACTGGATTGCTTCCTTACTAACGTTATCCAGGCTGGATATACTTGAGCTGCGAGAGCGGCAAAAGGTAACGTCTGTCTTGTCTGTTTCAAAAATAAATAATTGAAAGGGAACACAAGTGTGAATATGAAGAATGCACGTCTCTTGGAAGAACTATTTCAGCCATGCTACTTCTTAAAATACTTTCTTACATGGGATATTCATTAATCAGTTTTATGATTATGCAAAACTTTACATATTTCTTTCTTTTAAAATGTAATGAAAGTTATTTCCAGTCTACACAAGGTAAACATGTTTTAGAAAAGAGACATACTTTTAAAATTTACTTTTGAAATAAATAAATATCTTATATCTAAAATACCCAAAAAATAATTAAATGCATGAAATAGTAGTTATTTTATTATATCAATTCTGTTTATTTGAGAATTTCCTACTTATGAAACATTTTTTAGTTAAATGAATATATCTATGCAAATCAATAAGCATTAATAAACACATTCTAGCAATTTAAAATATATTTGCATATTAATGTCATAATTAACAAATATGTAAGTCACAATAGAAATTAATACTATCAGTAAGCAAATTAAAATTAATATTTTTAATTTACACCCCAACTATTTAATAGTATGGACACATTTACTTTTTTATTTATCTACACACTACAAACATTATGTACTCATAAAAGAATAGTATTTCAATTACTTATTTCATTTACAATTTAAGATAAAAGAAATGTACAAGTTATCAATAAATGCACATGTGCTTTGAACTGCTATTGTAACTAACTATAATTATATAATTCTAAATGATAAGTAAATTAACAAGAGTAAACTACCTAGGCAATCATAACACTACAAAACACTAATATTAAATAGACAATTCTTTCTCTTCTATCATCTGACTTTCGTGCCTTCTTGACAACAAAGGAGTTGTGTTTATTTTATTGCAGAAGCCATAATGATTAATCTACATAGGCCAGTTTTGTGCAAACAGAAAGACATGATAGTCAGTTTAAAATTACCGTGGTAGACAACTGACATTATTGTGTTAACATGCGTATATTTTAGCTTGAAGTATTTATCTACAGGGTGTATTTTTAATGACTGTGCAGTGTTTTAAAATATTGCTGGTCCAAGTTTTGTATTTACCTATTACGTTGCATGAATTTTACAGAGGGTGAATACAAAACTTGGACCAGCAATATTTTCAAACACTGCACAGTCATAAAAAATACACCATATATTTTATTTTACTTCATGTTGTATGAATTCTGCAGTATATACCTGACAAGATGCAGTAAAATATGCCAGGCAATAAATCGTGCAATCTATTGTTTGTGTCTTCAATATTCAAATATCATGTAACTCCCTAAAACTACACAGGTCTCTTATGAGAAAAATTGTCTAAAAATATATATCCTTAATGGTTAACAGATTGGCTATGAACCTTCTTGAAGACTGCATTTTAACTCTCAAGGCCAATGCTCTGGTATTCAGGTCACCTGAGCTCTTGAGCTTGCTCCAGTGTGTAGAGACAGTTCCCCCTACCCAGTACCAAAGTACCATTTCCATGGGGAATGTGGTGTAGCACCTTTCTTCTCTTCTCCAAGCCCAGAAACTAGGGAGGTTGGCAAGACTGGTACCAGAACTTCATATCTGTGGTGAGGCATATTAGGATGTAACCAGGTCATCGTCGTGTTTCTTCTATGTGTTTTAGGTATGCCCTTGTCAACATACTCCAACACAATGCTTTGAGGGAATGTGTCTTTTAAACCTAAATAGGAAGTCTGTATAGTTATCACTGAAATTCAGTTACTTTTACAGTGAACAATTTTTTTATGAATATTTTGTTCCTCAAATTCTTCTAGGAGACACAGTAGTGAAGCTGCTAGATGCTGGCCTGATGGTCTTTGGGTCGATCCGCATCGGTGCAGCTTCAAATGTTGAAAATCGACCTGTTCTCCCACGTTGACACAGCCTAAAATGGGTACCAGAAAATGTCTCGGGGAGTAAACATGGCTTGTATGATACCGAACATATCACCCACCTAATGCTGATTGATTTATAAAAAAGATGTGTCTAGCACCATTTGCCCAATTCACCTTAAAGCATGTAAAAGGGGCCTTTACTCCCACCAAATTCTACTTCTGCCTGTTATCTCCCCATGCAACATAATCCTTCAACCATCAGAAATCAAGTCCTTTGTGGACTTGTTCACGACTGGTTGATTTAGCAGCTAAAATGTTCTAATGTGGATGAGGTAGCCTGTTTCACACCAACCCTCCTTAGTCACCTCTTATGACATGGACGGTAGGTTACAATGTTACTATTCTTTGCTTCCTTTATAGAACACTAGTAAAACATGGGCGCTCACCAAGTGTAGCAGAAATTAAAGGTAAAGAAAACAATGACAATCCACTTTGAATCTCAATCACCGTTTTATGATGGACAAATTAATATTAATATTCTTCCCTACAGGGCATTATAGTTAAAACAACAATTAAAAAAAAACAAAGAAGAATATATATCATTTATATGTTGATAAGACTGCATGCAATTTACTGTGTCATTCTTGGGAAAGTCATTACTTTTAGGAAAGGTTTTTCTATCTGACATGCAGAACCTTGCTTTATTGTTAAACTTCATGATGAAAAAATTAATATTAAGATTCTTCACTACAGGGCATTATAGTTTTAAAAAAAAGAAAAGAATGTATAGCATAGCATTTATAATTTGATAAGACTGAATTTACTGCGTCATTCATTGGAAAGTTATTACTTATTACTTTTAGGAGAGTTTTTCCTATCTGACACGCAGAGCCTTGCTTTATTGTTAAACTTGCATGAACATCAAGTCAAAATGGGTGAAGCCTGACAAAGTGCTATGCAGGGAGCCAAAGAAGATGAGTCATTTAGCACATAACTGGTGTCATCAGTCGTTAAACACTAAGGGAGATACTGAGGAGGGGATCTGAATGGTTCGTGTGCAGTGAGGATAATTTGATGGCTAACTTATTATCTAACTTTATATAGAAACTGTTTAACATTTTTGTGTGCAGATAAATGGCATCATTGTCACGAATTTGCAGCCTTTACTTCCCAGAACAATTTTCGGTTCACTTTTGATGGGCCGTGTAGAGAATCAACAGACTAACAAAACTGTTTTCTCTATATTCAAGGCTATATAGTCTTGACGTAAGCTTGCAAAGCCTGCAAGTAAACAAACCACCACAGATGGCTTTCTAATTGGGAAGTTAATTTGACACCAGTACCGGTCACCCCCAGAGGTTATCAATCCAGCCAGACGGGAGGGCAGACTCAGGGGACTGAATGGTAATTAAAACCAACCAGGCATGACGCAAGCAAACCTGGTTTACCAACAGAGTTGTAAACTGGCAGCTGACCATGAGAACCTAATTGCTCCTTTGACATGACACCTGATAAGCACAGCTAGGAAACCGCCCAACCGCGATGGCTGACCTCCATCTGGTAGAGACTAGAGGTGCAAGGTGTGAAATCACTGATAAGACTCAGGGGGCTAATAATTGTCAGACCCACAGGTGTGAAGGCTAGTGTGCATGCAGAAAGAATTTTTATGACTGGACAGACTTGGAGATAATTGCAATTAACGTCAGGGGGAGATAAGAAGAATTTATGAATGGAATTCCTGGGAGATAAGTGTCTACTGCTAGGCTAGGTATAAAAACCCATGCTAGACCTGTTCCCTTTAGATTAAGTCTGACTTCAGAACAGGTAGGCACCCAGCTCGTTTTGTAGTCATATGTATGATTCTTATGTTGCTAGATTTCACTAGGAGAATTAATTCTTAGTAACTAGTCAAGTTATAGATGTATGTACTGATTTTCAGTCTATATCTGATCTAGGTTATTGCAAGAACTATCATTGTCGTAGGTTACTTGAGTGTTCTTTCTAAGTTCTGTGTTCAATATCATATTGCTTTAAAGTGTTATTCTTCTGAGAAGTAGAAACTTGTGAAAGGCAGATCTTGTCTAGATATACTTGAGGTGTCGTAGCAGATGCTTGCCCTTTCTTTCTAAACTAGACTAGTCTCTTTTTGGTGTGTGCATTTGGTGTACCGAATATAGTCAACTGACTATTTCTTTAATTCTAAGCACAGCAGTAACTATGTGGTGACTAAACCGGACAGATCAGCTATATGGCTGGTCTGTTTGGTCACTTCAATTAGACTTGTTGCATATCTCATTTTGTAGGTATACAATATTATTACTCATTAATAATGCCTTATGCTATTATGTTGAGCATCATTATAGGTCTATCTTGAAGTAATATAATGTATGTATATCAGAGGTTGATATAGTTGAATTGTCATATGCATAATTTGGGTATATGTTCTGTAACATATATGGAAACTATGTTTCCCAGTTTGTTGTAGACAAGGATATTACTTCCCTTTTGCATTCATATTTCGTATGTAAGTATAATCTTATATGCCATTTTGTATTCGTATACCTTAGGTTTATTTGATGTGATTTGTTATATGGTAACTCACTAAGAATAAATGGGTGTTGTGCTATTGTGTTCGCATGGGCACACTGGCCATCGATTGTGTTGGAAATGGAGGTGTAATGGTACAGACATTACCCACAATTGTTATAGGGTATATGGTGCTAAACCTTTTCATCGTATGGTGGAGGGTAGTTCACGGAAGTCTGGCACAGATACTGGTCACGGCTTGTAAGCTCGGATGATCAGGCATTATTATAATACCATTACCGACCCTGTGAGCTGCTAAACCAACATTGGACGGAGCGGCTGTACGACACAGAATTTCTGTTTTAGCGACATGGACATGGGCGGCAGAAATGTAATCATTACAGGCGTGTGAGACAATTGAAAGAGCCCATCCCAGACTAAGACCGTAGGACAGAGATATGGAGGAGAAGGAGGATGGTGAACGCAGTAGAGCTGGAAGATCAACTTGGCCAGACTGGTCATTGTATATGTTTGTGTTATGATATGTTTTAAGTAGGATTGCGCTGATGTAGAACTAGATATAACACATTCTTGACTTTCTTTCAAGCTCTCACAAGGAGCACCTATGTTGTAGATCTCAAGGACGAGTGAAGACTAGGTCGTGTCAGGACTGACAGGATTCATCAGAATACCGGCAAGCTGTTTCTTTTTTTGAGTCTACTGGAGAGTGGGGATCTGGACCACAGATCCAGATAGATCAAGTAACAAGTTACGTAATGTTTCTCATCACTATCTATATGATATCATCATCATCATTTTGAATAACATCCAATGTTTAATATGATTAGTAAATAAATGTTGTAGTATTGTAACTCATAGTTCTGTCATTATATTTTTTTCCAATTGTGCATACGTGTTGTGTGTGTACATTGGTGGGGGTTCACTTACACACCAAGGAAAGGAGCAGTCAGGGAGAAAAACCTGTACTAGGATAGTTGTCCTTAAACTTTAATTCAGACTTAAAAATCTATCCTAGCTAACATTCTCTTTCCTATTCCTTGGCGAATATTCAGCACAGTTCATTTCAATTTTGTAACGAGCCACTTAGAGCTGTACGTTGGATATTCATGGGCCTAATCTATAGTTCAGCCATATAGATTTTGTCCCTAGTCAGTTTCTGACTATTTGGGGTTGCTCGCCAGTGAATAATACTTTCATCTAGCCGGTGGGGCACCCCGACTTCTGACAATCATTATAAAGCTAGAGTTTCAGCAATGTTTCAGAATCTAAAGAGGTTCCAGGGCAAAATAAACAAAGAGTTTGAAAACTGCTGCTGATTAAAAGTCAGACATGACATGTGTGTGAGCAAGTGTAACAAGGTTTATCGACAGCTCCACACCGTGGGCAGTAAATCTGATTTATTCACAGTGTACGCAAATACAGCTATCCTTTGTTTACAGAAGTTGATGCAGAAAAAGACAAACAATTAAATAATAATATTACATTTGCATGACATTTGTATAAGACAGTTTAAGTAAACTTGGCAGACAGTTCACCACATTCAATTAATCACCAACAGCAAGAACAAAACAGGGAACACAATGTTCACTAACATTGACAAAACAACGCAGAAATCAAAATTGAAAAATGCAGCACAAGATGGCTAAACATTGCTTTCATGTATTTACACAAGACGCTGAAAACAAGCAGGCGTCCACACCAGCCGATATGAATGTATTTACATATCCGGATACAATTTTCAAGGAATGAAACAATTGGAAAACATGTTCCAAGATTTAAAAAAATTTTCTATTGCTACTAAATTGACAGAGAAAAGACTCCAATGAAATAATCATATGTTAAATTAAACTGCATGACCAACTTATTTAAACAGTCATAGGAAAATGAAAAACAAAGTAAAAAATGCACTAGATAGATAGTATTCAGATATGGACAGGAAAAACCCTACCAGATACTAGCAAGAGACAGACACACATGGGAACATATCATACACAGTGCAGTAGATCCTACTGTTCCATCAACTTCCTAGGGAATGGAGGAAGGCAAGGCAATGCAAGGCACATTAAAACAATGATGTCATTACAATCATCCCACTCAATGATGTCGTTACAATGATCCCACTCAATGATGTCGTTACAATGATTCCACTCAATGATGTCGTTACAATGATTCCACTCAATGATGTCGTTACAATGATTCCACTCAATGATGTCGTTACAATGATTCCACTCAATGATGTCGTTACAATGATTCCACTCAATGATGTCGTTACAATGATTCCACTCAATGATGTCGTTACAATGATTCCACTCAATGATGTCGTTACAATGATTCCACTCAATGATGTCGTTACAATGATTCCACTCAATGATGTCATTACAATGATTCCACTCAATGATGTCATTACAATCATCCCACTCAGTGATGTCGTTACAATGATTCCACTCAATGATGTCGTTACAATGATTCCACTCAATGATGTCGTTACAATGATTCCACTCAATGATGTCGTTACAATGATTTCACTCAATGATGTCGTTACAATGATCCCACTCAATGATGTCGTTACAATGATTCCACTCAATGATGTCGTTACAATGATTCAACTCAATGATGTCATTACAATGATCCCACTCAATGATGTCGTTACAATGATTCCACTCAATGATGTCATTACAATCATCCCACTCAATGATGTCGTTACAATGATTCCACTCAATGATGTCGTTACAATGATACCACTCAATGATGTTGTTACAATGATTCCACTCAATGATGTCGTTACAATGATCCCACTCAATGATGTCGTTACAATGATTCCACTCAATGATGTCATTACAATCATCCCACTCAATGATGTCGTTACAATGATCCCACTCAATGATGTCATTACAATGATTCCACTCAATGATGTCGTTACAATGATCCCACTCAATGATGTCGTTACAATGATTCCACTCAATGATGTCGTTACAATGATTCCACTCAATGATGTCGTTACAATGATCCCACTCAATGATGTCGTTACAATGATTCCACTCAATGATGTTGTTACAATGATTCCACTCAATGATGTCGTTACAATCATCCCACTCAATGATGTCGTTACAATGATTCCACTCAATGATGTCATTACAATGATCCCACTCAATGATGTCGTTAAAATGATTCCACTCAATGATGTCTTTACAATCATCCCACTCAATGATGTCGTTACAATGATCCCACTCAATGTCGTCATTACAATGATTCCACTCAATGATGCCGTTACAATGATCCCACTCAATGATGCCGTTACAATGATGTCGTTACAATGATTCCACTCAATGATGTCGTTACAATGATTCCACTCAATGATGTCGTTACAATGATTCCACTCAATGATGTCGTTACAATGATTCCACTAAATGATGTCATTACAATGGTCCCACTCAATGATGTCGTTACAATGATTCCACTCAATGATGTCGTTACAATGATTCCACTCAATGATGTCGTTACAATGATTCCACTCAATGATGTCATTACAATGATTCCACTCAATGATGTCGTTACAATAATTCCACTCAATGATGTCGTTACAATCATCCCACTCAATGATGTCGTTACAATGATTCCACTCAATGATGTCGTTACAATCATCCCACTCAATGATGTCGTTACAATGATTCCACTCAATGATGTCGTTACAATGATTCCACTCAATGATGTCGTTACAATGATCCCACTCAATGATGTCGTTACAATGATCCCACTCAATGATGTCGTTACAATGATTCCACTCAATGATGTCGTTACAATGATTCCACTCAATGATGTCGTTACAATGATTCCACTCAATGATGTCGTTACAATGATCCCACTCAATGATGTCGTTACAATGATCCCACTCAATGTCGTTACAATGATTCCACTCAATGATGTCGTTACAATGATCCCACTCAATGATGTCATTACAATGATTCCACTCAATGATGTCGTTACAATGATTCCACTCAATGATGTCGTTACAATGATTCCACTCAATGATGTCGTTACAATCATCCCACTCAATGATGTCGTTACAATCATCCCACTAAATGATGTCGTTACAATCATCCCACTCAATGATGTCGTTACAATGATCCCACTCAATGATGTCATTACAATGATTCCACTCAATGATGTCGTTACAATGATCCCACTCAACGATGTCGTTACAATGATCCCACTCAATGATGTCGTTACAATGATTCCACTCAATGATGTCGTTACAATGATCCCACTCAATGATGTCGTTACAATGATTCCACTCAATGATGTTGTTACAATGATTCCACTCAATGATGTCGTTACAATCATCCCACTCAATGATGTCGTTACAATGATTCCACTCAATGATGTCATTACAATGATCCCACTCAATGATGTCGTTAAAATGATTCCACTCAATGATGTCTTTACAATCATCCCACTCAATGATGTCGTCACAATGATCCCACTCAATGTCGTCATTACAATGATTCCACTCAATGATGCCGTTACAATGATCCCACTCAATGATGCCGTTACAATGATCCCACTCAATGATGTCGTTACAATGATTCCACTCAATGATGTCGTTACAATGATTCCACTCAATGATGTCGTTACAATGATTCCACTCAATGATGTCGTTACAATGATTCCACTAAATGATGTCGTTACAATGATCCCACTAAATGATGTCATTACAATGATCCCACTCAATGATGTCGTTACAATGATTCCACTCAATGATGTCGTTACAATGATTCCACTCAATGATGTCGTTACAATGATTCCACTCAATGATGTCGTTACAATGATTCCACTCAATGATGTCGTTACAATAATTCCACTCAATGATGTCGTTACAATCATCCCACTCAATGATGTCGTTACAATGATTCCACTCAATGATGTCGTTACAATCATCCCACTCAATGATGTCGTTACAATGATTCCACTCAATGATGTCGTTACAATGATCCCACTCAATGATGTCGTTACAATGATCCCACTCAATGATGTCGTTACAATGATTCCACTCAATGATGTCGTTACAATGATTCCACTCAATGATGTCGTTACAATGATTCCACTCAATGATGTCGTTACAATGATCCCACTCAATGATGTCGTTACAATGATCCCACTCAATGTCGTTACAATGATTCCACTCAATGATGTCGTTACAATGATCCCACTCAATGATGTCGTTACAATGATTCCACTCAATGATGTCGTTACAATGATTCCACTCAATGATGTCGTTACAATGATTCCACTCAATGATGTCGTTACAATCATCCCACTCAATGATGTCGTTACAATCATCCCACTCAATGATGTCGTTACAATCATCCCACTCAATGATGTCATTACAATGATCCCACTCAATGATGTCGTTACAATGATTCCACTCAATGATGTCATTACAATGATTCCACTCAATGATGTCGTTACAATGATTCCACTCAATGATGTCGTTACAATGATTCCACTCAATGATGTCGTTACAATGATCCCACTCAATGATGTCGTTACAATGATCCCACTCAATGATGTCGTTACAATGATTCCACTCAATGATTTCGTTACAATGATTCCACTCAATGATGTCGTTACAATCATCCCACTCAATGATGTCGTTACAATGATTCCACTCAATGATGTCGTTACAATGATTCCACTCAATGATGTCATTACAATGATCCCACTCAATGATGTCGTTACAATGATCCCACTCAATGATGTCGTTACAATGATTCCACTCAATGATGTCGTTACAATGATTCCACTCAATGATGTCGTTACAATGATTCCACTCAATGATGTCGTTACAATGATCCCACTCAATGATGTCGTTACAATGATCCCACTCAATGTCGTTACAATGATTCCACTCAATGATGTCGTTACAATGATTCCACTCAATGATGTTGTTACAATGATCCCACTCAATGATGTCGTTACAATGATTCCACTCAATGATGTCGTTACAATGATTCCACTCAATGATGTCGTTACAATGATTCCACTCAATGATGTCGTTACAATGATTCCACTCAATGATGTTGTTACAATGATCCCACTCAAAGCTGTTGCTACAATGATTCCACTCAAATATGTTGATCTATTTATAATGTAACAAATCAAAGCATATCACAAAACAGCGTATTATTGATGGACTCCTGTAAGTGGCCAGAAGTGTTACGATGTTGGTCTTGTCTATCAACTGGCAAACTTGGAAACAAAAACTGCATAAGTTATCTTTCTTGAGAACTTATTGAAGTTTTCTCTCTTGTACCAAGTGCATATTTCTGGCTTTTGAGATCCCTTGTAGAATATCTTGGTTGTTATAAATCTATCTGGGTCTAGATCTTCTGCATTCTTTGAAACCATCTGACAGATGGCCAGTCTTTATTCACATAAGATGATGAAATCAGTTTTATTTTAGACTTTATATATTCTTTTAACAAATAACTATTTATGATTTATTTGCATCATGTGTCACAATAGATACAGCTTGATGCAAGAAACTGACTTGGCCATGTGCTAAAGCCGCCAGCCCTGCGATCCAAAGGTTGTGGGTTTGTTTCCAGAATCCAAGATTTAGTTTTTTAACTGATTAATTGCCATGGGATGATTCATTGTCTTAAGCGACTTCCCGTATCAGCTATGGGCTTACATATCACCAAAATATTGTCAGTGCATTATAATACAACATGCCTGCTACCATATTAACAACTTGTGAGTCATAATTATGACACACATCTACTTTCCATTTTCCAATATCCATTTTAGTTTTGTCCAAACCTACTTTTTTGTTCGGCATTGAATCAGTTAAAAGATCCCTGGGAGTCATCGCTGGAGCTACAGAGTTTGTGCTCCATGCAATGCCTTCAGTAGAACACTATGTGAAAAAGAGACTATTACACTGGGATTTATCCCACATGGCTCAAAGTCAATCCTCTTGTCTTTACACTTTAGGCCGGCTCCATGGCAAAAGGGTAGCGGATGCAGTTTGTAATCCAGCATACCAACGTTTAATGCACAGCTGTGGGCGATTTGATAGCAGACCGCCTTACTTTGGGTTTTTATGAAATGGTATGGGTGTCGGTCGTTCAGAAAGCAATGGCAAACTATTAAATGTAAACTTGCCAAGAATGTAAACTTGCCAAGAGATCACAACAGGAAAAAATGCTGGTGTTGACTGAGACGTCCTATAAAGGATATGCAACTAACTTTAGTTACAAGCGATTATTATCTACCCTTATTACTTATTATGAGGTCAGTCCTCTAGCCTGTACACTGTAGCTACAGTTTGACTATTGTCACAATCTCTTTTGCAACAGAATGAGATTGGTCCTTGTCTAGATCCTGATGCTTCTTCTATATCACTGCAGAGTGTAAGCTGGGTTATCCCCATGTCCCACAACACAAGTCATTACTGTAGTACACATCTATTAGTCACTGAACAAGATTGCGTTTGCTCACAGAATATCCCTTTAATGATGAATGAACATGGAAACAGGCAACATATATATAAATCCAGTAACAGTAATTCCAGAATATATCCTCATCACAACCTAACACTCAAATAACACTGCCTTCTCCAGGCCTTCTTAATCTAATCCACCAAACAGTTAACCAGCCACTCTCCCTGGCCCGAACTCACTCGATCCAACCCACTCTGGGTCTAGGCCTCAACTCACTATCCGACCCTCTCTGGGTCTACGCTTCAACTAAGTTATCCAGTTATGTTACAACTATATTATCTACCCTTATTACTTATTATGAGGTCAGTCCTCTAGCCTGTAGACTGTAGTTACAGTTTAACTATTATCTACCCTTATTACTTATTATGAGGTCTCCATGGTGAAGTGGTTAAGCCATTTGCCTTACACTCCAAAGGTCATGGGTTCATTTCCTAACTTCGTCACTCGGTTCACGAATGCAATTTTCTCGGAGACTCCTGGGGTGGTCGCTGGAGCTATGGAGTTAATGCTCTGTACGAAGCTTTCGGCAGGCCACTCTGTGGAAAGAGACCAAACCATATGGGATAAAACCAGGCGCATTGAAGTCAATCGTCTCTCCATATCCACCCCTTTAAGCCCTCACAACTTTCCCTCTTTGTAATCAAAAGACATGACAGAGGTGAGGGCTGTTTGTATATCTAAAAACTGACGGCTGTAACAGCCTGCTCATGATTGTTCTCTAATAATAAAGTTAACTGCATATCCTTTTACATGACACAGCAGTCAACTCTTAGCTTTGTTTGGCTGTTCAGTAGTTTGCCATAGCTTTCTGAATGACCGGCACTAATACCATTGTATGAAAACCAATGCAAGGCAGTATGCTTCCAAATCACCTGCAGCCGTGCTTCGAATGCAATGTGTGGGATTACGAATTGCATTCGTCACACCTTCGCCATAAGCCCATCGATTGTTTGCTACAATATAAATAAAGACTACCTCATCAGTTTACTTACAGGCAACACAGCTAGACCACAGGGCATCAACATTACATAATCCACATTGTGACTGGCATACAAGCATCAGCTTGTGTTACAATACTTAACAATTATGCACCAATTTAAGGCCATAGTCACTAAAGATTGTGCTAGTAGTTTACAGTTAATTCCTTGGTAGAACGGTGCCTCTACAGGGTTGAAGTAGACATATAACATGGTTTCTATAGATCAGAAGTTGCAGTACCACACTAGCGTTGAAAAGGACCCTTTTATATTTAAGATATATTGGGCACATGGTGACCTATAGCTCTGGCCGCCTTTACTTCTCAAGAAGTTTTCTGGTACTCAATTTCAGTTGAATGAACCTGGGAACCCATGACAATTTAAAGAATCTGCCCAGATGCAAATCTGAACCCATGACCAAAAAACTGACAGGCAAGCTTGCTAGCCACTGCATTACCCCAATAGCAATAAACTAATAAGTAATGAATAATTTCAAATACCCAGGAAGGAGGAGCATGCATAAACACACCCTGTGCCAGAATACGACTGAAGTCAAGAGGTATCAGGGTCATGAGACACACTAATAACCATGGCACCATGCAATCCACCACAATGTGTCATCTAGACAACAGGTTGAACTTGATCCCATCACCAATGTAGACATTTAAACAGACGGAACAGACAAGCAAGCATTTCTTGAAATACTACCAATGATTTGTAGATTGTGGACTGAACATATTGCCAACAGAGACACACATCCAGATAAAGCTATTTGGGAATTTAAACAAGCTCTCAATTACAGCAACATACATACACACACACACACAAAACCCAGATGACTTATGTAGATATGACTGGAACAACAGAAAATGAGGAAGAGGCATAGGAGGTGGAGATGGGAAAGAAGAAGTTGTGAAAGAAGCAAAAGAAGGGAAGGAGAAGGAGGAGGTCTAGGAGGATGATAAGGAAGAGAAAAATAGGAGAAATAAAAAGATAACAAAGAGAAGCAGGAAGAAGAAGAAGAAGAAGAAGAAGAAGAAGAAGAAGAAGAGAAAGAGGATTAGAAGGAATAAAAAGAATACAAGGAAGAGAAGGATGGATGAGGATGAGGAGGAGGATGAGGAAGCGGAGGAAGAAGAAAAAGAAGAGGAAGAAGAAGATGAGGATGAGGAGGAGAAGGAGAAGAAATTATAAGAAGTCAAGGAAGAGAATGAGGAGTAAGAAGAAGAAGAGGAAGGACAAGGAGAAGAAGAAGATATATTGTGTTGTGTTCTGTATTGGTAAGTACCAGCCAAATACAAGATCCCCAATATGTCTTCATGTCATGTAGACTTGTATTTCACATACTAGGAACATGTGGTTTTAGGCTATCTGTTCTGAGTAATGGTTTTGTCTCAACCTGTCCTGAGTAATGGTTCTGTCTCAATCTGTTCTGAGTAATGGTTTTGTGCCAATCTGTCCAGAGTAATGGTTTTGCTGCAGTCTGTCCTGAGTAATGGTTTTGCTGCAATGTCTCCTGAGTAATGGTTTTGCTGCAATCTGTCCTGAATAATGATATTTTGTGGCATTCTGTCCTGAGTAATGGTTTCGTGCCAATCTGTCCTGAGTAATGGTTTCGTGCCAATCTGTCCTGAGTAATGATTTTGCCTCAATCTATCCTAAGTAATTGTTCTGTCTCAGTCTGTCCTGAGTAATGGTTCTGTTTCAATCTGTCCTCAGAAATGCTTTTGCTGCAATCTGTCCTGAGTAATGGTTTTGCTGCAATCTATCATGAGTAATGATTTTGTCTCTCCTGAGTAATGATTTTGTCTCAATCTGTCCTGAGTAATGCTCTTGCTGCAATCTGTCCTGAGTAATGGTTTTGCTGCAATCTGTAATGAGTAATGGTTTTGTCTCAATCTGTCCTGAGTAATGGTTTTGTGTCATTCTGTCCTGAGTAATGGTTTTGTGCCAATCTGTCCTGAGTAATGATTTTGTCTCAATCTGTCCTGAGTATTGGTTTTGCTGCAATCTGTCCTGAGTAATGATTCTGCTGCAATCTGTAATGAGTAATGGTTTTGTCTCAATCTGCCCTGAGTAATGATTTTGTGCCAATCTGTCCTGAGTAATGATTTTGTGCCAATCTGTCCTGAGTAATGGTTTTGTCTCAGTCTGTCCTGAGCAATGGCTTTGTCTCAATCTGTCCTGAGCAATGGCTTTGTCTCAATCTGTCCTGAGTAATGGTTTTGTCTCAATGTGTCCTGAGTAATGGTTTTATCTCAATTTGTCCTGAGTAATGATTTTGCCTCAATCTGTCCAAAGTAATGGTTTTGCTGCAATCTGTCCTGAGTAATGATTTTGCCTCAATCTGTCCTGAGTAATGTTTTTGTGTCAATCTGTCCTAGGTAATGATTTTGTCTCAATCTGTCCTGAGTAATGTTTTTGTGTCAAACTGTCCTGAGTAATGATTTTGTGGCATTCCGTTCTAACTAATGAGTTTTGTCAGTTTATCAAGACTGACAGTGATGCACATTATTTTTTCATATGTTTACAATATCATGTTTAAACCTCTGGGATTATATAATGTTTTTAATGTATTTATATATTATTTTATAAAATGAATATTTTAACAGCCATGTATCTTATTTGTATTTAGTGGTAGCTTGCAAGGTTGCATGCCTGCCAGCCCAGTGGCCATGTGTTCGAATCCCATCAGATTTACAAATTGACCTGACCTGCCAGATCAACCCAGCTTAAAATGAGTACCAAGAAAAGCTATGGGAAGTAAAGATGGTTCAGTATTTACCACATCACCTTTGGAGTGCCAAATGGTCTATAAAAAGCTTCTCTATAAAATATGGCCCTACCACTGTATACCAATGTTTCATGTGCCATGAGAAAGGGTCCTTGATTTGCTTTTTACTTTATATCATCACCACGGTGCATTTTTATTCTTCACCTCATTTATTGTGTGGCATAAAGTGTTATTTGTTACCGTGACATGTTTCTACCAATGAAATAACATATGAGAGGAAAAAGAGAAGAATGGAAGAATGTCAGACGGGCCTGCGGGCCCAATTCTTAACCCTTTGAAAATAAAGTTTGTTTGTTTGTTCATTCATTCCATCATTTGTGCCATTTTGTGCCCACATTAAATACTGTTTAAAGTGAGCTGGAAGAAAATAGGTCTACCACAAATAGCCTTTAACAACAACACAGTTAGTCTTCAATCCAGAGAAGAAAAGAATATAAATACCACTACCAAGTACACGACAAACTAACAAACAGCAATTACATAAGAGAACAATTTGTCCTCTTCTTCTTCTGCCTTTCATCTCTCGATTGAGCATAGGCCCTCAACAAACTCATGTCAAGCCCTTCGTAGACTTGTTCATGATTGGCTGGACTTTGCAGCTCAAGTTTTCTATTGGATGAGGCAGCCAATCCCATACCAACCCTCGTAGTTGCTTCTTATGACATGTTGCCGATATTATTAACGTCCTTAAAGATATGGCGAGAACAGAGGACTTTGACGTCAGTGATTCCACATCGCTGTCCAGGATGAAAGACCTGGGAGTAAGAATCGGCACAGCCAGATGCGAGAGGTACATCGGGAAAACAAAGCGCCTCGTCAACCAACACAGAACTGGCACTATTAGCCACCGGACGCTGATGCATATGCTGGGGGGAGGATCTGAGCACCTATGGACATGTCCGGAGTGCAATAAAGATACCCCAACTGATAACTGATAACTGATAACTGACATGTTGCATGGTAGGTTACAGTGTTACATTCTATGCTTTCTTTCCAAGTAACACACAAGGGAGTAAATGATTACAATCTGGTATTTATAAAAATAATAGACAAATAATTATGTTTGTATAGTTGAAAAAAAAAAAAAAAAAAAACAATGCAATTGTATTTATGAAAGATCCTTCAAGGGGTTATGTTGATGTTTCGTATAAAAATTGTCAGTCTCCAGGGCTACGGGCTTACGAACACGATTTGTGACGATTTGGCAGCAGACCGTGTCGTGCTGTGTTTTAATGTGTTGGTATGGGAGCCGGTCGTTCAGAAAGCAATGACAAACTACTGAACGTAAACTTGCCAAGACATCAACAGCAGTAGTAAAATGCCGGTGTTGTCAGTGATGTCCTGTAAATAAGATATGCAAAAAAAATATATATATATATATATATAAAAATTAATTTGATGTATCATATAGAAATTATTTCTAAAATTGCATCTTCTGAAAGCTACTGCACACAGTGCAAGACAAACACCCAGTATGTGCATTATTTCAGTAGAAGTATGATAGATGAATCGTGACTGTGTGAAGAGTGATAAGACAGCAGTGGCAGAAAAGATTTTTTTCTGTAATAGAATAACAACATTCTTGGAATATGATAATAAGTGAAGAAAATTATTCAAAGATCATATCTATTGTATTTTCAATTAACAAACATATGTGAGAACAAATGGAAGAAGCTGAATTATTTACTTTACAGATCTTTCACATATTTTATATTTATAGCTTCTCCAATCAAAATGATAAAAACAGCTTCTTGTTTTTGGTAACTTAAGATATCACTGCAGCGATAAACCTATATAAAGATTTGTTATGTAATCTTCAGATCTGTGCTAGAATTAGTTAAATTGTATTCATAGAAACTGTTTGTTGGATGCACGGTTACATAAATTAAAGAAAACTATAAATAAACATGCAGTAAACATAACACAAAAAATAACACTTACAAATAATAACGCCTTTTCAAAAATGTGGGTAAAATTGAAAATATCACAGTAAAAGCAATTTCCAATGGAATATTTCATGTTATGGAAACAATATCAAGGACACAGGATTCTTGGTTAGAAAACAACACCAAGCTTTTTTGTATGGTGCTCAAAGAGTATATAGAAGTTGTGCAGCAAATGGGATATGGTGAACAATTATCACAAGAAGACACCACAAGAGGAGATAAGCTAAGGAGAAAAGGAAAGATAACACACGAAGAATGCTTCACAGAACAGTGCAAAAGTTGAAACTGCACCTCCAGTGAAGAATGGCTCATCCACAGATGCTACAGTGCGGATGCGCTGCAGCTTACGGCCACACTGAGACTTGGGGTGACGATAATCAGCAGACAGTTGCTTCCTGGCGATTTTTATTGCAGAAACAGGAGGGCTCAGGCAGTCGCCATTTATCTATAACCGAGGCATAGGTAAAAGGCCGTGGCAAATAAGAGGAAATTCTTTAACATTTATTAAGGTATTTCAACAGGTATGTTACTAAACAACTGTTGAATGTACCAAAAGTTATTTAATCAATGGTTTTCTGCAGAAGTCTTTAAAATGGCTACTGAAATTAAATAAGAAAAGACACCTGGGGGAAGAAAATATTTAATCATAAAATATGTGCTAAACACCAAAATGATCATGTCTATATTGGAAGTGAAACTGATCTGAATAGTCATCCTGCAATTAACATAAGTTTGGCATTGTATCCAGCTAACCAACTACTCAGCGTGAAGGACAAACATATGTCTTTAGATAGCAGACAGATTATGTGTTTGATCTACCTAAACTGGCCACCCTAGAGTCATCTTTCTTTATAAGAATATTTAACAAAAGCCAGCATACTAAAGGTGGCTGGTACCTCTGTATTTCACATTTTTTTTAAAAATAACTTCAAATGGCTGAAGATGTTCCTGTTTGAATTTAAAGTGCTCTGATGCATGATAATCAAATAAAAAGAATGAAGATATTTAAAAGAGAAACAAACTAATAGAACAGTTACCAATGTACAATGGAAAATAAGTCATCCCATGGCAGAAATAGGAAAAAAACGGCCAACAATCCTTAGCTATGTCAGGGGAAGTTAACTCTTGAATGAATTGTAATATCTAGTAAGTTTTATGAAAACAGACATGGAAGATGACAGAGAAACAATTCTAAATAATGTGCTGTTATGGCACTGAAAAATGACAAGCTAATTAAAAATCATAGCAGGAAAACATTAGTGGATAGACAGTACAGACTTGGTAACTGAAACTAATCAGCATGGCAGTTTCAGAAGAAGATAAATCAATGCTATTTCCACAATGAAAGATAGCTGCAATGAATCTTCAGCATTGTCTCTCAGTAGCACATGACAGACTGTTGTTTGTCCATATATTCATGTTATCTTCCTACTTGTATCATTGCCAACCTCTTACTTTTCTATCTTTGATTTTTTTACTTTAGTATAAAGTTTATAACAGTATAGTGTCTTTTAATGTAGCAATATATTTTACTTGTCTCTTTTAAATTTTTTTCCCCATCAGTTTTCATTCTCAGCTTCTCAGGAACACCTATTTTGGCTTTTATTCCCATGAAAACCAACCTATTCTTTTTTTGTATATCTATATTCTAGTGCTGTTATTTATGTTCTAAGTGCCTGTTTATTATCCCTGCTTCTGCACTATATAGTAGTGTTGAACTACATAACAGGCAACAATACATATCTTTCTCATTACAAATTAATTGTTCTTTGACCATTCCTATGCTCTTTTTAACATTTCTGCCATCATGTGTTATTACATGTCCAAGGTAGGAGAAACTTGTTGCTTGTTCTAGTACCTCTCCTTTTACTCTGATATTCTTTACTGGCCTATGCTTTAAACTGCTAATTATCATAGTTTCAATGTTTAAAATATTAATGTCCACATTAAACAGAATTATAAGAAGAAGATTAGAGAAAAAGATAAATAGTTGCATTTAAGAACCAACGCACATTTTTAAAAGAGAAAATATTAACAATGACTACTACTGGATTGCTATGCAGTGGAAACAAAAAGAAATTACATATAAAATGCTCCAAAGTAACAGTATAGAACTGCTGCTATCTATAGCATAGTAGACATACACACAGCCAGGTAAAAACATAACTGATACAGATAAGCAGTAATATTCCCAGTACTAAGTTGTTAGAACACTGATAAGATTAATGCTGTTCTGCTTGCTAAAACAGTAAGTAATAAGATGAATACTGTTCTGCCTGCCAAAACAGTAATAAGATGAAAGCTGTTCAGCCTGCTAGAGCTATAAGATGAAAGCTGTTCTGCCTGCTAGAGCTATAAGATGAAAGCTGTTACTGCCTGCTAGAACAATGCCATAAAATTAAAACCAACAGTACTAAGGCGGTGCCTGCTCACACTACCAGTAAGGCAAACAGAAGACATAAGGCAATTAATCTATAATAGCACTAACCATTGACTAAAACACAAGTTTTATAAAGTAAACCTGATTGGGCTATATAAAACTGAGAATAAATGAAATAAAAATCAATTAAATACACACATTGTAAAAGTATATGTGGGTATTCAGGCAATGGGGCAAAAACTAGAATAAATGGTGTTTTATTTGAAAGGTTCACACTTGGTTTAACTGTTGAGAAATAACAATAGTGTTGTTGACGAGAAAGTAATTACACACAATAGCATTACTGAAGAATATGTGAGATTATATGATTATTGGTGGATTCCAATATGTGATTACTGGTTTATACTGATTGTTACAACAAAGTACAAAACATATTTACAGGTTATTATTGAGAATTATCCCATAAGGTTGCTCTGTTATCAGAGAATGTGTGACAGCAAGAAAGAGGGAGGAAAAGGGAAATGGACAGAGAGAGAGAGAGAAAACCTGTACTAACCAACTTAACCTGTGTAATTATGAAAAGGCTTTGTATTATTTGTTCACAAGAAATAAGCTGAATAATCAACATAAAAACACTAGCAGTGCACAACATAGGTTGCATGTTTCTAATGATGAACTGTAACATTCATGCCTTGGTACCCATGATGTCAAGTTCACATCCTCATATAAGAAAAAAGTGATGATGCATAGAGCTCACCCTGAAAAAAATGCATAGTTACAAACATAAAGACAAGCTATCATACAATGAGGAAAAAGAAGATAAAAATACATTTATGGAGATAATAAATAACAACAATTATCATGCTCTGTGCATGAACTGTGAAGAAGGAAGCCTTTCCATGCTGAAAGGAAGAAGGAAATAAAATTCAAAATATTTAAATGTAAACAAGAACCATGAACAACTGCCTTGAGTTTGAAACATTCAGCTGTTCTGATGCACAAAGAAAGAAAACCTGTTCTCTATATAAAAGTGGACACATATCTAACAAAGGAAATCTCGTCTGGCAATAAAAGAAACTGAACAGAGGATAGTTAAAAAGTGGAACAACCAAAATAAACACATGCAACTTGTGGTTGATTAAACGGATGCTGATAAGAAGCACAAAGTGAGTCCATGTGAAAATGTGAACTCTCCTTCTTCTACCTACCAAAGGATTTTCTTGATTGCATTACTTCGGACAAGTACATCTTGCGTAAACTGTGTTTACGAGCCGTGTCGTCACTCAAGTCCAGAACATCTATTGTAATTTTGTGTTGCCGATCTTGTGGTTGCTGGCAGATTTTATCAACAGTTGCAGCTCCCATATCCTTGTCTTCATCTTCATTTGAATGTTTTCGAGAACCAAATGACTTGAACTTCAAACTGACCCGTCTGAAGAAATTTGTATTATCTTCTGGGCTTTTAACTCCTACAGGACCTCTAACATTGATGTCTTCATCATCTTCTTTTTCGGGAAACTTTGAGAACAATTCCTTGCCCTCCATTGCATTACAGTTTGAACTTGTCAGTAAACATTTTTCTTGTTTCTCTCTGCCTTTAGCATCCAGCAATGTAATCTCCCTCTCCATTTCCATCTCGTGCCTAATGTTTCTTTTTTTCTTCGATATTCTGCGCATTTGATTAATAAGCCAGTTTTTGCTCTGATTCTCAGCATGATGATGTGTTACTTTTAAGGCAGTGGTTTTATCCGACAAAGATATCTGACTATCTGATGAAGATTTTCTCAGAAGGTCTCCATGTTTTCGTTCTGATGTTTTACTCTCTATTACTTTTGTTGTGACTGATATCATTTTCCTATAATTTTCCTTCTTTCCAGATGACAGTAACAAACAGGAACTTTCCCCACAGCTGTCCTGGGTTTCCGCAATATCTCCTGTACTAATACTTTTTGGCTTCAAGCATGCAGTAGGATGTAGAAGGTCTAAATTTCCTGAAAGGTCAGATCTGAAAAATGTATCACTTCTTCCACTTATTTCATTAATTTCACTAGCTGACCTTGGCAACAGAATCACAGGGGTAAATGGTGATGATGGAGGAGATGTCGCATCCTCCTGCTGGGTCAAGTTGTTAGCGTCTTGAGTATAAGAGGTGCTACATTCACTGCTGGCACAAGGAGGCATATCAAGCGCTTGTTGATGAACCAGCGATCTCTGTGGCTTGTATCTGTGTTTGCTTTGTGGAGAAGCTTTAGTGGTACAAGATACAATAAGCTGATTATCTGTTTTATGTTTGTATTTTGCTCTGGATTTATCCTTTTCAAACAGATTAAGAGGTCTTGATGATTTCACTAAACCTGGAATCTGAGAGGCTGCAGATTCAATGGGCGCCATTACATTCATAGATGACACATGTGGGATCATGTCTGAAGACTCTACAGATACAGCATCAACTAGATGATGATTCTCTTTCAGAAGCTGAGGTTCTGCATCAAAGTCTATCAAAGAATCTGGATCAGGTGGGATCTGTGGTTGTCCTGGTGAGAACATGTTCGCTGTCAGTTCTGGCTGGTAAACCTTCAGTGCTTGAGCCATCATGCCACCTACATTGGGGAAAATGGCTTGATAGCCTGGGCCACTGTTTGGCGTCATTGGGGAAGTAGGCGAAGAGTCCCCACTTTTGTTATTTCCATGACTGAGAATCTGGTAGAAACCTGACTGAAACCAACAAGGAGCAAATTCACAGATAATCATTTGTCACTGCACACGCATAGATATCCAACATTGGACAAAACAACAACCACAACAACAGCTGTTAACCAAATTTTTTCATTAGTAGCACATGTTTGACATTAATAAAATATCAGCACTCATCATGCAAATGATGGTTGCTAAATACTTAATCTGTACATATACATAAACATACACACTGAAATAAAACTGACAATAAAATGAAAGTGTAATGTATACAAAACTGATATAGCTTCACACAAAGCAGAAATGTACACTGTTCAAGAAGATGATTACTATATTATACAACTGAAACATACATTATTTCTTTTATGTGTTTACATAGGAGCATATATGCTACTGCACAATTTGAAGTTTATATTTAATCAAGGGAACACTTCTGAATGTGCAAAATGTCAACATAAACATGGAAATAAACTGTTTAAGTATTGGTAAATGCAAGTATAAAGACACAGCTACCATTGCATGATATTACAAGCTCAGTCAAGTCATGTACATTTTACAGTGTTTAGAATTTCCCATTTGGCAAAATATTTCAATAACATAATTAGTCTATATAATCTTTTATTTTTTTCTCCAGAATGTAATAATGTGTATTGTCTTGGATAAAATACAGGGACATCCCTGACACAAACTGCTACATTTCTGCAACTGTACCAGCCAATTCAACAGATGAGAACTGAAGATACTAACAAACTTAACAGATTCAGTGCCATACAAAAAGTATGTTTGTACCAAACAAAAATGGATGGCACAAAATGGGAAGTCGGAGTGTGTGACAGTTATGACTTCAAAGTTGATAATATGGTAGCAGACATGTTGTATTATACATTAAAGTAAAGGATGTTGATTTGGGAAAACTACTGTAATAGTATTTTAATTGAAACAACATTTTGCAATGACAACATTTTGGTGATATATAACCCCATGGTAGATACAGGAAATTGCTTAAGATGATTAATCATCCCATGGCACTTAAACATTTAAGTGAAATTTATTTTCCACAAATTATAATTTTCTGACATTTATTTCATGGATAATCATTTTATTTTCCACAAATTATAATTTTCTGACATTTAGTTAATAGATAATTGTCTTATTTTCCACAAATTATAATTTTCTGACATTTAGTTCATGGATCTTATCTCATCTCATCATGTTCCTCTTGTACCTTGCGGTGTCGAGGTGAAGTATAAACAGCGGGAGAGTGCCCGCTTATGGGCTCCTTGTATCAATTTTCCCATGGACTGTTATTCCCTGCATCAATCGTTTACGTGGTCGGCCTCTTCCTCTGCTTCCCTCTGGTCTGTACATCATTGCTTTTTGTGGTATACTGTTAGTTGGTAACCTACTTGCATGGCCAAACCATTTGACTTGCTGCCTTCCAATAAAATCTAGTGCAGCTGTAACCCCCACTTTAGTCCTGATTTCTTCATTTCTGATCTTATATTTTCTTGATACATTGAGTATTCTTCTCAAGAATCCCATTTCTGTTGTTGTGATTTTTCTTTTATCTTTTTCTGTCATTGTCCAGGTTTGGCATTGGTAACATAGACTTGGTAGGAAAATTGTGTTGTAAAGTGCTTTCTTAGTAGTTATTGATACATGTTTGTTCTTTAGTATTGGTGCCATTTGTCCAATGAGTTGGTTTGCCTTATTGCATCTATTTTCGATCTTGTTTTCTGATTTGCCATTTGATGATATTATTCTTCCTAGGTACTTGAAACACTTTACTTGTTTCAAGTGATGTTCATTTAGGTGAATTGTTGTTGCTTTTTCTTCTTTAGTTACAGTCATTACCTCTGTTTTACTTGTGCTAATTTTTATGTTATGTTCCCTACACATTTCATGTAGACTGTTGTTGTTGTTGTTTGTCCATCAAGAATGATGATGACCATTCATTTCATCCAGTGGAGTTGAAAGTATGGAGCCGTGAGTTGTAAGATGGCTGATAAGGCCTATTTTGGCTCGAAATGTTCTTTGACAATGTGGACAAAGAATGCTTGACGTTTCTGGAGGAGGATTTTCTGCAGTGGTTTTTCTGTCCTGCCTTTTCTTTACAGCTCTTGCAGTCCTGGTTGCCTCACACATGACTGCACCCTTGTGTAATGATGCACGCCACGAATTTCGGTCTCTGGCTGCAGTCTCCCAGGTGTCATGATGAATTCCAAAAGCATTCAGAGAGATTTTCAGAGTGTCTTTAAAGTGTTTCCTCTGGCCACCTTGGGAGCGTTTACCACAATGCAGTTCGCTGTAAAAAATTCGTTTAGGGAGCCTGTGATCTGGCATGCGAGTCAAGTGACCAGCCCAGCGAATCTGATTCTTCATCAGAAGAGTGTGGATACTGGGCACGGACACTCTTTATAGGACTTCAGTGTCTGGGATCTTGTCTTGCCATTCAATCTTCAGTATCTTCCTAAGGTAGACTGTGTGGAAGTGGTTTAATTTCCTAGCGTGTCGCTGATAAACAGTCCAGGTTTCACAGTGTGGATAATACAACTGCTTTGTAGACTTTCAGCTTTGTTTGCTGTCTTATTCCATTTCTGTCCCATACATTTTTGTACAGTCTGCCAAAGGCCGCGCTGGCCTTGGAGATTCTTGCATTCACTTCATCGTCAATTGTGGCAGCTTGTGACACAGTGCTGCCAAGATAGGTAAATTTTTCCAACACTTAGACTATGACCATTCACTTTGATATTCGGCACAGTGTGATTATTCCTTGGAGCTGGCTGGTACATAACTACAGTCTTCTCCAAGTTGATATTGAGCCCAAAGTTGGCACAGGCATGTGAGAAAGCTGAAACATTATGTTGCATGTCCGCCTCTGAGTTGGCGTATAGAGCGCAATCATCAGCAAACAGGAGCTCTCTGATGGTGTCGCTGTTAATTTTGGTTTTAGCTTTCAGCCTTCTGAGATTGAATAACTTTCCATCCATGCGGTAGTTGATGTCTATTCCAATGTCGTTGTTCTTGAAGGCATTCGTCAACATAGCTGAAAACATGAGGCTGAACAGTGTTGGTGCCAGGGCACATCCTTGCTTCACTCCATTGGTGACAGGAAAGGGCTCAGACAGTTCACCATTTTCCTGTACTCTTGCCTGCATGCCATCATGAAATAGCCGCACTATTTGGACAAACTTTCGTGGACAGCCATATTTTGCCATAATCTTCCACAGTCCTTCTCTGCTGACTGTATCAAAAGCCTTGGTAAAGTCAATGAAAGTGCAGAACATTATGCAGTTCTGTTGCTGACATTTCTCTTGCAGCTGCCTTGCAGCGAAAATCATGTCAACAGTTCCACGTTCTTTTCTGAAGCCACATTGACTATTCATGTGGTCTTGTAATTCAGCTTCTCATTTTGCTATTAGTGCTTGGCCGTCCACAAACAGGAGTTCTCTAATGGTTAGATTTGCAGATGGTTCTTCTTCCATGTTCTCATCATTCAGTGTTCCTGCGGTCTCTGTTTGGCTGGTTTCTTTACATATGTTGTCTATATATGTTATGAACAAGAGAGGGGACAGGACACAACCTTGTCGTACTCTGGATCTTATGGTGAAGGGTTATGAGTGTCCTCCTGCTGCTCTCACTATGCATTCACTGTTGTTGTATAAACATCTATATAGGTTTGTTAGATGTGTACTCACTCCATATTGTTTAAGGATTTCCCACAGCTTGTTTCTATCTACTCTATCAAATGCCTTTTCTTGGTCGACAAAGGCTAAGTAGTGTTTCATTGAATTCGATTGATTTTTCTATAAGTTGTCTAAGTTCATGGATAATCGTCTTATTTTAAACAAATTATAATGTTTTTGACATTTGGTTCACAAATAATCGTTTTATTTTCCAAAATGTACATACACCAGATGCACAGAAACATTTTGCTTGTTATGTTTTGTGTAATATGTTAGTGATTCAAGCAACAGATGAAATCCGTAAACTGACTGAGAAATTAGACATAGGTAGCCAAGATTGTTTGGGTATGTTATGCAGAGAAATAATCTTAAAACTTAATGACAACTGGTAAACTTGATGAAAAAAAAGTAGACTGAAGACAAAGAAATAAATACCTGGATTAGCTGGCCATATGGAATGAACAGGACAAGAGCACAGACATGATCCGGGCTAGTAATCGTGTGAGGTTACAAACTATGATCACCACGCTTATCGGCATGGCACAAGATGATCAGTAACATTTGGCCACTAATGTGATTTAACAAAGCCTCTTTACTCTACAGCTCTGTACTTTAATCTTCTGTCAAACTGTCCTCGTACATCATCACAGCCTATAAGAGGCAGTTACATTCCCCACATTCCCATACAGTGTTATGTGGTTTTGTCCATCAAGTATGATGATGACCATTCATTTAATCCAGTGAGGCATGAAAGGTTTTGAGCCGTGAGTTCTAAGATGGCTGGCAAGGCCTAATTTGACTCAAAGTGTTCTTTGACAATGTGGACAAAGAACGCTTGACATTCCAGGAGGAGGGACTCCGGTGGTGTTTTTTTTTGTCGAGTCTTTTTTTTTTTTCACCGCTCTGTTTGCTTCACAAGTGACTGTACCCTTGTGTAATGATTACACCATGAATTTAGGTCTTTGGCAGCAGTCTCCCTTATGTCGTGTCGTGATAAACATGTGTATTTGTACAACAGCACCTCATTAAACATATGTCCAAAACTGTAATTGTTCTTCTTAAAATGAAGTCATATCATCTCACCTGATCAACAGATGGGGACATGGAGTCCTCTGAGCCTTGTGCTAGCCCTTCTCCTGGTGGTTTCTTGGCGTGTGGTGACTTCGAGGCTCGCTGATACGGGTCCATAGAGCCTGAAATATAGAATGTCTGAGATGCAGTTTCATGCTATAAATTACTGAGCTCAAAAACACCTTACTAAGTCACTGTGGCATTGTTAGTGTGTGACAATGGTCTGTGTTCACTGCCTGTAGTGGCAGGAATTCTTTCTCAAGCGTGTGACTCTGAAGTCAGCCCTGGCCCATAAAATTGGTACCAGATATGGAGATAGTAATGTTGATGATGTACTGTATGTCAAGGCTGACCACATTACACTCTTACAGCAACAACTGCCATGGATTACTTTTACCATTTTTAGAATACTGACGTTATTTTTCTTTTCTATTTCAATGTATGTCAAATATCTTGGAGGCTAATAAACTTGTTGTATTGTTACAAAATAAAAAAAAAGGAGAATTTACTTTCCTCTATTTCTATGGTAATAAATCAAATGTATAGTCTTGTCAGAAATGATGAAAAACTATGTGGACCCACATGTAAAACTTCTTCTTCTTCTTCTTCTTCAGCGTTCCGAGCCATTGAGGTTCTTTGCTGCAGATAAAATCCGTCTCCATTCGTCTCTCTGGTTGACCCTTTCTTGCCAGTCGTTGATTCCAAGTGCTTGTAGGTCTGCATGTATATTATCTCTCCACAGTCTTCTTGGTCGACCTCTGGGTCTACGGTCATTTATTTCCTGAGTTTTGTTTCCCTATTATCTTCCATTCTTTCTATATGCCCCAGCCATTGTAGTCTATTAGCCTTCATGATACCAGTGATTAGCGGGGACTTAAACAGATCATAAATGTCTTTGTTACTTCTTCTTTTCCACTCTCCACTTTGTGTATCCCTAATGGGTCCAAAGTTGCGTCTTAAAACTTTGTTCTCAAAGGTTTGTAGCAAGGCTTCGTCTCCTTTCGTTGTACTCCAGGTTTCAGAGCCATACAGCACAACTGGTCTGATCAGTGTTTTGTATATTGTGATCTTGGTGTTATGAGATAGCGCTTTTGATTTTAGTAGATGTTGTAGTGCATAGTATATTTTATTTCCAGAATTGACTCAAGTTTGTATTTCTTCCCTTATGTAAAACTTGCATACTAAAAATCTCTTGGCAGCTAAAATATGATTTTTGGGTCTCAGTACTTACTATAGTAGTTTCTAAATATTTATAAAATGATGAACAGCGGATCTGCACATTTAAAATTTGGCCAGCAAATGGATATGAAATACAGATAATGAAATACAAATATGTGTGTATACAAATTTCAATAAACATTGCTTGCAAAGTCTAAGTAGATTATTTAAATATTACATTTATCAAAATGTTTACAATTATAAAGATAGTATATCACGGGAGTATATCGCGGGAGTCTCTGTGGCAAAGTGGTCAAGCCGTTTAACTCGGGCTCCGAAGGTTGTGGGTTTGATTCCTGGCCGCGTCCTTCGGTTCACAAATTAAATTTTTCGGAGACTCCTGTGGGTCGTCGCTAGAGCTACGGAGTACGTATTTTGTGTGACGCTTTCCGCACTGCAGAAAGAGACCGAGCCATATGAGATAAAACCCCATGCAATGAAGTCGACCCTGTCGACTTTTTTAGATAGTATATCAGCAATTGTTTGCTGTTTGCTGCAAGGCAGTGAATCTTTGAATGTAAATGAACAAATTAGGAATAATTTGGAAGCAACAGAGATGTGGTTCCTAAGACAAATGTTGCAAATTCCTTAGACTGCCAGAGTAACTAACGATGAATGCCTGAAAGAGGCTAATGAAACTAGTTATTATATACAACAATAAGAAAGAGACAAACAGCTTTCTTTGGTCATGTGATGAGATGAGAGGCATTGGAGAACATTGTGACGACTGGACATATCAAGGGGAAGAAAGGTAGAGGAAAAACCAAGAGAAATGATGCCGGATGGATTGGGATGGTGGCATGGAGCGACATCAGCAGCAGAGTTGATCCAGAACACCAAAGACTGAGATCTGTGGAGAGACATGAATGCCTATGCCAGCATACATGGCACTTGATTATAATGATGATTATGTTATCAGCAATTAATAAACAACCCAATCTTGATAGTCACTAAAAACATTGACAATCATCAGGCTCAAAGAAAATAAAGATATCAATTTGAATAACGAAGACACAAACAATAGATTGCATGATTTATTGCCTGGCATATTTAGCTGTATCTCATCAGGACATACTGCAGAAATCACACAACATAAACTAGAGCAATAAGATAAATCCTTCAAGCTGAAATATACAATACACATATTCACACAGTAATTTAACATTTAAATTGTCTACCAGGCAATGGCAAACTAGAGAACGTAATCTTGCCCAGGAATTACAAACAGCCAAAAATGCTGGAGTTGATTGCTACATCCTGTAAAGGATATACAACTAACTTTTTAACCAGGCAATAAATTGTGCAATTTATTGTCTGTGTCTTCGTTATTCAAATTCACTACAGAAAAATATTGTTTTCAATTTCTGAAAAATACAAATGACAATGGCTGTGCAACAATCAACTTACCATATAAATCTGGTGTTCCTAGGTTTAATAGGCAAGCTTTCTGTAAATAGTCTACTATTGCCAGTCCAGATTCATTGCCAAATGCCATGCTGCAAAATAGTAACTTAGATTCACTTATAAGTAAAACAATTAATACAATTAAAAAGCCAAAACAAGGAATTATAATACAAGTAAATATATTTCCTATATCATCATTAAGTGCTTCAGCCTTTAGGCTAGCTGTGAATATTCCTGATCAATCAGCTTCATAATTGTTTTGTTCTTTTGTTCCATTTATAAAGACTTTGGTTGAAATGTTCGCCTGCATTTGTGTGTGTTTGGCTGAAATGTTTGCCTGTGTCTGCATGTTTGGTTGAAATGTTTGCCCGTGTCTGCATGTGCATAAGTTTCCCAGTCATATTTTTTGTTTTTATTCAGATGCCTGTAAAAGCTCGGCAGCAGCTTTAAAGGATCATCATCAAGTGCCTAGCCAGCTGGCGTAGGCATTCATGTCTCTCCACAGATCCCAGTCTTTGGTGTTCTGGATCAACTCTGCTGATATTCCTCCATGTCACCATCTCAGTCAATCCAGCATCATTTCTCTTGGCCCGCCCCTCTCTTCCCTTTGATTTTTCCAGTCATCACAATGTTCTCCAATACTTCTCTTCTTATCACATGACGAAAGAAAGCTGTTTGTCTCATTGATGAATATAATGTTCTAGTTTCATTCGCCTCTTTCAGACAGTCATTATTAGTTACTCTGGTAGTCTAAGGAATTCACAACATTCATCTCAGGAACCACATCACCATTGCTTCCAAGTTCTTCCTAATTTGTCTTTTTAAGGATACCATTTTTAATTCCATGTAGGTCTGCATGGATAGTTCTGAGCATGTCTGTTTTATGATTGTTTTCCTTGATTTATCCCTTCCTCTTTACTCCAGTATTTTGCCATCTAAAATGCTTTTGGTGTTTCTTCTGATCTCAGCACATGACCAAGCTATAACAGCCTTTGTTTTTTATTTCTCCACAACATCTTCTTCATTCTTTTATATTCTCCAGAACTTGTTCATTTGTCAATTTTCCAACCCTGCTGGTGCTGATAATTTTTTCAATAACACCACATCTCACATGCCTCTGTAAGCTTTTTAGTATATTTCAATCCATTACACATATTTCAGAGACATAATGTGGCTGGACATATTTACATACAGAGGATTCTTTCCCATAGATCAATTAGTATAATCTTTCATGTTAGCATCTCCTGTTTGTCTCTTAATGCTGTTGTTGCCATCACAAATCAAATTCCAATACCTGACTCACATCAATCATCTTTTGGTACAGTTTGACCCAAAGAGGTGCATTAATTGTTCTGTTTCATTCTTCTTTTTTGAGCTGCAACAGTTCTGTGGTCATAGCTACTGCCATTGTTTTTGTCTTCTGTCCATTTACTTTCATGTCGTATAGTCTTGTTGTTTTATTTATTTTGTTTCATAACTTCTTTAGCTACTTTTGTTGTTTCTCCTTTTATGGATGACCTTATTATCTCCACATTTTAATGTACTAATTCACTCACAATTTATATTAACTCTCTAATACATCTTTTCAACATCATTTCTGAGTATGCATTAAAAAGTCTTGGAAACAACAAACATCTCTGTTACATTCCTTTTCTAATTGGTGTCGGTTTTATGTTTCCCTGTTAAACTGATATGGCTGCTTCTTGTTTAATGTACAGATGTTAGATCAATCTAAGAATAGGTTTTCTTATCCTTAATTGTACTAAAATATTAAAAAGTGTGCTTCAGGACATCCATTCAAAGGTTTTTCACAGTAAATGAAGTTGACAAATACAGTTCTTCCCTGTGCAATCACTCTTTCAGTTAATAATCTTATTGTTCTATTTGAATTATTTGCATAAGCAATAAAATATTATCAAAATATTTCAATTGTATATTATGTGCACAAGTACAGTTCTTCCCTGTGCAATCACTCTTTCAGTTAATAATCTTATTGTTCTATTTGAATTATTTGCATAAGCAATAAAATATTATCAAAATATTTCAATTGTATAGTATGTGAAATACATTATATTTTAAAAACTAATATGTCACTGATGTTGTTTAAAATAATAGTACTATGTCATGCCTGTTAATCAATGAGACAATTCCAAAATGTTATTACTAAACAAATACCAGATGAGTTATTGGGTTAAACCTGTGAAAATGCAAAAATTCTATACATAGTATTTATAGTCATTTGTCATAACTTTCTAGAGAATAGAGAATTTGTTGATTGTAATGCTGCAGTTACAACCCACTCTGAGGAAGAATTGCAATGTCTACTATCTGTATTCTCCAATGCTTGTTCTGAATTTGGTTTAACAATTAGCAAAAAGAAGACACAGATTATGTCACAAGGTGCACATCAATCTTTATTGATGACGCCGAACTAGAGATGGTAGACCATTTTACATATCTAGGATCAGTGGTAAATAGCAAATTATCCCTAGATCAGGAAATCAACATCCGGATTGGTAAGGCAGCAACAACAATGAACAGGTTAAGAAAAAGAGTCTGAGAGAACAGGAAGCTTACTGCCAAAACAAAAGTCCTTGTCTATCAAGCCTATGTCCTTAGTACTTTTCTTTATGGCAGTGAATCCTGGACAACTTACTCACACCAAGAGAAACGTTTAAACAGCTTTCATATGCGGTGTCTGCGAAGAATTCTTGGTATTAAGTGGCAAGACAAAATCACAAATACTGAAGTATTGGAAAGATCAGGTTGTGTGACGGTTTATTCAATGCTCAGTCTTCGTAGACTTAGATGGATAGGACATCTTAGGAGGATGGATGATGGTAGAATACCAAAGGACATCTTTTTTGGTGAATTACAGATGGGTAAGAGATCTCAGGGTCGGCCTCTACTGCGATACAAAGATGTGTGTAAGCGGGACATGATTGATACAGGCATTGATAATGCACAGTGGGAGCAAGTCACCACTGAACGAGTTGCATGGAGGGCAAACATAAGAAATGGTATAAAGACAAAGGAGAAAATTATTGCAGATAAGTCACACTCGAGCGTGTGAGACGTAAGATGGTGCATGATGGTAGAAATGACCACATTTTCACATGCACCCACTGTGAACGAACATTTACAGCGCGAATTGGCCTTATCAGTCACATTTGCTACCGCCATAAGTAAAAGTTATTATGCCTTTTTAAAGCACAAACTATTGTCTATCAAGACGGCAAGGTGCCAATGAATGAAAAATGAATGAATGAATTTATGATGATAAAATGTGCATAAATACTGCTTATAAGCCATGATGAATGTACACAATTTACAAACACATATTTATCTTTAAAAAAGAAATAACACCTCATCTGAAACAAAGAATTGAATTTTGATGACAAACTTACAGTCCGTAAGATGAGTTGAGAGACATGACAGTGATGTTTCCCTGAGACTCTCCCTCAGGGCCACACAAAATACAGACTAACTCAGGTATAAAACCTGGGCCCCAGCGATGGCTGCCACTTCTAGCCTTCACAGATGTTACTGTTTCTGGCTGGAAAAATAATAACAATCTTAGAAAAAATCCAAGAATATACAGCGCTTAATATTAATGTTAAAAATAATAACACTGGCACCTTGCCATCTTGATAGATGATAGTTTGTTACATTTTGCTTAAAAAATGGCATAAAAACTACAACCCATGGTGGGTATCAGGGATGGAGGTATACCTCTCCATGGCACAAAGCCTGGGCTGAATTGTAGAGACCTTTTGATGCACATGCAGCATGATCCCTCTCGGCTTGCCTAGTTTACTCCAAAGGAAAAGTAACACCAATACATCTGGAACAAGACAAGCTGCAGAAGCTGCTGAATCAGCAAAACAATGCTCTAACTGTCAGCCTGTTGGAGATTCAATATTAGATCAGTTGCCAACCAAGGCTTAGGGTCAGGAATGCCTTGCCATGACCTTTAGTCTTTAGGCTGCATTTCCTTGCACTAAGATAAGGCACCCTCCCAACATTCGATGCTAACAGAAAGCAGTTAGTACTGTCTATTGTTATATGGTAGCTCAATCATATCCAAGACTTGACATATATAAAAAGAATAATAACAACGGGTAAAACAAATATGGCAATATATATATATATGTATATATACTTTTCAATGGAGATAAATTACGGAAAGGGAGCAGTTTTGAATGTCTAGGTTCACTGCTGCAGGACATTAAAAATGTGATGACAGAAATTAAAACAAAAACAAACATTGCTCTGCAAAAACTAAAGCAATTCACACCTTCATGGACTGGAACAGACAGAACAACCAAAGTCAGAGTACAAGAGCATGTATATTTATGGCTAATCCTTACAATCCCAGACATAAATAACAAAGCTGCGGAAACTTCCACTTTTAAAAAAAACAAAATCACTGGATAACTTCAACAACCAACATCCCAGTTCATAACAGATTCCTGTCTTCGCTGACACATCTTCAGGAGAAGCAGTAACAGTAGTGAAAGGAGGAGCTAGGTTTCAATTATAAATTACAAAGCATAAGTCTATTGCTATTGGAGAACTCTTAACAAACTACATGGCAGAGCTTCAGGCAATCTTAAAGGTTATGTAAATACTGGGTGGACAAGACTCAAACATAGTCTTCTTATGCAACTGCATATTTATTCTCCAAATTGATTAAAATGAGCCCAAAGGTCTCCTAACAAGAACACAGAAAACCTGAGAGAGCTATCCATAAACAAAAGTGTCACTGTAGTACTGCAGGAAATAGGACAGTAGACAGACTGGCATAAATAGCCTCCCTGCTGGAATGGTTTGCCCACTGTCTCACTGATCTCGCATCGAACCAGTCAGTCCAGAAGTTGCCTTCCAGCTGAAGTGGTTTGCCCACTGTCTCACATCGAACCATTCAGTCCAGAAGTGCTCATATCCTCTACTCAGTATCTTCCTCAGTATATTGTGGTTGACATCATCAGTTCTGTGTTGGTTGATTATTCATCTTTGGCCTCCTGCATAGCGTTCTTGTCTGGCTTCATTCCTTTTGACTCAATGTTGATCAAAGCAAATTATCAATTGAATGTACAGCAAGCCATCATTTTTAGGCTCCACACAGGATACTGTAGACTACTAGTCGATCCCCACAAAAATGGTAGACATGCAACCTGACCAAAGTGCATCCTAAAATAGGTGCAAGACTCTGGTGCACATTATGCAAATTTATCCTTTCTTTGGTGACTTTGAGAACTCAAACCTGGTTCCAAGTGGAGGGGAAATTTTGTGGCATTGGCAATATGCTGATAACCGGATTCACTGAAACAAGATCTCATTTTGTTTAGACGATGGGAATAGGGAACAGACTGGAGAGAAAAAGAAGAATAATTCTATAGGATTGAAAAATGCAGTCAAATTTATACAGTAAAAATATTTACCATGCATATTACTCTACTGCATGAGGTTCTTACAAATATCTATGATATAAAAAATAAGACTTATTTCTGTCATACATTACATTTCATCAGATATCTGTCACTACCTGGTGTATATGACCGTGATGTGTTTTTTTTGGGCGCTCACTTGCTTTGAACTCAAGCGTAGTCCATATACACTATTTTATAGTAGTGATTTTGGAATTCATCATGGCATCTGGGAGTCTGCTGCCAAAGACCAAATTCATGGCGTACATCATAAGCAAGGGTGTAGTCACTTGTGAAGAAACATTTTTAATAAAATTGTTTTTGTCTGTTTTGTCTGCCAATTCCTGTCTTCATATGTTGGGGAGGCATACCCTAGTTCACCGATTGGCTTGACACCAAATCGGTTACCTACGCCTGGTTTAGACAGCGTGCTGACCTGCACTGTGAAGTTTGACAGAAGAAAAGTAACTTAATATTTGTAAACTTTAAATCTCTCCCTCCCTCTGTAAAATTCCCCATCTCTGTCTCTCTCATTTGACTTATGTAACTAAACTAATTTATATATAGGCAACCAACTTTGGTATTGTCTGAGGCAGTGGAAGAATGGGAGCCCAAACTGCTGCTGTTTTGTCCCAACATCTTTGCACATGGTTTTGAAAAATCAAATTCAGGAGAATCCAGATCATCGTGCACTTCATAAACTATGGCGAACTCCAAAGACTGAAAACATAAAACAAACACAGCTGAACATACTGTGCCTCAAAGATAAACACTGACATGATAAAATACTAACAAACTTGTTCTGATGAAGAATATTATAAATTTACTTAAAATCAAGCAAAATCTGTTGGTCATATACATACTACAGGATCAAAACACACAGGGTTATTAAGTTTTTGTCGTTATAAATTCAGTAACACTTGGATTCTTGCCACTTAGCCCAATATTATGTACTTATCCATATACTGTTTTCTTTTATATAATGTATTGCATTTAGTTCGTTAGTTAGTCAACAGATCATTCTCACTTAACTTCGAACTATCTGTCCATATGTGCTCAGATGTCCTATCTCGGTACCTCCCTCAGCGTATAGCAACAGACGACACCAGTTCTGTGTTAGTTAGTCAACAAATCATCCTCACTCCACTTCGAACTATCAGTCCATATATGTTCAGATTTCCTTTCTCAGTACCTCCTGCAGCATGTAGCAACTGACAACATCAGTTCTGTGTTGTTTGACTAGTTTTCTTTGGTACCCTATTTGGTGCTATTCACCCTGTATGACTTAATACTCTTGCAGTCTGGTCAGAGTTGCAGAATTACATCCATCTCTTGAGCCATTACTTGCCCTGGCTCCCTGATGACATACAGGATGTCAGCCTGGTCCAGTGCTCATCTGCTCCTCACAGTGAGCAAGTCCGCAAGCTTATCTGTTCATTTGTTTCTTCTTACACCAATGTGCCCTGGCACAAAAATGAAGTATTGCATTTATCTGGTGTTTCTGGAAGCGACCATACTCAGACATGTGCAGAAGCTGGACACTCTACGAAGTAACTTTCAACAATTTCATAAGAATGTGTGTTACAGAGGGGCACTGGAGTGTTTTGTGGCTGAACTCTGTGTGCATGTATGTATATATGTTGTGTCTTCCTTGAGAGGTGGTTTTATTAAGAAAGTTTCTGGTTCATTGGGGTGGTGGAGAGGGGGTATCTCCTGTTACAGTAGATGCAAGGTGCCGCCTTCCCTCTGTTAGCATATGTGATACCTTTGGGCAAGGTGAAAAACCAATTTATGCCCCAAACAGGGTAACGTGAAACAAAGTCAGCAAGTGGGGGAATTCAGCTTGACAGCAGCTGACAGGTAGCGGTCAAAGGGTCAGAATGGCTACCTCAAAAATTGTGGAATGTGTTTTCGACTATTATTAATACTTGTGGTTATACAAAAATGTGTAGCTGGCACACTATGTTGTGACGGCTTGGTCTTTATTCTGCAGCAAGGGAATGAAAATTTCAACACGCACCAGCAATGATACAGCTGTCATAATGAAAACATGAAAAAGATGAACATACAGTGACTTCTTCATCTGTCTTTCATCTCCCAATGCAGTATAGACACTCAACCAATTCATGCCAAGCCCTTTGTAGGCCTGTTCATGGTTGGTTGGGTTTTTCAGTTACGTTTTCTATAGGATGAGGTAGTCAGTCTCATGCCAACCCTCCTAAGTTGTCTCTTATGACATGCATGGCAGGTCAAGGTTTTACTATCCTTTGCTTCCCTTATGAGCCCAGGTAACACATGGGTGACACAGACTTACATAGTGGGAATGAGAAAGCACAATAACCTTTGTTTGATTACAAAAACTGTTCCAGGTTTGAGGTGCTTGGTACAGACCAGATTTAAAATACATAGTCATTTGTCTGCCATTGCCAAAGCTAGCTGCATGTCGTTGTACAGAACGTCGCAATAAACCCCAGCATTTTTAGCTGTTTGTGATTTTCTAGGCAATGCTATGTTCAGCAGTTTGCCACTGCTTTCTGAACAGCTAACACTAATACAATTGTGAATATAAACAGAGAGCTATCTGCTTCCAAATTGTTTGCTGCTGAATTACAACCCTGTATATTGTGATTGATAAAATCCATTCACAATACCTAGGCCACAGATGCTGACCAATACCAAAGAGGATCATATTATCAAATGTCAGTCACAGACTAGCTTTGGAGGTGACTAAATAAATCTATCTGGAGATTCTGTTACAGTGATGGCAGAAAAGTGACGATTGCTGATCAGTCAACTTGGGTTTTGAATTTTATACAGGATGCATTTGATGAACTTCCTTGAGTTTCACTGATTTGCATACAGAATATGTATGGATAGTTTCTTTGATTTGCATTCAGGCCATATTAGAATTGATTCCATGTTTTCTATACTGGATGCTTTTGTATTGCTTCCTTGATTTGCAAACATAAATCTGTGGATAGTTTCTTTGATTTGCATACATAAACCTGTGGATATCTTTTCCTTGATTTGCACACAGAAACTTGTGGGTATTTTCCTTGATTTGCATACATAAACTTGTCGATATCTTCCTTGATATGCATACAGAAACTTGTGGATATCTTCCTTGATTTGCAAACAGAAACCTGTGGATATCTTCCTTGATTTGCATACAGAAACTTGTGGTTATCTTCCTTGATTTGCATACAGAAACATGTTGACAGTTTCCTTTATGTGAATACTGAAAACCTATGAATAATTTCTGTTGTTTGCATACAGAAATTTGTGGATATCTTTCTTGATTTGCATATTGAATACTTATGGATAGTTTCCGTTGTTTGCAAACAGGATGCCTTTGAATAATGTGCTTGCTATACAACTGCTCAAAGGATTCTGCGCAAGTTGAGATCTTACTACGCCAGGCAGAGTGATCAGCAACACCATTCTCCCAGTTTTTAAAGACATTACGAGCCTTTTTGACACTTTCAGTGTTTTCATATCTGTTTTGTTTTATTTTATGCTTTACTTCATACAAACTCATTTCCCTTATTTCAAGTTCGCAACAGAAGAATGTCTTTACTAATTACTCAATTGGCCTCCAATCATGAACACTTAAAACTATCAGACTTAAATACTGTCTTCTTGCCCTTTAACAGTTAATGGTTAAATAACTGAAAGCTTTGGGAATCATTTACTTACAACTGTTTCAACAGAAGTTTCTTGCTTTGAGAACCTGAAAAGTACACAATGTGTGGGCCCTGCCACACACAAGATGCGGCTCTCTAGGCACAAGTAGATCATCTGAATAGCAAATGGATCCTCATCTTTATCTTGTGAGGATTTCTTGGGTTTTTCAAACACTTTTGCTGTTTTTAGTTTATACAAGAACTGCAGTGTCACTGTGGAGTATAAGGTTATAGGTTGTCAGTTTATGTGATTACAGAATGTCACTGTGGAGTATATGGTTATAGGTTGTCAGTTTATGTGATTACAGAATGTCACTGTGCAGTATATGGTTATAGGTTGTCAGTTTATGTGATTACAGAATGTCACTGTGGAGTATATGGTTATAGGTTGTCAGTTTATGTGATTACAGAATGTCACTGTGGAGTATATGGTTATAGGTTGTCCGTTTATGTGATTACAGAATGTCACTGTGGAGTATATGGTTATAGGTTGTCAGTTTATGTGATTACAGAATGTCACTGTGGAGTATATGGTTATAGGTTGTCAGTTTATGTGATTACAGAATGTCACTGTGGAGTATATGGTTATAGGTTGTCAGTTTATGTGATTACAGAATGTCGCTGTGGAGTATATGGTTATAGCTTGTCAGTTTATGTGATTACAGAATGTCACTGTGGAGTATATGGTTATAGGTTGTCAGTTTATGTGATTACAGAATGTCACTGTGGAGTATATGGTTATAGGTTGTCAGTTTATGTGATTACAGAATGTCACTGTGGAGTATATGGTTATAGGTTGTCAGTTTATGTGATTACAGAATGTCGCTGTGGAGTATATGGTTATAGGTTGTCAGTTTATGTGATTACAGAATGTCACTGTGGAGTATATGGTTATAGGTTGTCAGTTTATGTGATTACAGAATGTCACTATGGAGTATATGGTTATAGGTTGTCAGTTTATGTGATTACATAATTTTACTGTGGAGTATATGGTTATAGGTTGTCAGTTTATGTGATTACAGAATGAGAAGCAGGCACATAAAAAGAATCACAGAACAATATCATGCATAGAGCATAAAGAGTGGCAGAAAATAATGTGATTTGATTTTAAGTAAATTAAACCTAACCAACTGTCCCTGGTTGCCGACAACATACAAATCATCATTATCATGATAATGAGCCATGATGATAAGCGTGGGCGGTCATGTTTTGCCATCTAACACAAACACCAGAAACGTGGATCAGCTCTGTGTTCTTGTCTAACCATGCCAAGTCGCCAGGCCATCCAGGTATTTACTTCTCTGCCTCTTTCTTGCTCTTTTCCCCTCAATCTTGCCAGTTGTCACCAAGGTCTCCAATTTATTTCTTCTCATAATGTCCCAAATATTTTTGATGTCTACATCTAATTCCTCTAATCAGTTTACAGTTTTCATTTGCTTCTTGTAGGACTTTCCCATTGGTTTTTCTGTCTAGTTTTAAAGTTATTTGCTTTGTAAAAACAGAAACTGGTATGTTTTGCGTAGAGTGGCTTGCATCACTCGAAAAGATGGAGGCCAAGAGCATATCATCAATTTTCTGTTATGCTAATAAATAATGCTTATGCCTTTGGGCAGTGAGGTATATTATTTCAAGACTGATGTAGTGAAGGATCTCTTTGATCAAATGGAAAGTGTATCAATGCAAACAAAGGGATTGGATAACACTCGGTGTATAGGGGTAAATGCAGCTGAACATTCAGTCAGCATGGGAACTCTTCAATGGCTGCTGACAAGGAGACGGAGCACGAGTGGAAATGTACTGAGTGCAATGATGTTGATTCTAGATTTCATATTCATATTTTTTTTTTAGGTTGCATATCCCTTGCAGGACGTTGCAGTCAACACCAGCATTTTTCAGCTGCTGTTGATGTACTAAGCAAATTTTACGTTCAGTAGTTTGCTATTGCTTTCTCAATGACCCATACCAACACATTATAACACAACGTGACACGGTCTGCTGCACAAATTGGTTGCGGCTGTGTTTCGAACGCCTGGTAAGCGGCTCATGAACCGCGTTGGCAATCCTTTGGCCACGGAGACATATATTTATATTGCTTAAGGAAAACAATGATGTTGATTCTACATTTCATACCCATATTGCTCAAGGAAAACAATGATGTTGATTCTAGATTTCATACCCATATTGCTCAAGGAAAACAATGATGTTGATTCTACATTTCATACCCATATTGCTCAAGGAAAACAATGATGTTGATTCTAGATTTCATACCCATATTGCTCAAGGAAAACAATGATGTTGATTCTAGATGTCATATTCATATTGCTCAAGTGCCATGGGATGATTAATCGTCTTAAGTGATTTTCCGTATCTATCATGGGCTTATATATCACAAATATGTTGTCATCGCAAAATGTCCCAATTAAAATATAAGGGGCGTTCATTTGAAATCCGTTCGTGCTGCACCACCCGTAATTCTGTACGTTGAACATGATCATGTCAAAGTCATGTGATAAGTACTGACCAATGAATAAAGGAGCATGTGCTTATCGTCCCATGATGCATAGGTTCTGTTTCTGACCGTTGAGAAAATGGCCGGGTTGATCCAAAAATCCGTTCAAAGAAGCTCAAAGAGCAGTGATTCAGTTTCTTTCATTTGAAGGATGTCGACCAGTGGACATTCATAGAAGAATGCAGGCAGTGTACAGTAACAAATGTGTGTCAAAGACAACAGTGCTAGACTGGGCACGAATGTTTCGGAAAGGACGTCAGTTCACGACAGATCTTTGACAGCCGAGTCAAGCGCATATTGTTGCAACAACAACAAAAAAACCATCGCCAAAATTGATGCAGCAGTACAGATAAACCATTGTCGAAGCACACGTTCATTAGCGAAAGAATTTGATGTGTCAATTGGGACAATTCAAAAGGTCGCATCATAAGAAACTACAATATCGGAAGGTGTGTTCACAATGGGTACCACGGATGTTGACCGACCACCAAAAAGAGGAATGCACAGGATAGTGTTTGAACCACTTACTGCGTTACAGAGTGGAGGGTTATGTTTTTCTCTTACGCATAGTGGCAGGAGATGAATCAAAGTGTCACCACTTTGAGCCGAGCAGCAAAAGAGAGAGCATGCAATGGAAGCACGCTGGATCACCAAAAGCCAAAAAATTCAAGTTACAGGTTTCCGCTGGCAAGGTTATGCTAAGCGCATTTTTTGACCATGAAGAGCTATTGTTGGCCGACTTTAAAGAACCTGGTGTCAACATAAACTCTACCCACTACTTGCAAACACTAGACAAGCTGCAAAAAGCCATAAAGAATAAACGACCCGGCATGCTTTCTCGTGGTGTTATTTTGTTGCATGATTATGCTCGTCCGCATGTCGCAAAGATTGTGCAGGAAGCATTAGCAAGGAAGAAGTGGGAAATTCTGCAACATCCAGCCTATAGTACTGATTTGTCACCATGTGATTTTCATTTGTTCGGACCTCTAAAAAAAGCTCTGAAGGGGCAACGATTTCACACAGATGCAGATGTAATGAACACAGTAAACACTTGGTTCAGTGAGCAACCACAATCCTTTTTTGCGGATGGCATTCGCCACCTACCTAAGCAATGGGATGCTTGCCTGAATGCCTACGGCAACTTTTTCTGACCAACCCGTGGTGCATAATTCATTCAAAATGAATCTTCTTCTTCTTCTTCTTCAGCGTTCCGAGCCATTGAGGTTCTTTGCTGCAAATACAATCCGTCTCCATTCGTCTCTCTGGTGGACCTTCTCTTGCCAGTCGTTGATTCCAAGTGCTTGTAGGTCTGTACATGTATTATCTCTCCACCGCCTTCTTGGTCTACCTCGGGGTCTACGGTCATTTATTTCCTGAGTGTAAGCGAGTTTTGTTTCCCTATTATCTTCCATTCTTTCTATATGCCCCAGCCATTGTAGTCTATTAGCCTTCATGATACCAGTGATTAGCGGGGACTTAAACAGATCATAAATGTCTGTGTTACTTCTTCTTTTCCACTCTCCACTTTGTGTATCCCTAATGGGTCCAAAGATGCGTCTTAAAATTTTCAAAATGAATGCTTTGTTTAATTCTACCACACCTGTTAATGTTTCTTTCATGCTTTTGTAATAAAGCTATTGGAACGGGTTTCAAATGAACATCCCTAATATCAATATATTTTTCTCCAAACAAAGTCCTTTAATGTGATATATAATACAACATGTATGCTACCATATTAACAACTTTAAGGTCTTAAATGTGACAACCCTACTTCCCATTTTCCGCCATCCATATTTGTTTGGTCCAACCTTACTTTTCATTTTCTGCCATCCATTTTTGTTTGGTCCAACCCTACTTTTTTGTTTGGAACTGAGCTTATTAATGGCCTGAACAACACACCAGCACAAGAGAGAAAACTGAAAGTCTTCACAATACTTAAAATTAACATAAAGAATTGTCTTCAGTCTGCCAGTCAAGAAAAGACAAGCCACATTCATCTAATTACAGAATTGTTCCTTAGGTAAAAAATAAGCTGTTAAACTCATTAAATATACAATGTTTAATAATTGACAATTTGAAAAATAATTTTAATGGATAATTTCAAGGGGTAAATAATTTTTTACTCCTTTATTACTTATTTATTTTAAAATATAGACACTTTAATATTATTTTTGTAGTGGGCACAAGCACAGAACAAGTAAATGAAAGACTGCACATGCAAATCAGATTGGGTTAAACGTCTAGATAGGCATACTGTAAACATTAACAATATTTTAGCCAAGGCAGTGGCTTTCATAGATTATAGATTATTATTATAAACTGGTCAAGGTTGTTAAAAGCGAAAAATGGGCAGAGGTGTGTCAAAGAGTAAGCACAGACAAGTCACTGAAATTGTTCTGGCGACTACATAAAAGCATGAGTGGTGTAGTCAAGAATAAGAGCATTTCTGACTTCCAAGGTGCTGACCTATCTGGCAGAGGACTGACAAGGACAAGGGCAAAGCCCTCTTTGAACGCTACCTTGAGCAAAGCAACCAGACAGACATGGGAGGCCAAAATCTGGCCAAGGAGGTCACCTCAGACAGATGCAAGGCCCAGAACACTTCGGATGAAGACACAGTGACAGTGAAAGAAATCAAGGCTGTGCTTCGACGATCAAAAAACAGTGCTCCAGGTCCTGATGGCATAAGATACGACGACATAACTAGGTGTACCGACAATGAGCTAGAGAAACTAGCAGACATGTACAACAACAGTATAGGGAGTGCTAGCATCAAGGAGGAATGGTTACACAGCTATCTGATTCCCTTGCCGAAGCCTGACAAAGACCACAAAAAAATTCAGGGATATCGAATTATAACCATGCAGAATACAATAGGCAAGCTGCTGGAGAAGGTAATTGCCAGGAAAATATCAAGCCAACTAGAGAGGCAAGGTGTTTTCCCACCCACCCTGGGTGGGTACCGTCCAAAGAGAGAAACCTGGACCAATGCAGCAGTCTTTGCCCAGGATGTCTATGAAGGTTTCCACTCAGGCACTGAAACCGTTGCTGCAGCGATTGATCTTGAGGACGCATACAACAGAGTACCACTGGATTTTTTAATGTTTCAGCTTCTCGAGCTAAACGTAAGTCCATTCCTCCTTAGTTGGATCGCTGCAGCCCTCTTCCAACGGAAAGTAGTTTTTAAATGTGGCAGTTGGACTTCGGAACCAACAACAATATATCCTGGCCTACCACAGGGATCACCATTATCTCCGGTACTGTTCAACGCCTACACAGTGAGAATCACCAGTGAGCAGATCACTGGAACTGGCAGGACATTGTCATATGCCGATGATGTTTTAGTGTATCGTCAGGGGAAGGATAGAGAGGAGGTTGCTGTGGAACTACAAACCCAACTCAATCGCATAAGTACTTGGTGTGATGAAGCTGGGGCAATGGTCAACCCAACAAAGGCAACAGTGACTTGGTTCTCGTTGAATAATCATATTGTCAACAATCCAACACCAACTGTAATGCTGTGTTCAGAGACGGTGGAAAGAACGCAGGCAATGAATTACCTGGGGATACTGTTTGATCGAAGCCTTGCTTATAATGTGCACATAGACCAGGTGATAACAAAGGCCAAGCGGGGTTTGGCAGCGATGCGGGTGATGGCGGCAGCAAACTGTGAGCAGCGCCATCTATGTCTTCTGTACGAGGGGTTGGTCATGTCTGTTTTGGAGTATGCAATGGCAATCCTGACTCTCAGCCATAAGCAGATAGAAAGGATGGAAAGGATACAGAATGAAGCTATGCGCATTATTCTTGGATGTACAAGAGATACAGCATGCAGGGCGATGCGCTACCTTCTTGGTTTTCCAACCATTGAAGAGAGAATATAAGTTTGCAGGGCACGCGCCTACCTCAGAATTAACGCAAACACACAACATCCACTGCATAGTGAAATTAGGAAGGTGAAGGGCAGCAGGTTAAAAAGAGGACGGTCGTGGATGGGTCAAGCTGAAGACATTCTTCAACAGATGTGTTCACTTGAGGACTTAGAACCTGGCGAGGAGTGGGTGCGAGTGCCAACAGACTTCTGCACATCCTTTTCAGTTTGCATCCAACTAGATAGAAAATGCAGACAAGAAAATCCGGCTGCTGTTGAGGCTGAAGTACAAGCGTTGATTTTCGAGAATTCGCTAGACGGTGATGCGGTCATCTACACAGATGGGTCGGTCGTCCGACATGTGAGAAGCTCATGGGCCTTTACAGCTCGGGCCGGAGGGAGAATTGTGAAGGAGGACTCTGGTGCTTTCACTGAAACCACAAGTAGCCTGACCATGGAAGTCATGGCAGTAAGTAAAGCAATAACATGGCTCGAGACACAGACATTCACTAGGGCTTGTTTCCTTAGCGACTCAATGAACATGATCAAGAGGATAGAGGAGGGGTCGATCCGAAGAGAATGGTTGCTGCCTCTGGAGCGGTCTCGACTGGCAAAGATTAGTTTCATCTTCGTGCCAGGGCATGCGGGAGTACAAGGAAATGTGCGGGCTGACAAGCTCGCAGGTGAGGCTACTGTGGAGGGCGGAAGCGCCATGGACCAGGCCGACATTCTGAATGCTCTACGAGAAGTAAGACTTTTGCGAGAACCAAGTGATGACTGTGAATCTACAATGGCCAGACTGCGAGAGCAGCAAATTAAAAGAGGGGTGGCCAAACAAGAACACTACGCAGGAAGCCAAAGAAGATTTATAAACCAACACAGAACTGGCGTCGTTAGCCGCTACACGTTGCGGGATATGCTGAGGAGGGGATCCGAGCACTTATGGACTGAATGGTTTGATGTGCAATGAGGATGATCTGTCGACTAACTAACTAACTAACTTCATAGATTATTCTGTGCATTTTTCAACTGCCAAATGATTAATTATGGGCACACATGGCCTTCTATTCTACACCAATATCCAAGAAGTCTAGGTATACTACCCAGAGACCAGAGGGGATTATTAAATCATTACGTTCTGGGAAGGTGAACCGATCAACAAATGCCTTGTTAGTTAGATATGTAGGTCAAAAGATGGAAATATCGCAGCTCTGCTGCAAACAGGCACAACGCAATTATGTCCAAAAAAAATATTCCGGATGAACATAGAAGAAGATGAAGAAGAAGAAGAGGAAGGAGAAGAAGAAGAAGAAGGAGGAGGAGGAGGAGGAGGAGGAGGAGGAGGAGGAGGAGGAGGAGGAGGAGGAGGAGGAGGAGAAGAAGAAGACGAAGAAGAAGAAGAAGGAGGAGGAGGAGGAGGAGGAGGAGGAGGAGGAGGAGGAGGAGGAGGAGGAGGAGAAGAAGAAGAAGAAGAAGAAGAAGAAGAAGAAGAAGAAGAAGAAGAAGAAGAAGAAGAAGAAGAAGAAGAAGAAGAAGAAGAAGAAGAAGAAGAAGAAGAAACCATTACATTTCTCTGAAAGTATTGTCCTCAGAAGTATATAAATATGATACTTTTTAAGTTCAAGACTGCGTATCTAGGTCTCTCCAACCCACAGCATAGAGTTCAGCTAAAGCCAGTTCTAGTGGACTTACCTGAAGAGGCATCCCAAAATTTTAATGATCCATCTGCATGCCTGAAACATAACATGAGAAAATGACACTATTAAATCAGAAAAGACACTTTTTATTAAATACTCTACACTTTCCATATTTATGCAATGTGCAGAATATCACAGCTTAAACATCAGAATGTGACAATACATCTTATTCCAAATTATGGTTTGAAAGGTCACACATATTTCATTAACACTTTATCTCTTTGCATACGAGTATAACCATCTATAAACATAACTTCTATTTCATAATCTGAAATATCTCATTGAGTGAAAATTTCCTATTTGCAAACATATCCTTTGATTAATCAATGGCGAGTGGCTGGCTGAGTGGCTTAGAATGCGAGGTTCTCTTTTTGGAGATCTGAGTTTGAATCCTCAGTAAGGTGTGGATTTGTTTCTGTCGGGGACAAAAAGAAAACCCTAATCTGCACAATTCATGGCGACTGCACTAGTCAGGTGGCCCTAATTCCTCAGGCATGAAGGTGTCCTACACCGCAAGATACTATAAGCAGCAGATGACAGTTATTTAATAGTGAAATGTTGACTTCGATTACTCAATAGTGAAATTTTGACATCAATCAGAACCAGCTGATTTATACTTAATTTTCCTCTAGAATTTTGTCTCAACATTTAATATGCATACTCCAATATATTTCATTTAATAATCATTTACCTCTGAAGTTTGAGTGGGTTCACCTGAAGGCAAAGGACACTGGTAATAGGGAAAACTAATTCACAAGCAGAATTAAATCAAGTGCTAATAGAAGTAGTATGTATGGATTACACTTGAGTTCAATGAGAGCGTGTGCATAAAAAAAAACCAAAAAAAAATTTATTATTAAATTAAAATCAAATAGCTTGCACAATCCAATAAATTTTTTAAATCTTGAATAACACTTTAGATATGATTTAAACTTTTCGTCAATAAAATATTTTTAGTACACTTTGATTTCTTATAAACAGGCTTCAAGATAATATGCAAAATTCCCTGTTGTCATTAAAACATGTCCTGTCTGTATTGCTGCTGAGTCATAACTGATAAAAAGTGACAATTGTTCTTCTTCAGCTATCAATGTTTGCAATGCATCTATTCCTGCAGGGGCCATGAACAGATGGTTTGTTTGAGTTTGTCTCAAAGAGTCACTCCCATGGGCCAGATTTCTTCTTTCTCTCTGTTCGGCAAAATTAAGGCAGTCTTGTTAGACATGCTCTGGGGTTTGTTAGACTGTGTACAGCTGCATTTCTCTTGTTTTCCCTGGGTACTTCTGAAAAGTCAGAGTTTGTTGTTAAACTGACATTCATTTTTTGCAGCTATCTTTTCATTGTGTTATTTTTTTAAAATGTAGTCTACCATTTGTTTTTATTTCTCCTTTTAGAAAATACTCTAGCCTCATCTAAACTAATCTCAAATCTCAACTGCTCATAAATAATACTAAATGGCTTTCCCTTCAATCAGTCCCAACATAAACTGTGATAAACATAACCTACCCTGTGATAATTATCTCTGGATAACTTGTGCCTCGTGCTCCCCATGACCCACCCTTGATTGGCCACGGCTGGAAATAGAAAAAGTACTCAAAGTGAATGTCAATGTCTGACATGATTTCAGCCAGTAAATAATGTATCGCAGTGGAAACAAGCAACGCACATAAAAGTTTTACTCATACAAGAAAGATGTCATAAAAAACAATGTTTAAAATAATGGGAAGACATAAAAAGAGCAAATTTAGATTTTAGGGAGAAAAAGAAAAATGTATAGGTTTAGGAAATAATGTTTGGGGGTAAAATGGTTCCTATGTGAGATGTCCATCACTAACTCAAGTTAACCTGCTATGATTCAAGTACAGACAGTATACATTTTTACAAAAGAAAAGGAATGGTATACTCGCCTCTAATCATAGGGAGTCAGTTTATTTATGGATAGTGAATAAAACATTTAGACTCATCAGATAAAGGTGAAACTAGGTTGACCTTTGTGTATATTTAAAAAAAAAAAACTATGTTGCATGTCCTTCACAGGACGTAGCAGTCAACCCCAGCATTTTTGCTGTTCGTGATTCCTGGGCAAATTTTACGTTCAGTAGTTTGCCATTGCTTTCTGAACGACCGGCTCCTATACCTTTTTTGAAAAAACCAGCACCGCCGTGTTTCGAACCCGGGTATACGGGCTCACAAACCGCGTTCGCAAGCCCTTAGCCACAGAGACCGGCGTGTATATTGCACATGTTAAAAATCTCTTGGCAGGAAACTGAAACGAGGTGGAAAAATAGCTCATTACCCAGGCTAAGTGTTACGATTAGAACAGCTACCCACACAAGAATACTTACAGCAGCTTTGATTCTGGTATATACACATTTTGATCATAGCTGGTGTTATGGAAGGGGACTGAAGCACCGAAGGAAGTATCCAAGTGCAATGAAAGTGATCCATTAGTATTCAATCAAAATTATAAGGAACCTGAGGATGTTATACTCTCTCGACACTTACTTTCAGGTAGTGGATGTGTTGCCCACTGTGTTTGGATAAGACAAACGAGAGGTGCTGTGTGTATGCCACAGATTCTGTAGCACTTGAAACTAGTAAGGCAAAAGCTACATTTAACTTCAGACAAATGTAAAGGATCCTTTACATGTCTTGGGGCATATTGATTATATATATTCATGGGGATTCAAACACTTGTCCATCAGGCAAGCTACATCCCATTGTGCTACCACAATTGCCATTTGGCTTTTGTCTTGATTTGTAAAGTTAGAAAAGGTAGCCACAGTTGAATATTTTTGGCATGCACATCCTATACACAGATGAGAAAGGCACGTGGGAGAGCCAACGCTTTAATTTCCCGAGAATACTTTAGTAGGCAGCCAAAAAATAATCTAGACATATGATGCTGTAATATGTGAAGAATATCTTATTCCGATTTTTTGGACTGAATAAACTGAAATGGGGAGCGGCAGAAGCACAGTATTTTGCCAGCTGGCCTGTTAACCCGGTGGCTGTGTGTTTGAATACCCATTGAGACAGACTTTCTAACAACTGACCAGGGCTCCCAGATCAACTCAGCCTGAAATTGGTACCAGGAAATGTCTTGAGAGGGAAAGACAGTCAGTTGATATCAAATGAAAAAATTGATTAAGCCGTCTGCCTTGTGCTCTGAAGTTTGTGGGTTCATTCCCCGGACTGTGTCATTTAGATCATGAGTGAAATTTTCCCAGAGACTCCTATGGTCCATTGACGGAGTTACAAAGTTTGATCTTTGTGCGATGCTCTCGGCAAGCAGCTTGCTGTTCTGTAGAGAGAGACTGAGCCAGATGGAGTAAAACCCAGAACAATGAAATAAACCCTGTCAACTTGAGTACCCACTAACTGTGGAATGATCCAGAGAAATATGAGGCCAACTCTCAATGTCCAATAAGACTCAAGGCCTCAAGGTGTGTAAGAGTCCTTGACATTGAAATAACAACACCATGCACAAGGAGGAGGTAAAACAACAACTGTAGGTCAGCAAGGCCAAATGGATAAGAACGCATGTTCTTAAACATCCGGTGTGCTAATGACGAGGTAAAGAGTTCAACCCCTACACCAGACAGTTGGACTAAAATGTTGACCTATTGTCCTTGATTTGCGGACGTAAATTACAAATACCTCTAAAGTCAGAGAGGGTTCACCTGATGGTGAGGGACACTGTTAACAGGAAAAGCTAATCCACATACAAAATTCATTCCAGCACTACTAGAAATAGTGTGTATAGACTATGCTCGACTTCAAAGCAAACAAGCGCCCCAAAAAAAAAACTGTCTGGGTCTGAAGGAGTTAACAGTCAAACTAGGGCAGACTGGTTAAAAGTAATGCTTGCTTGCTATTTGCTTGTGTTCGTTGGCTTGAGCTCCAACGCGAAGTCCTGTATGTCGGATGAAGGCATCCTGTTGTCCAACATCAGTGTGATGTCATACAGGACCTGAGGTTTGAGTGAGTATCCATTGTCCCATGTTTGGCTTATTGGTGTGCAGACTGGTGGTTCCTCGCCGTACAGGCAGACAATCTCCGACTTCGGAGGAATCGGCAATCCTACTGACTTTACCCAGGACGCTCAACGAGGACGCGTCAATAGGTCTTGGCCAGTATATAACCCAGCCCTGATGATTTGGAAACACCTCTGCATCCCGTTAAAAGTAATAATTCCTGGAAATGACAGAGTGCTACAAACTGACAGTGTTTTGTCACGTAAGAAGTGACTGGTCAATGTGTCATTTACTAATAATAAATCAAATAAATAAATTTGTCTGGAAGCAGTTTCATGCCATGGGTCTGTGATGTGTTAGCACCATCACATTTTGTAGGCCTAAAAGCACAGGCAGTGGCCAATCTTTCCCACACTTTCGCAGGCGATGAGGCCAGGAATAGAACCCACGTCCAACCATACTCATGATATTACCTGACTTCACTATCAACTCTGCTAGCATGCCAGCTAATGCATCAGTTGCTTGGTAGAAAATGAGTTAATATAAATGTACACTATGATACTGTCTGTCCACTTGGTTCATATCTATAAACTGCATAACACCTTTAGTTTGGTGTGAAAGAAGAATAAAGAAAATAAAGTGAACAAGAATATAACATATAGTGAACAAGAACATAAAAAGAGTGAATTTATACAGTCATCAGAGCCTCCTTCAGTCAACAGCTGACTTTGGGTCGATGCACTCAATGAGCTGAAAGCATCAAGCCACATAACTTGGTGATACTTTCAGTCGATTCTTTTCTCCTATACTTTTTTTTAAATAGTCTCCTTTCACTGCAGTCAGCATGATTCCTTACAGTCCATCTCTATGTGCAGTTATTAGAAGCCATGTCCTCCCATGTTGTTTCGTCTATACCCAACAGTTTCATGACTTGCTTGCATAATTCTTTGAATTCTGTGGACATTCAGTTTATCCAATATCGTTTGCCAGCTGCCTTTAGAGAATGTCCTTTGGAATATATTTATCTGACATGCACTAAACATGCCCAACCTTTCACATTCTGTATGGTCTAAGCAGTGTGTATGTGGCTGTTTGGCCAGTGTTTGTGAGAGCACTTCAGCATGTGTTCCTCTGTTCTTGGAAGAGATGCTGAGGATGGTATGCAGACATTACAGGCAAAAACAAAAGAGCCTTTCACACACCTTGAGGTGTAGTGGGTATATGGTGCTAGCCCCACATTTGTATAGACCAATCAACACTCAATGGGTGATGTAGTCAATCTAACGCTGGCCACCTTTACTTCTCAGGACATCTTCTGGGTATCAATTTTTGGCTGAGTCGAGCCCAGGTCAAATAAATTTGGCCTCAAATGGGATTCAAACACATGACCACTGGACCAGCAAGCAAATGTGCTAGCCAGTGCACTACCGCAGCTCTTAGACAGCACAGTTGATACACAGTAAGTAATTACTCTTCCTTGCACTACCACAGCTCTTAGACAGCACAGTTGATACACAGTAAGTAATTACTCTTCCTTGCACTACCACAGCTCTTAGACAGCACAGTTGATACACAGTAAGTAATTACTCTTCCTTGCACTACCACAGCTCTTAGACAGCACAGTTGATACACAGTAAGTAATTACTCTTCCTTGCACTACCACAGCTCTTAGACAGCACAGTTGGTACATAAAAAGTAATTACTCTTCCTTGCACTACCACAGCTCTTAGACAGCACAGTTGGTACATAAAAAGTAATTACTCTTCCTTGCACTACCACAGCTCTTAGACAGCACAGTTGATACACAGTAAGTAATTACTCTTCCTTGCACTACCACAGCTCTTAGACAGCACAGTTGATACATAAAAAGTAATTACTCTTCCTTGCACTACCACAGCTCTTAGACAGCACAGTTGGTACATAAAAAGTAATTACTCTTCCTTGCACTACCACAGCTCTTAGACAGCACAGTTGATACACAGTAAGTAATTACTCTTCCTTGCACTACCACAGCTCTTAGACAGCACAGTTGATACATAAAAAGTAATTACTCTTCCTTGCACTACCACAGCTCTTAGACAGCACAGTTGGTACATAAAAAGTAATTACTCTTCCTTGCACTACCACAGCTCTTAGACAGCACAGTTGATACACAGTAAGTAATTACTCTTCCTTGCACTACCACAGCTCTTAGACAGCACAGTTGATACATAAAAAGTAATTACTCTTCCTTGCACTACCACAGCTCTTAGACAGCACAGTTGGTACATAAAAAGTAATTACTCTTCCTTGCACTACCACAGCTCTTAGACAGCACAGTTGATACACATCCTTGCACTACCACAGCTCTTAGACAGCACAGTTGATACATAAAAAGTAATTACTCTTCCTTGCACTACCACAGCTCTTAGACAGCACAGTTGGTACATAAAAAGTAATTACTCTTCCTTGCACTACCACAGCTCTTAGACAGCACAGTTGATACATAAAAAGTAATTACTCTTCCTTGCACTACCACAGCTCTTAGACAGCACAGTTGATACATTAACTGATTGCCTGCCAAACAAAAAAATGGCCATACCCAAACAGAGATTCAAGGCAGAAAATTTGAACTAGAGGTATGCCACAATTTTGCTTTTAAAATGGTTAAAATTGTAGCAAATCTATTGTATTACATATAAAATTAAAGAAGATTGCACAAGGAACATGACAGTGTTAATAATAAATTGATAGGTTACAAATATTATGACAATAATGAGAGTTTTAGTAATAACAATTGAAATTAAAGTGTTAAAAATTATGAAAAAAATTCACTTACCAAGGCGTTAATTTATATCCGAAGCCGCTAATCCAGTTACATTTAGTGAATTTTATTACAAACACCAGTTGGGTTCTAGAATATCACAAGAACTGCTCCATAACACGAATAAAACGCAATGAAATCATAACATTATGAAGTACATCATTTTCACACAAAATGGAAAAACCATCATTTTCTTAGATTGTTGTTAGATTGTTGTTGTTCTTAGACTGTTAGATTTTTTTTCTCTATATTATCACCGTCTTCTACATAAATATCTCACTACTGCACAGGTTCGTTTTCGAATCTATCACAAAGTTGTTTACATCACAATAACTATAATATAAAACTGTTTAAAACTGTAATTTTGTTAAAATATATGAGGTCATTCACCAGAAAGTAATGTCACAAAAATGCCAATCACAAAAATCAATTTCGAATCGTGTTTTCATGTGTATTCTTCTTTGCCATGTGGGATTTTGCACACGGAAGCAAGGTAATTCTTTCGTTCTGAAGTTTAATTCAATGGGACACTGAAATGGTGGACTGGAATGGAGAAATGGTTCAGTTTAAACCACGATAATAACAAATCTTTAAAGTGGTTCGCGGGTGTCGCACAAGGGTTACGGGGTCTATCAGACGGTCTCCGGCAGGCAATCAGTTAAAAGTAATTACTCTTCCTTGCACTACCACAGCTCTTAGACAGCGTAGATGATACATAGTAAGTAATTTATCTTCCTTGGCACAAGTGATCCAGAGCTCACAAGCCACATGCTGTTAACTGAAGCATTTGTATAGTCATGACCTAAGCAACAAAAAAACATGGAGATATTTAACGAAACAAAAACACTCACTTTTTCACTAAACCCTGCCTTCTTTTGGTTCTTGCCCCTGGTGTAAAGAGCTGGTACAATGTCCATGGGACAATTGGCATAGTACTGGCAGGCAGTTACTGGTGACTCATGCAGGTCCATTGGGTACGGATTTTCAAAACAAGGATAACTGAGAATCAAAACATCATCACGCATTTAACGCTTAGTATACAGCTGGGGGAGCTCTTTCTCACATTGGTTGTGAACTCTGAGACCAGCACTTTTACAGTATTTCAATAATAAGTAGTTGAAGTCCATGTACATGCCATATTGGGGGTATGTAGTCATGTCCATGCTTACCATGACTGGATGGCAAATGAGAAGAAATGTTGTCAGTATTTTCAATAGCTTTATGATAAATGAGATGAAATGTTGTCAGTATTTTCATAACTTTATGATAGATTAGAGGAAATATTATCAGTATTTTCCATAACTTTATGATAAATGAGAAGAAATGTTGTCAGTATTTTCCATAGCTTTATGATAAATGAGAAGAAATGTCAGTATTTTCCATAACTTTATGATAAATGAGAGGATATGTTGTCAGTATTTTCCATAACTTTACCATAATTGAGAGGAAATGTTGTCAGCATTTTCCATAACTTTATGATAAATAAGAGGTATTGTTAGTATTTCCCATGACACAATGATAAATGAAAGGTAATTTTGTCTGTATTTTCCATGACTTATGATACTGACATTACTTCTCACTGCCATACAATATTACTTCTCATTACCATACAGTATTATCATTGCCATCCAGCCAGTCTTGGAAAATACTGACAACATTACCATTTATTTATCATAAAGTCATGGAAAACAGTGATGTTACCTCTTATTTGGATTCAGTCATGGAAAATACAACATGGCCTGTCATGTATCATAAATCATGGAAAATACAGACAACATTACCTTTTATTTATCATAGAGTCAAGGGAAATATTGACAACAATACCTCTCATTTATCATAAAGTCAAAGAAAATACTGACAACATTACCTCTCATTTGTCATAAAGTTAAGGAAATACTGACAACATTTCCTCGCATTTATCATAAAGTTATGGCAATGCAAAGTAATGTCTATATTTTCCAATGAGAAGTAACGTCAGTATTTTCCGTGATTGTTTGGTTAATGAGAGGTAATGCTGTCAGTCCTTTCCATGAATGGGTGGCAAACGAGAAGTAATACTGTCATTTTCCATGATTGAATGGCAAATGAGAAGTAATACTGTCAGTATTTTTCACGACTGAATGGCAAATGAGAAGTAATACTGTCTGTATTTTCCACAATTGAATGGCAAAAGAGAAATAATACTGTCAGTATATTCCATGACTGAATGGCAAATAAGATGTAATACTGTCAGTATTTTCCATTAACGACTGGGTGGCGAATGAGAGATAATACTGTCTGTATTTTCCATGACTAGATGGCACATGAGAAGTAATATTGTCAGTATTTTCCATGACTGGATGGCAAATGAGAGGTACTGTTTTCAGTATTAAGTCCGGCAAATTGTACTTGCCAGAACTCTGGTACACATGCTTAACCGGCTCGGCTGTAAAGTTTATGTCTTCACATATTCTAGACTACGACATACTGAAATGAAGTGGCTAGTTCCCTTCTGCACTACCTTTCTTTTCAGATAATTCCTAGATATTCTGAAATTATCCAGTAACAATTTTATGAGGCTAAGTCTGCCACAGAGCCATACTTCTTCTTATTCAGCGTTCCGAGCCATTGAGGTTCTTTGCTGCAGATACAATCCGTCTCCATTCGTCTCTCTGGTGGACCTTCTCTTGCCAGTCGTTGATTCCAAGTGCTTGTAGGTCTGTATATGTATTATCTCTCCATCTTCTTGGTCTACCTCGGGGTCTACGGTCATTTATTTCCTAAGTGTAAGCGAGTTTTGTTTCCCTATTATCTTCCATTCTTTCTATATGCGCCAGCCATTGTAGTCGATTAGCCTTCATGATACCAGTGATTAGCGGGTACTTAAACAGATCATAAATGTTTTTGTTACTTCTTCTTTTCCACTCTCCACTTTGTGTATCCCTAATGGGTCCAAAGATGTGTCTTAAAATTTTGTTCTCAAAGGTTTGTAACAAGACTTCATCTCCTTTCGTTGTACTCCAGGTTTCAGAGCCATACAGCACAACTGGTCTGATCAGTGTTTTGTATATTGTGATCTTGGTGTTACGAGATAGCGCCTTTGATTTTAGCAGCTGTTGTAGTGCATAGTATATCTTATTTCCAGAGTTGATTCTAGTTTGTATTTCTTCCCTTATGATGTTGGAGCAGTTGAAGATTGTACCCAGGTATTTGTATGTTTCCGTTCTTTTAATGGTCATATTATCTATTTGTATGTGGCCAGAGTCTTTAGCCATTCCGTCTCTTGAAATTACCATATATTCTGTCTTATCTTGGTTGATAACCAGCCCCATCTGTTGGGCTTTTTCCTTTAAGTGAGTCAATATTTCCAATGTCTTTTGTTCACTTTGCCCTATAATATCTATGTCATCTGCATAACCAAGCAGCTTGGATGTTCCTCCAATATCACATTCCTCCTTTACCTTCCTTACAACTTTCTCTAGAGCCAGATTGAAGAGTAGCGGCGATAGTGCATCACCCTGTTTCAAGCCAGATGTTATTTGGAAAGGGTCTGATTTCCTGCCTTTATATGTTACTATATTATAAGTATCTTCCATGCATAGCCTGGTCATGTTGATTAACTTCCTTGGTATTCCAAATTCCTGCATAGTATTCCATAGACTATTCCTATGGACACTATAATAAGCCTTTTTAAAATCCACAAAAATGTTATGGAGATCTCTTTTATATTCCCAATTTTTCTCGGCTATTTGTCGTAAGATAAATATCTGATCTATTGTTGATCTGTTTTGTCTAAAACCCGCCTGGTAGTCACCTAATATGTCTAGAGAATATGGTTTTAGTCTATTTAGTAATACTGCAGATAGTATCTTATAGCTTATGGACAGTAGTGATATTCCTCTATAATTTTCACATTGGAACTTGTCTCCTTTCTTAAAGATAGGTATCAATAATGACTCTTTCCAGTCATGGGGTAATTCTTCTGTCCTCCAGATTTTTATTATTAGTTCGTATAGCTTTAGATGTAATGCATGGCCACCAGCCTTTATAAATTCAGCAGCAATTCCATCAGTCCCAGTTGCCTTATTGTTTTTAAGTCGTGTGATTACATATAGGATTTCTTCAAATGTAGGTTCTTCAATTTGTGGTTCACATGTTAGAACCTCTTCCTGTGGAAAAGTGTTACTTGGAGCTTAAAATTTAGTAATTCAACAAAATATTCTTTCCATGTGTTGCACATTTCCTCATTGGTATTTATCATATTCCCATTTTTGTCTTTTAAACCATATGTGGTTTGTTGGTGCCCTCGTTTCATTGACTTTAGTTCTTTAAAAAACTTTCTGGATTCATTTTTCTGGTGATTAGTTTCCATATCTTTGATTATATTATTCATATATTCTCGCTTCTGCTGTCGGGCTATTTTTGTAGCCTCTTTACATTCATTTCTATAATGCTCTTCCTTTTGGATGTTGTTGCCATACTGGTTGGAAAAAATAATCCTGCCAATGCTGGGGATTGAACCAGGATATCACTGTCTTGATATGCTAGCACACTAATTAGTATGCTACTGCTGCTTTTATCCGTTAACAGTGAATAAGACAATATCATGTATAATGAGTAGATAACTACAAATAACAGTCTTCAGGTTCCACACAGGACACCCTCTTAATTTCTTCCTCCATTTACCTCAGTGAAGTGTTGGGGGGGAGATGTAAAGGTCTTTTATGTGCTCTTTCTAATGATCTTTGTAAGGTGGTATTCATTTCTCTAAGGTTGTCTTGATACCATCATGCCATCTTTTATGTGGTTTTCTCTTGCTCTGCATCCATTATATTTCTTTAATGTGGCTCTTTCTGGCAGATGGTACAAGGGTATTCATGTGAGGTGGCCAAACCATTTCATCTGGTGTTCTTTAATGAACTGCGTGACTAGTTTCAGACCTATTCTTCCTCTAATTTCCTCATTCCTAATACTATCTCTCAAAGTTACTCCTGCAGCTCTTTTAAGGCATTTCATCTCTGTCACAGGACATAACAGGCTGAAATACCATGCATTTAATAAAGTAAACATACAAGTTACTGATGAATATAATTATGGAATTAGTAAAATGATGACTAAGCATTAGCTGCAAGAGTGCCCACCATATGCAGAACACAGAAAATTATTTTGGTCAACATCCCAACCACTTGAGGACAAACACTATGGAGATAAAAACAAGCTCAAGTTAACAGCAGATTTTTAACAAAAATTTTCATAGATTCAGATTGAGATCTGAAGGTGTAAGATGAAAAAAGAAGAAGAGAAAGTTAGTTAGTTAGTTAGTTAGTCGCAGTTCCAACTTCACAGCAACGGGTCGTCCCCATTATGCTCCGTTCCTGTGCCAGTGAATATCACACAAAACGCTCCCCACTGCCCAATGTGAAAAGTGGAAAAGACAGGAGTCTCGACAAACAACAGCCAGCACAGAGATACACTGTGCATAATGCCACCACCAGAATGTCAACACAATAGTCCCCCACAAAACACTCGGTTCATTTCTGATGGAATCGGCAGTCATTTTCCCATCTGGATGTTTCCTAGATGTCCACCCACATAGTCCACAAAAATACAGTTCATCGTCGATGGCAGTGGCAGTCAACCAGAAGCCCAGCAGCCACGCATTTCTGCATAAGGCAAAAACCGGTCAACTCTGGGACATAGCTGCCAGATAGCAGACACTGTCACACGGCAGACAAAGAAAGATTGAAGGGATTTTTTCTAAAGTATGCACCAAACTATACAGTGCATAAGGAACTAGGGAGACAAGTGACGTCAGAGGACAACAAACAAACATACGCTGTGATACCGTGTTCCAAAGCGGACGTGTGTTTATTCTGTGGAGTCAAAGTCGTGGAGCGAATTGGATATTCTTATGCAAGTACTATTCAGGTGGACGACAGGAGGAGTCATTTGCTGAGATCGAATAACCGTGGACCTAAAAGCAAGATGAATCTACCTAGAATTTAACGTCACGGATCGAAAGAACAGAGGAATGGAAAACAGGATGGGTGCTGACGTGAAGGTTAGAGACATTTAGCATAGCAATTCTAGATGCTCCGAGTAGGTGTCACTCCTGCGAGAAGGATGCCCTATAGAGACGATGAATTTGTATGAATTATGTGGATACACCCAATAAAACAGGTGTTGTATTAACTTATCACCGGAGCCACGTCTGTATTTTCGTTGACAAGTTCTTTTGACTTCTGGATGTTTCCTAGATGTCCACCCACATAGTCCACAAAAATACAGTTCATCGTCAATGGCAGTGGCAGTCAACCAGAAGCCCAGCAGCCACGCATTTCTGCATAAGGCAAAAACCGGTCAACTCTGGGACATAGCTGCCAGATAGCAGACACTGTCACACGGCAGACAAAGAAAGATTGAAGGGATTTTTTCTAAAGTATGCACCAAACTATACAGTGCATAAGGAACTAGGGAGACAAGTGACGTCAGAGGACAACAAACAAACATACGCTGTGATACCGTGTTCCGAAGCGGACGTGAGTTTATTCTGTGGAGTCAAAGTCGTGGAGCGAATTGGATATTCTTATGCAAGTACTATTCAGGTGGACGACAGGAGGAGTCATTTGCTGAGATCGAATAACCGTGGACCTAAAAGCAAGATGAATCTACCTAGAATTTAACGTCACGGATCGAAAGAACAGAGGAATGGAAAACAGGATGGGCGCTGACGTGAAGGTTAGAGACATTTAGCATAGCAATTCTAGATGCTCCGAGTAGGTGTCACTCCTGCGAGAAGGATGCCCTATAGAGACGATGAATTTGTATGAATTATGTGGATACACCCAATAAAACAGGTGTTGTATTAACTTATCACCGGAGCCACGTCTGTATTTTCGTTGACAAGTTCTTTTGACTTTGAGCGTTCATGTTATTGGGACGAGCCAAACTTCAAGAACACCTCGTGTAGATTTTAATAGTTGAGAGAGATCTGCTACGAGGCAACAGCCATCTGCCATTGATCCGAACATGCAGTCACGCTCCAAAAGACCTCAGGCAGATTCAAAAGCATTTCACACGAAACTCACAGCTCACAGTGTCGCGCCACGCACTCACTCAGTAGCAGGGCGACGGAACCATCAAGCCTCCTTAGTCGCCTCTTACGACATGCGCGGTAGGCTGCAGTGTTGCTATTCTTTGCTTCCCTTATGGGCCCCAGCAACACACGGGAGAGAAGAAGAGGAAGATGTAGCAGAAGGAGGAGAGTTTACTTTTCACAAAAACATACCCAGATGTGTCGAGATCGATAACAACAAGATCATTTTCCAATAGCACCACAATGGCATAGGGGTCTTGAAGATCTGAAAATATGCATCAGAATTCAGTAATATGCAAACAATAAGTTAAAGAATAACGAGTGTCACCAGGGTAAAGCCATCTGCCTCACGTTACGAAGGTTGTGGGTTCAATTCCAGACTGTGTCCTTTGGTTCACGGGTGCATTTATCTCAGAGACTCCTGGGGGTCATCGCTGGAGCTACGGAGTTCGTACGTTGTGCAACGCTTTTGGCAGGCCGCCCTGCAGAAAGACATTGAGTCATATGGGATAAAACCCGGTGCAATGAAGTTGATCCTCTCGATTTTAAAGCTTTAACTTTACAAAGAACAGTGTTATGATTTTAGAAAATACAGTTAAATGTTATTGTTCAGTGTGTTTTTTTTCTATTCACTGATAACAAACTTCAGTTTAAGATTTTTCAGCAGACATACAAGGGGAGATAATAACTAAACTGAAAGAAAAAGCAAGCACTTTGAAATATGAAATCAAGTACCAGCATCATTGAACTCGGAACATTCCCACATGTGATCTGTTCCCTTCTTCAGTAGCCAATGATGAGTTCCCATTCTATGGTATCAGTGGCGCAGCCTGACTGAACGCCCACCTGAGTTTTCATCTATCTGTTGATTGCCTTTCAAACCCTCTGCCCATCCACGTCCGAATCAGTTGCTACAGATGTGGGTCTGTTTGTGTTTATATATATATATATATATATATATATATATATATATATATATATATATCTTGTATAAAACATGTACACTCTTACTTTGTTCATGCAAAAAAGGGAAACCGGCGTTTCATATCATGAATTCCAGCATGAAAATGGTAGTGAAGGCTGTATTGTTGACATTTATGGGACCAACATAGTTAAATGTGACTATTAACATTACATAAATAAAAATATTACATTGACCTTCAAATGTAATCCAAGGATAAAATAAAATCTTCCATATAAATTAACCCACTGCATGATTATTGGCTACTCCATACTCATATACTTGTCTTAACTCTCTGTCCTAGATTGCAATTAATTCAAATAGATGTTTGCCTGGGTCAATATGAGCTACAATAATAACTGTCTGAGACTAATAGCTGTAAATGTCTAAGGCAGAGGATTAGTTTAGTTTAGTTTAGTCGACGGATCAACGTTACGGCACACGGGTGTAACCCATAAGATAAATGCTCCGTTTTCCTCCTAACTCAAACCTGAGTCTGAAGAAACTCCGCTCAGTGCACGAACTCTGTAGCACCGGTGAGGATCTTGAAATGCTTTGGGTAAATTTTTAACTCTAAATTTTGCCCGGGCAGCGCAGTTAGCTACTCTTTTTCGATTTCCAACTGCCAAGGGATTTTTTACGTGCACAACAATACACACTGGCATCCAATCTCACTACCCAGAGACCAGGGGAAATTATATTACTAGAAGTCCATGAGAAAAAATCCCGGTCCTTACCGGGACTTCAACCCAGGACCTTCAGCACTTGAGGCGGACACCATACCTCTAGACCACACAACCCCCCCCCCCCCCCCCCCCAGGGCCTGGTCTGCCCAACCATGGTGATTGATAACTAGGACAACATAGTGTCATTAAATAACAGTAACAACTGTCTCATTCAGAAAGAGATAACTATTTCATTAAAACAAAGTTGACGCAACAGTTCCAACAGGTTAGTTTATGACACATGGATGCGAGTCTTGGATAATGATGACTGTGACAGGTTGGCCCACCTCTCAGATCGTTTTGTTACTAGATGGAGATAGCCCTCAGTAAACCCCTCTATGTAGTCTGTATTCTTTTTTATATTTATCTATATTTTCAAATATTAGATAAAATCGTCTTTGGTTAGTGTATTTATATACATAAAACTATAGAGAGAGTTAAATACTATTTCTTCTTATAGTTAGAAGTAGATGTAGGGTAGAGTTCGTTTACAAGCCAAGAAATCCAGTCAGACTGAATTTTATATTCAGGTTTGGCTGTGAAAAATAATTTGGCCACAGGAAGGGAACTCTCCTGGATGAGAAGTTAACTTCCGGTAGCACCCTAACGTCTGCCATTTTCTGACAGCCGGATGGAGGAGCTATCACGTCAATTGGCTAAAATTGAACACCTGTCTGTGTTTAAACATATTTTATTGCTGGCTCTTGTTAAGCCGAACACAATCTAAAACATAGAAAAGCCAATGATAGTCTCCACTCCCGATAGGCCAGTCAAAATCTAGTTGCAGGGTGAGTTAATAATAATTTTGTTAAACATTTTTCTGTGTGTCAAAATGCCGGCAAAATCTACCGGCCATGCCGATCGATAATAGATACTATTAATTAAAACTAGTGTTAGTTAACTAATATTAGAATTAGGACCATGTTTGTGCCATGTGGCTTGCCGACAAGGGTAAAACGAAAAGCTCGTCACATGTGGCATTAAAAACATGGATAAATTACATTACGTGATTCTCGAAATTAGGTATCTGCCTGCGGAAGGACACCTGAGTTAGTCAGTAGACGATTAGAGTTAAGATAATTTAATTATGTGCTTAAACTTCGGAACTAGCGGATTTCTCTAGATAATATACTTATTAGTTGAAGGAATTAGTTCAGAGAGTGAATAAGTTACCATTAATTATTCTTTATTAATCTCTATCTTGCCCATAGTCAGATTACTACCATGTGGTCCAAGATGGCCCACTTAACAAAGTTCAAACCTTGGGGGAATTCTCCAACCCTAATATTGTTCTTGTGTATAGTGAAAATAATCTTAAACCTAGCTAAGAAATCTTCTAGATAATTAATTATGTTTTAATTAATATAAGGAAGACTTGCTATTAGTACAACTCATAACTCTTTAAGTGAACTTGGGGTGTTTCATTGATTTTAATGGTTCACTCGTGTACATCGTGAAGTTATAGTTGTTGTGTGTGATTTCATTTCATTCTATGGAATTCATCAATATGTGATGTTAATTCATCGTGTGGAGTGTAGTTTGTGTGTTTCCATACTTGGAAAATGATGTGTGGTGTTTCATCGATTTAATGGTTTGTTAATGTATATGTGACGTCGGAGTTGTGGCGTCTGAGTTTCATTCCATTGAAGTCATCCTATATGTACTGTTAAGTCCTTATGTGAATTGTGGTTCATGTTTCCATGAGTAATCATGACTTAGAATATATATTTGGAATGTGGTCTTTGAAGTAGAGCATTGTGATTGTACATGTTTGATCTAAATGTCAGCAGAGAGAATAGGGTATCATTTGTGTGCTGTTTCCATTAGATCAGTGTGCTGTTGTAGATTTCAGATAAGGAATCAAAATGTGTAATTTTAGATAATACATGCTATGAAAATTTATGAGACAAGCATGCCATGCAGGACATGGCCAAAAGAATTTACAATTCTGTCTTGAAGGATTATTCACTCCTTCTCACTGTCATTCACAGAGCCTGCACCCTGATCATCTGTAGCCGTAGTCACGACCGGTGATTGAGCTACGAACCACTCACTTGATGCAGCAGAGAGTGGAGTCCATACCACGATCCAGTCAGCACTGCCAGCTTACCATCCAGGAGACTAAGGATTATCAGATGAGTGGCTACCCACCCGTTTGCCACTGCACAGCAATTCTAATTTGTCCGCTATTGGCTAAGAGTCTATGATTATATCCTCTAGCTGAACATTATCTGGTCAAGATTTCAGGGATCTGCGTATCTCTTATGTGTCAGTGAGTTCCCAGTGGGGCTCACGTAGTGTTCTTTAGGATTAAACGTTATGTTATATTTGTACTTTTAACAACTGCGTCTGTCATTATAGAATTGGCATCATCAGATTGTGTGACGAGTGAAAGGACTACATCTATACGTATCATTCTGTCTTATCTCCTGTTGTGTGAGAATACATTAGGCAGTGGGGGCTCATTTTTTTCATCCAGGCACGTTAGCAGGAATCACTTGACATACTGTCTTCGTTTGTTAGCACAGTTCGTCGTCATAACTTTCCGCCTGGCACTGTTTAGAAGTAGTGATCCATTCTGGGACTTTTGATAATCATTCTTCTAGAATTGCGAGCCATTTGATCGTTTCTTCAGCAGTGGTTAGATTCTCTATTCGTAGAAGTCTATTTAGTATCTACTTTGATCCAATTCCATCCTAGTAGTATACGTTACGCGACAATGACAGCCAATACAATCAGCTTCAAATGTAAAACATTTGAAGCTGAATGAAGTTGTAAATATAACAAACTAGGATGAGGTAAAAAAAAAATCAAATAATGCAGCAATGTCTACAAATAGAGTTCCTGAAAACATCAGTATAGCAATTCCAGTTATAAGAGCATACACATGTGGAGAATACAAGCAATTACTAACCATTGACCCAGGGTGTATCACAGAGGCTAATGAAATCTATTATAGTATGCTCCATTTCTAAAACAGTTGTGTTTTTTCCCGCCATGACGGTCAGGCATGGTGTCTTTCCACCTTTGTCAAAAGACATCCCACCTGAGAAAATGATCATTGGTTCCCTGATGGACAGAAACAAACATTCAATTACACAATCAACAAATTTACAACCTAATTTCATTAGCATCCTTTGGATATATAATATTGCTTGGACTCTAGTTGTTATTTAATTAATACATTTAAAAGCAATTTCATTGTAGTTGAGTTGAGTTGTGATAAGAACTGACAGCACTGCACTAAGGACATTTCCATACGTGCTCCGTCCCCTCGTTCATCAGCCAGTGAAGAGTCACACTACTAATCGTTCCCACCACTATCTGATTGAAAATTCTTCTGGTCTTCCCTCTCAGTTTTGAGATTCTTCCAGAACCCCTGCTAATTCCCCGCAATCTAATTCTTTTCACATACAGGTATTCAATCTGTTCCCCCACCTTCTCCACCTGGTCCCACAGGAGCACGACCACCTCCTCCTTGTGTATAGGTAATCTACCACCAAGAGGTGCATTCCCTGCCAGCCTATCAGCCTGTTCATTCCACCACACTTCCGCAAGGCCATGGCAAAAACTCCATACAATTCTCACAATCTGACTTCTAAAGCGAGGTGAGCCAATCCACACAAAACATTCCTTTCTCCACCTTACTAAGCATACTCTTTGAGTCTGTAATGAATACAATGTGTGTTGCAGTCGTCTCCTCTAACCAACGGAATGCTGCTGTGACTGCTTCCACCTGCATTCTCATGCTGGAGGTCATTGTAGTTAACAACGAGGAAGAAAATCTGGAGATAAACTTTACATGTAAAAAATGTTGCATGTCTCTTGCAAGACGCTGCCATCAACACCAACCGTTGAATTCAGGTTGATTTACAAGGTAATTTTACATTCAGTCGTTTGCTATTGCTTTCTGAATAAGAAGACAACGTTTAAGTCAAAGTGACTGGTGTTTGGAACAAATCCACTATCCCACCCTTAGTGTACACACATTTGTTTTGGGCGCTGCTCGCTTTGAACTCAACCGTAGTCCATACACAGAAAAACCAATGACCAAGTCCTACAAGAAACAAATGAAAATTGTAAACTGATTAGAGAAATTAGACGTAGACAGTCACCATTTTTTGGACATGTTATGAGAAGAAATGAATTGGAGAACTTGGTGAAACTGGCAAGATCGAGGGGAAGAGAACAAGGGGAAGACAGAGAAGTAAATATCTGGATGGCTTGACTATGTGGCATGGTTGAGACAGGAACACTGAGCTGATCCATGACTCTGGTGGTTGAGTGAAATGGCGAATCATGACCCCCCCCCCCCCCCCCCCCCCCCCCCCCCGCTTACCGGCATGGTACATGATGGATGGAGGTTTCCAGCATAATCTCCTAAGAGTAATGTCCCCAACTGGTTTTAGACCACAAATTTTTACTTAGAGGCAGACAAAACAACTTTATAATAGGCAGACCTTCTCAGTCTTGATTCCTTCATCAAAGTGACTGTGAGAAGTGGAGGTTTCCTATACACTCACTGGCACCTTGTTGCCTTGATAGTCGATAGTTTGTTACATTTTGCTTTTAACAAGGCATAATAATACAACCCATGGCTGTAGCGAATGTTGTACCTCTCCAGGACACAAAGCCTGGGCTGAATTGTAGAGACCTTGTGTTGTCCATGCAACATGATCCCTTTCTCAGCCAGCCTAGTTTACTCCAGATAACACCAATACATCTGGAACAAGACAAGCTGCAGAAGCTGCCAGATCAACAAAGGAACGCTTTGATCCTAGACCAGTTGCCGCCCAAGGCTTAGGGCCTGGTCTGCCCAACCATGATGTATAATCTTTAGGCTGCATTTCCTCGCACTAGGATACGGCTTGTACCCTCCCAATTACACTTGTTCGCCCGAAGCTGTTTACACAGTACGGGTTTGGTGAGCTCCGCCCTACATTCGACGCTAACAAAAAGCAGGTAATACCTTCTACAGTCATATGGAAGCTGAGTCATATCTGACTAAGACCTGACGACTAGAGCATGTCAGTTAAATGATATTTTCTGTTTCTTTCTTTGAAACCTTTATGATTTCCAGATATGCTAATGTTTTCATCCAAATAGAATGAGAATCAAATGTTAATCTCTGGTGTTTATAGGAAAGGATGGCATTCCATGTTTTATTGAATGATTTATAAGAAATACATTTTTTAATGTTCTATTTACACAGATTATTTTGTTTCAGTTGTAGAAATAGTAAGTAGGTAAAAATAAAGGGACCTATTTATATGCCTTATGGCGCATTGGGCATTTGGCGTTGGACCTATATTTTTTTAATAGTTTTGTAGCTTTATCCAATTTTTAAAAAAAATATAGATATGAACTGTGTATTTATTACCCCTGTCTGATATGAATGTGGGATAACAATGTCATCGGATAACAAATACCCCACATTCAAACAATATCAGTGACTATGTCTGAAGTATTTCAGCCAAAGTATAATTCATTTATTCACTTCACATAATATATAACTCCACTGTATGCAACTGATGAGGTGTAGCAAAATACGCCAGGCAATAAACCATGTCATGATTGGTGCTACCTTTCCTCTGGCGTAAACTAGGCAGGCCAAGAAAGGAATCATACTGCAAAGACAACATATGGTCTCTACAATTCAGCCCAGGCTTCAAACTATCATCTGTCAAGAAGGTCAAGTGCCAGTCAGTCAAATCACGTAACCTTGTGTTTGTGGCTTCTTGGTTTAAACACATATGACATATTTCTAAAGGTAGTCTACGCTTCAGAACCCTAAGTAGTTTACTAAATTGTACAAAACTGTAATAAAAATATTCACAATACTTAAGCCAGATCACTCCTACCCAGTGCGGGTTGATCTCCATTCTACTTTGGCTATAGGTTTGCAAACCTCTACTGTGTCTTCAGCTCCCGACTTTGCTGTAACAAACAATTTTATTGGCATTTCTGAAATCTGCTATTGATATTTACAAAGAAATGAAATAAAAATTCTTATTCTTCTTAGCATTCACTGGTTTTGAACTCATGCACAGTCTATTACGTTATTACTACTAATGGACTGGACTAATGTTTGGATGTGGTTTCATTATTACCAGTAATAAAGAATATATACTGGAACCAAATAGCAGCAATTACAATGGAAAATAAAGAGGGTAGTTACGAACAGATAAAGCTAGGAGTACAACAGGGGTTGTCTTGTCACCCGATCTCTTCTCCCTATATAGCGAAGTAATAATAAGAGATATCAAAGAGAAGCCAGGAATACTAATTGGAGGATATAATATAAACAATATACGCTATGCAGATGACACAGTATTGGTTGCAGATAATGCAACAAACCTACAACAATTATTGGACATTGAAGTATCAGAGAATGCACAGAAAGGACTCTCCTTGAATATCAAGAAAACAGTAACAATGGTGATATCAAAGAAAATGGGAACACCAAAATGTGACATAGAAATAGACGGGGACATTCTCAACCAATTGGATAATTTTAAATACCTAGGGGCACTTATAACATCAGATGGAGGATGTACAACAGAGATTAAGAGCAGAATAGGGCAGGCAAAAGCCGCATTTCAGAAAATGAAGAGTATCTTATGCAATAAGTCGCTATCAATGAATGTAAGAAAGAGAGTGCTAAAATGCTATATAGAATCAGTTTCCCCGGGAAGGTTAACCCGGTCAACAAATGCCCGCAGAAGTCGGATGTGTCGGCCTAACGGCGCAAGAACACAGCTCTGCTGTAAACAGGTACAACGCAGTCACATCCGGAAAAAAAAATCCGGATGAACGCAGAAGAAGAAGAAGAAGAATCAGTTTTGCTGTATGGCAGCGAATCTTGGAATGTAAATGAACAAATTAGGAAAACGTAGAAGCAACAGAGATGTGGCTTTTAAGACGAATGTTGCGAATTCCTTGGACTGCCAGAGTAACTAACAACGATTGCCTGAAAGAGGCTAATGAAACTAGAACACTATATACAACAATAAGAAAGAGACAAACAAGTTTCTTTGGTCATGTGATGAGAAGAGAGGCAGTGGAGAACATCGTGACAACTGGAAAGATCGAGGGGAAGAGAGGCAGAGGCAGACCAAGAGAAATGTTGCTGGACGGATTGAGACGGTGGCATGGAGGAATATTATCAGCAGAGTTTATCCAGAACACCAAAGACCGAGATCTGTGGAGAGCCATGAATGCCTACGTCAGCCGACATGGCACTTGATGATGATGATTACCAGTGTCCCTTGCCATCAGCTGACTTCTGAGGTAATAAAAAAAATGTATTAAATATCTTCTCTTCCTCTAGTTATGCCTTTCAAAGGTCAGTTGTGTCCAACTTCTGCATGCATTTGTAGATGGTTTGTTTCTACTAGACAGATTCCATACAAGGTTACAGGCTCCATCAAACCATGGGTAGGTTTCCTTTCCTATCAATTTTGCCAGGCCAGCCACCTGCAATGTCCAGCTGCCATGGGATTTTTAACATACACAACTTGCACACTGGACCTCCAGTTTTTTCCACTTATTTGAAAAGGCTAGATATCCAATCTCACTATCTGTGAGATTAAAGGTAATATGTGATATCCTTAGAAACCAGAGGTGTTTGGAAACATTACAAGCCCTAGACTGGGATCGAACCCTGCATCTTCTGAGCCTGAAGTGGGCACCATAACCTCTCAGCCACAGTTACAAGATTAAAAAAAAAAAAAAACACAAACATTTCTTTATTTGAAATCCACATGCTTTGTTTTAACAATTTTGCTGAGTTCCATCACATTATTGATGTGGGAAAAAAAAAAAAAAAAAATCAGCTGCATATGTCAAAGGCAAACTTAAATAAAAATATATAAAAATAATACAAAAGAAATTAATCAAAGTTCTCATATGTATTCGGTACATTTAATTAACACCTCTAATTGGAGTCCAATTGTTTTTAACCAGTTTACCAAGTTCCAGCCTCACATTCATTAGCAAACAAGACAATGCTACTGGTCACGTCAATCACAAACTAATCTGGCAATGTCAACACAATCTGCAGGCTCCAACAAGGTATGTTTGTGTTTCACACTGTCTTTAATATCAACAAGCATACAACAGGACTTGCCTCTTCATAGTGAATTTTCTTTACTTTTAACAATGGAGTGAGCACAGTCAGATAAGGTTCAACGCTATGGGAGGGAAAGACTGGCCACCTATTCCTCCGTGCATTCAGGCCTACAAAGTGTGGTCTTAGCACTTCACATACCCACAACCTACATAATGTGATGGTCTTAGCACTTCACATACCCACAACCTACAAAATGTGATGGTCTTAGCATTTCACATACCCACAGCCTACATAATGTGATGGTCTTAGCACTTCACATACCCACAGCCTACACAGTGTGATGATCTGAACACTTCACATACCCACAGCCTACATAATGTGATGGTCTTAGCACTTCACATACCCTCAACCTACATAATGTGATGGTCTTAGCACTTCACATACCCACAGCCTACACAGTGTGATGATCTGGACATTTCACATACCCACAGCCTACATAATGTGATGGTCTTAGCACTTCACATACCCACAGCCTACATAATGTGATGGTCTTAGCACTTCACATACCCACAGCCTACATAATGTGATGGTCTTAGCACTTCACATACCCACAGCCTACAAAATGTGATGGTCTTAGCACTTCACATACCCACAACCTACATTATGTGATGGTCTTAGCACTTCACATACCCACAACCTACACAGTGCGATGATCTGAACACTTCACATACCCACAGCCTACACAGTGTGATGATCTGAACACTTCACATACCCACAGCCTACACAGTGCGATGATCTGAACACTTCACATACCCACAGCCTACACAGTGTTATGATCTGAACACTTCACATACCCACAACCTACAAAATGTGATGGTCCTAACACTTCACATACCCACAATGTACAAAATGTGATGGTCCCAACACTTCACATACCCATAACATACAAAATGTGATAGTCGCAATACTTCACATACCCACAATCTACATAATATAATGGTCCCAACACTTCACATACCCACAATGTACATAATGTAATGGTCCTAACACTTCACATACCCATAATGTACAAAATGTGATGGTCCCAACACTTCACATACCCACAACCTACAAAATGTGATCATCCCAACACTTTACATACCCTCAACCTACATAATGTAATGGTCCTAGTACTTCACATACCCACAACCTACATAATGTAATGGTCCTAGTACTTCACATACCCAAAACCTACATAATGTGATGGTCTTAGCACTTTACATACCCACAACCTACAAAATGTGATGGTCCCAACACTTCACATAACTTTGGCAGCCTCCTACTACAGGATCTGTGTTTTGTTTCATAGACACACATGCAACAACACTTTTGTACAACCAAATACATACATGCATGGATTCCCTCATCAACTGCCTTGCCAATAGGCTAGGACAATCATGTTTCTCCACATCTTGCGATCTTCAACAGCATGTATCAATTTGTATGTTGACACCCCTATGTTACATGACATCAGGTTGTCAAGAATCTGTTCTCACTGTCTTCATCTATCTTTTCATGTGTTACAACAATTTGTATGTTGACACCCCTATGTTACATGACATCAGGTTGTCAAGATCGTTTCCCACTGTCTTCATGTATTTTTCCAATTGTTACAACAATTTCTCATTTTCCTCTTCTCGTAATGTGGTGGCCGAATCACCATGACTACCTGTTTCTGATGCTTGTGATAAGTTGTCTTATCAAACAAAGGTCAGATGTTTGTGGAGGAAAATTATCACCTGTGCTGCTTAACATGGCACATGATAATGATGAATTTACATTTGGTGCGCTGGTGGGTATAGAGTGAGTTAAGAAATAAGTGCTGGGATAGAAAGTGTTCATGTAATAATTGCTTAGGGTGAAAATCATTATCATGATGTGCCATGCCAATAAGCGTGGGTGGCCATGTTTCACCATCTTACATGATCACCAGTTGTGGATTAGTTGTGTTCTTGTCTCAACCATGCCAGGTAGTCAAGCCATCCAGATATTTACTTCTCTGCCTTCCCCTTGATCTTTTCCACTCAATCTTGCCAGTTGTGATTAAGTTCTCTAGTTTATGTCTTCTCATAAAGTGCCCCAAAAATTTTGACTCTCTGCATCTAATTTCTCTAATCACTTTACAGTTTTTATTTACTTCTTGTAGGACTCCCTCATTGATTTTTCTGTCCGTCCATGATATTTTTTCATTTTCCCCAGAAACCACATTTCCACTGCCATCAGATGTTTTTCAGCTTGTATGCTCATTGTCCATGTTTCATTTCCACACAAAAGTTAATTACGAAACATGATTATCTTGGCATCTGTAAAGAAGAGTGAAAATAATGGACCAAAATAAACTCCTAGTTAACATCATCACCATTCACCTGAGACTATAAAGGTACATACATTTACATGTTACATCATATACAAACATATATGGATACGGCATATTACCATGAGGTACAAGAACTGAGATTGGTCTCTGGGGTGTCCTGACATTCCAAGTTGACAAATTGCCATCAGAATGACTGCACATAAACTGTTTTCCTTCATTGTGCCATGATATAGACCTCAAGGCCTGCAATGTCAACAGTTGTTGAATATTTTACAAAGTATTAGAATGTTTAGCATTATATCCATCAATCTAATCCTTCATTCAAATGACATATCTTGGTATATATTTATACCCATATTCCTCATCTTATTTTTCTTTAGTTACATTGCTGTTATGTTCATACCTTACAAATCATTGTCTTTTCCGCTGCTGTTCCTCAGAAGGAACAAGGTTTGACCTCAGCATAGATCTGGGGATTTTCCCAAACACCACTAGTATAGAATAATATGTCCTCCTGTTCTCTTGGATGTGAGATAAGATACTTAACCATCTTAGATAAGGGCAAAAAACAGGAGGTCACATGTTGGTCATGCATCAAAGTACACTTGTTCCTGCAGCGAGGCACTATCATAAATTGGAGGTGACAGGTTCAAATCCCGGTCGGTAACTAAAGGTTTCAAATGTTATGTTGTCTAGTGTGTCCTCTAATCTCTACTTCCTTCTTCTCCTTCTATGAGCGCCAAACACTTCTATGTGTATTTATTTATGAACTGTGGTAGTGGCCTCAAAGGGTTCCCCAATTGATTTCCTGTGTAACACATGTGCAAGATGTGCACATTAAAAATGCCATGACAGTTGGAAACCTCACAAAGTAGGCCACACAACGTCTTGACAGACGATAGTTTGTTACACTGTGCTTCAAATAAGGTATAATAACTACAACCCATGGCGGAAGTGAATGTGACAATCTGGGCAGTAAACGTTGAACAAGACCACTGCCCCAGCAAAATTGTTAAGAAATGTGGGAGCACGTGTACACCTCGGAGGAGCAAATTGATCAACATAGTCTGGTTAGAATGAGGCAGCGAGGAGTGACGAGGGGATCTGGCCGACGCTCGACACTCAGAGGAAAGGCGAGACGGACATATAATCAGATTGCTACTGGAACTATTAGTGTTGGAACTCTTCGCTGGTTGCCGAGGATGGGGACGGAGCGCTTATGGGAATGTCCCGAATGCTGTGATGTCGGTTCCTAGATCAATCAATCAATCAATCATTTGTTAGGAAAGACAACCTACCCACAGATTGATAAAGCCTGTTATTTTGCATGGAATCTGTCTAGAGGAAGCAAACCGTACACAAATACAAGCCAAAGTCGGCTAGGAGTGACACGATCCCCTCGAAAGATAAATGAAGATTTGTCATCCTGTCAAAAAGTTAGTTGAGTATCCTTTACAGGACATAGCGGTCAACCCCATGATTTTTAGGCTTTTCGTGATTCCTGGGCAAGTTTACATTGTAAACCCATGTAAAGGGTCACTGTCACGGAACATGGATATCTCCATTAATGCTCCAGTCTCCTCCCACAGATCACATCAGGAGAACCACAACACAGTGCATGAATTCCAAAGCACTGGTGAAGACTCAAATGTTACAGGTTTAAAAATGGGGTTACAGGTGAGAGGATTTACTTAACTGCACCAGGTTTCCCCCCCCAACTCGACCTCTCTCCACAGAATGGCAAGCTGCCTGTCAAGAGCATCGCATAAAGTACAAGCTCTGTAGCTCCATTGATAACCTCAACGGGTCTCCAGAACAACTGTGCTCGTAGTCTGAATAACACAGTCTGAAAATGAACTCATGACCTTCAGAGCACAAGGCAGGCACCTTGACCCCTTTGCCACAGAAACCCTTTGAGGATTCAAATGTATATACACTAAAAGTTATATCTTTATTGGGGGTCAATGAAATTGACTGTTTCATTAATATATACCACCTTCACAAAGACCCATCCACAGTTACACAACAGTGCATATCAGTTACTCACCTCCTGTGAGCTGTACCTATATTCAGCAGATTTAGTCCTTAGGTCCCACAGAACAATAGCTCCAGATTCAAAGCCTATGAGAAGCTATTTAGCCATGAAATGAGAATAGAAAGACAACTTTCATATACATCTTCTACTAGTAGATATAAGAAATAAACAGAAGGGAACATGAAGCAGAGACATTAAAATAGAGGATCACCTACCATTGCTACCATCATTACCAACACTACTAATAAAGCTACTATTACTATTACACTATTACTACCATCACTACCACCACTACTAATAAAGCTATTACTACTATGACACTACTACTACCACCACTACCATCCCTACCACCACTGCAAGCATCACCACTCCAACCACTATGTCTGTCGCTACCACTATTACTATTACTACCACTACTACTACTGCTACCACTACCACTACAGCTGCTGTTGTTACTATTACTACAACTACTCCAATAACTACTTCTATAATACTACCATTATTACAAACAATAGTATCTCTGGATCCCCCAGAAATGCAGTGACCAGAAACCACAAAGTGACAAAACCTCTAGCCATCATTAGCCCACTCCTATACCAATAGACTAACTCTGTCATCAAAATCTGTGCCCAGCCCATTGAATGTGTGCCTTACTAAATGACAAATCAATTCAAACATCCATCAACCACAAGTTCTTATAAATGACAAACTTGACGCCAGTGTCCATCAATTACGTGTCCTATAAAATGATGAATCTGTGCCATGAGCGAAAATATTGTAGCATCTGTCAATTTCTCAAAATGGGAAGAAATATCATAACTGTCCCAAACTTGCTTCACTAAATGCCCCAAGACATCTAAGTGACAAGAAATGTCTTGTTAGCCACAGAACTTATGCACATTTCTGAGGTGAAAAATCTGCCCCAACCACACTGCCAAAATATGTCTGCAACAAGTCCACCTTCCATGAAAACAATGGGAAAATGCTATTTTCCATATTTTTCCAGGGTTGAAGCTCTGTCTGGAATGCACTGCTTGCTCTTCAAGAACAATGCAGAAATAATTCACCAACACTCTGATATAAGAAGCAAATAGCATATAGTGCTCCATGTACAGTAAGAAAATAAACAAGGATCAAACTGCTCTTTGTGGAAAACTCATTGAAGTCGCCAAGAGTCAACAGACTGTACTTCATTGGCCCCTAAAGGCTGTGATAAACAGGTATCCCAATATAGAGAAATTATGCTAAGTAGCCATGTGCAGGATGTAGCCATTCCTTGGGTGAGTCCTTGGTGTCAACTTTTTATTTTTGGTGTCAACTGCATTAAAGGACACCTCTATGTACGGTGGAGAATAACCATGTAATGTTCCTGCATACCTTGAGGGCTGAATTAACTGCATGTAACTTTTCTGGATAGACTGATAGTGATGCATCCCTGGTTAAAGGAATGGATGTGGATGATGAAACACTGAGACTGTGGAATATTCTACAAAACTACTATAGCAGGTTTACCAGTCAAAATATGCCAGGAAAAAGTCAAATGCATTGGCCAAAGAACACAGATATTAGAGATCTGTTGTAAACAGTTGCATTGCAAATAAAGTATACATTAAAAAGAATACAATGACTGCAGCATAAGAATAAGATGCTCATCACCATCAACATTACTTCAAGCTCTGAAAATCATTAAATGTTTATTGCACATGCTTTGTAGCTGGGTTGTAAGGGTAAAAAAAAAAAAACACTGGGGCAAGACATCAAGAAATCATGTTCCAAGTAGGTGAGCTCACTCCCCCACTTAGTTAGTTGTATATCCTTTACAGGATGCAGCAGTCAACTCCAGCATTTGTTTTTTGGCTCTTTGTGATTCCTGAGCAAGTTCACGTTCAGTAGTTTGCCAGAGCTTTCTGAACATCTGTGACCACAAAGCCGGAGAATCTAAATTATAGAGGCTGAAACATGTGTACAAGGGCAATCACTCTGATCATCAGAAACCATCTTTAATGTATGGTCCAGTGGTAAATTTTTCTACTGCTGGGCTCTTTGTCATACTACCAATAAAAATACTGACTTACTTTACTAGGATCAGATGGATTATCACTCAAGTGCACCACTTGGCCAGGATGGCTTTTTCTAGACCTAAAGGAAAAATAAACATAATGTGTAAACTTGTAATAGACAACATCTACGTTAATTATTTTTTTTTTAAATCCAATATCTTACATTTGTTGAATTTCAGGAAATGTCATGATCATGAAACTAAAGTTAATTTAGAAACATAATGATATTACTATGCAGAACTAAGCCAGAAAAAATTTCACAAAAATAATACATTTAGCAAGTTTTCTGATTGATTGATTAGTCAGTATCAAAGTTGGAGCACTCAAAACACACCCATTTATTCTCTGTCTTTCTTGGTAGATATCACAGTGCAGAAATGTAGATTTTTCTTACAGTGTCTGACTGAGAATACACTTAAATTAGCTATATGTGCAATCAATTGTGCTACAGTCACAAGATGTTAAATGTTAATTCACTAAAATCTATTTCAGCAAATATCAACTTGTCATGGGTATTACTTAACCTGTATCTGTCCTCAATTCTCTGTGACAGAAATTACAATAACCATGCCATTCCATTGTCTTGTAACTTGTCAATATTGGTGTTAAGGATGTCAAGAGTGTTAAGCATGTGACATCATGGTGCAGATGAACATGGTGAGGTCATAAGGACGTTTTGACATGCACCAAAGAGAAGCAGAGTTCTGTTATAAGTTTTTTGATCAGTGAAGGGGTCAAACCAATAGAAGTTCATCGACGAATAATGGTCCAATATGGTGATGCATGCCTGTCAGTCCAGCTAGTGTATGAGTGGAGTAGGAAGTTTCTAAACGGAGTGACTTCTGTGACAGACTGTTCACGACTGGATCAGGCACGCTGAGTAGTGATCCCAGAGTCGATTTTTCTACAGGAATCCAAGCACTTGATCAGCACTGGAGTACTTGCATTGAATGCAGTGGTGACTACATCGATAAATTCTACATCTGTTCTTTACTTTTTTAGAACATATTCATCCCAAAAAAGAAAATAACATGTAAGGTTTTAATTTGAAGCCCTCTCGTACAATTCAGATGACATATGTCAGACTCTTGCTAGATGTAGCAGCGTATGTCAGACTGTCCTCGTTTAACCAGTGCCTATTTGTCTGCGAGCCTTATGTAGCAGAGTGGCTGACGCTCGCCTGGTGATCTAGTAGGCCAAATTAAGGAGACATTTCAAAACTGGCCTGGGCTCCCAAAATGGGTACAAGGAAATGTCTTGGGCAGTGAATGCAGCCAACATGAGACTGACCACATCCCCCAGCAAGTACACATTGGTCTATACAAATATGAGTAGCACCACATCCAATGCACCTTAAGGTGTATGATAGGGCCTTTTGCTGACTGACTAACTTACCATTTGTCTTTGTTATAAAACCTCAGAAAGAGTTAAAATTTATATCAGCTGACTACATTAGAAATATTTAACTACTTGAGTTGATTGATGAAAACATTCACTATACATTTTTAGTATAAAGTAACATGTTTATGAAAAATAAAAAAAAAATAAAAAAATAACAAAGGCATAATCCCGAAACATAAATTTAAAAAAAAACAAAAAAAAAAACAAGAAAAGTAATCACATGCATTTCAATAGCCTTGTTCCAGTTGATAATATAAACCAGAGCAGATGACATCATTAACATAATATTAATATGCACAAATGTGGAACAAAAATTAACATACAACCTACATATCACCATAACAGGTGATATTATTAACATAATAGTAACAACATATACAAGCGTGAAAAAAAAAAATCACATACAACTCAATAGCCTTGTTCCAGTTGATAATATAACCAGAGCAGGTGAATGTCTCAATATTCACAACATGTACGTTGCCTCGCACTGTGCCCACATACAGCCACTTGCTTTGAAAAGGAAGATGACACTTTGAGATTCTGTGGAAAGACAATGATGTTCATGTGTTACTCCTACTCACTTAGTTGCCTTGGTGGTAGAGTGGTTACAGTGCTTGCTAACCAAGGCAGTGGTCTGGATTCTATTCCGAGTTGTGGTATGAAATATTTCCAATCAGTGCAGCTAAAAAGTTGATTCAACCTGGTAAAACGGTTGCTTGATCATGTTCTAATTCTTAACTTTAAATGTCTGCCGGCTCCATGGCGAAGAGGTTACGGACACAGTTCATAATCCTGCATACCACGTTCGGAACACAGCTGCAGGTGATTTGGCAGCAGACCGCCTTGCATTGGTTTTTATAAAATGGTATGGATGCCGGTCGTTCAAAAAGCAATGGTAAACTACTGAACGTAAACTTACCCAGGAATCATGAACAGCCAAAAAAAGCTGGGGTTGAATGCTACGTCCTGTAAAGGATATGCAACTAACTAACTATAAAGTGGCAAAGTGGTTACTCCGCCTACCTCTTTATTGATCAATATGTTTTCCATCTTGCAAATAATTATCTTTACCGGGCTAAATCATTTGATTCACACATGTAATTTTCTCTGAGACTCCTAGGGGTTGTTGCTGTAGCTAAAGAGTTCAAGCTTTGAGAGAGGCTTTCAGCAGGCCACCCTGTGGAATGAGACCGAGCCATATGGGATACAACATGGTGTGATGAAGACAATCCACTTGCCCTTTTAATTAAACTCTTTTAAAATGCATACAAGAAATGCCTGTGGTTTACTGGTGTTCATAAGAGAGGGTAGAATAGTAACAACCTATCATGAATGTTGTAAGAGGTATCTAATGAGAGTTGGCATGGGAAAGAGTAGCCATCCTGTAGACAATATAAAATAACGTAAAGTAATGCAGCTTTACCGAACACAATTACGGAAAACAATGGATGTTGTGGTGATTAACCTTTAACAGCAAACAAACACACAAAACACAACATATAAACACGGAGAGGACACTACAGTGACTACATTAAGGCATAATAACTGAATGAGAAGAATGGAAAGATGAAAAAAAATGAGAACAATGAAAAGAAAATGAAAACATGAACAAATTGTGCTACTTATCTCAGAATCTCAGTCTGTAAAACTGTTATTATGCATTAATGTAGCCACTGTAATGTCTTCTCTATGATTATATGTTGTGTTTTGTGTATTTGTTTGCTGATGAAGGCAAGTCGCTGCACTGTTTTCTGTAACTGTGTTCTGTAAAGCTGCATTACTCTAAGTTATTTTATAAGGTTTATATTTCCACAGCTTTCTCACAGTTCCACTAATTTTACTTATATTGTAGAAAACTAGCTGCAATTTCAACCAACCATTAACAAGTCTAAAGAAAGGGAAAGGAAAATCACTCAGCGAACCAAGATAAAGGAGGTCCTTTAAAGGAGTATGCTGTGATGCGGATAAAGCTTTAAGGAGATTGGAATGACAGCTTACCTCTTTTAACCTAGGAAAATTTCCAGAGCTGGCACATGGAATGTTAAAACCATGCCAGAATTGGGAAATTCAACACAAGTGGTAGAGGAAATGAAATGTTATAAGATTAGCATTTTGGGGTCATGAGAAATAAGATGGAAGGAAGCAGGCAAAAAGCTTTGAATGCTTCCCGGAGAAGGGCAGATAAAAGGCATTATTTAGATTACCTAGCAGGAAAGGCAGAAGTAGCAGTAGTGAAAGAAACTCCTCAGAGAACTTTACAGCATCACAAGGAAAAGAGAAGGAAAATATAAGCAACCAAGTGGACTGATAAAAACTAGTAATGGGAAAGTTCTCACTAAGATCAAAGATGAAATGAACAGATGGGTCGAATTAGTTAGTTAGTTAGTTAGTTAGTTAGTTAGTTAGTTAGTTAGTTATTTAGTCATGGTTCCAACTTCACTGCAACGGGTCGTCCCCATTATGCTCTTTTCCTGTGCCAGTGAATATCACACAAAATGCTCCTCACTGCCCTATGTGAAAAGTGAAGTAGACAGGAGTCTCAACAAGCCAACAACCCGCACAGGTACACTGTGCATAATGCCGCCGTCAGAATGCTGACACAAAAGTCCTCCACAGAAAATACAGTTCATTGTCTATGGAAGTGGCGGTCACTAGAAAACCAGCAGCCACACTTTACTGATCATTGCTGCATTAAAAGTCGAGAGAATCAACTTCATTGCCCCGGGATTTATCCCATATGATTCGGCAGGGCGGCCTGTTGAAAGCATCGCACGAAGAACAACCATCATAGCTCCAGCAACAACTCCCAGGAGTCTCCAAGAAAAATGCACTTGTGAACCGAAAAGGCAATCCAGTCAATTCCAAGCAACAGGCCGACCACCATCATTCCGAACATGCAGTTCACGCTACAACAACCGCGGACAGATGTAAAAACATTCCAAATGAAATTCACAGCTCACAGTGTCGTGCCACACACTCAACTCAGTAGCAAATGGGTCGAATATGATGAACAATTTCTGAAAAGAATATTTACAATGAGAGAGAGAGAGAGAGAGAGAGAGAGAGATAGAGAGAGAGAGAGAGAGAGAGAGAGAGAGAGAGAGAGAGAGAGAGAGAGAGAGAGAGAGAGAGAGAGCTGCAGGAGTGTGAAGATTATAGAGGAATAATTTTGCTAATTTCTGTGAAAATATTAAGCAGAATCATTCTGTAGAGATTAAGAGAATTCATTAATAAACCACTAAGGTATGGATAGGCTGGCTTCCAACTACATAGATCCTGCACAGACCACCAGATAGCCACTTTACACATAACAACAGAGGAAAGTATTGACATGAATTTGCCCCATTATATTGAATGTATGGCAGGTCAAAAGGCATTTGACAGCATTGATAGGGAATCTCTTTGGAAACTAATAAGGTACTGTACAATTCCACAGAGGATCATTAATTTATCAAAGGTAACATATTCATACCCGGACACTTACTAAACAAGCTGAACAGCACATAAATGCCTTTGAATATAACTGTTATAGACAGGTTCTAAGAATATCTTGGATACAGAAAAGAACAAATGCATCCATATGACAAGATCTGAATACGGAAGAAGGCTGGCTACTAGAGGTGATAAAACAAAGAAAATTGAACTAATTTGGTCACTTGAAACGTCATGAAAGTTTTGAGAGAACATAATGGAGGGGTATATGCCCGGGAAGAGAGGAAGAGGAAGGCCAAAGAGAAGATGGGTGCAGGATGTGGCGGATGATCTCCAGATAGGTGTATTGGACATAGGACATCTTGCGTATGACCGAGAAGTTTTCCGAAGGTTGTTATGGGAGAGAGCTTTTGCAAAGGACATGATACTGAATGAATGAATGAACACATAAATACCTGAAATGCAGATTTGTTCAAAAGGCAAAACTAACAGATATGTTTGATTGCATGGATAATCGTCTCCAGAACACTAGGAACCGAGATCTATGGAGAGACATACGCCTCTGCCACTTGGCAAGGTCCATAATGATGATAATGATGATCACAGTGTCCATTCTTTATAATAGAATGTTACAAGTTACCTTGCATATTATGCTTCTTATACTTTCCTCTTTTGTATGGGAGTGTAGCAGCATTTGTCACTCTCCTTTTTCAAACAGTGCCCACTTATCTTTGAGAGCACCTCTCTTTCTTATGCACCTCGCTAACTCAAACTGACATGCATTTGTGTTAGGTTTACTTTGTCCAGACATATTCCATCCATGACAACAGTCTCTATCTACCCAAGAGTAGATCTTTCAAAATATTTGTGCCATGTCAACAGTCTCTATCTTCTCAAGAGTAGATCTTTCCAAATAATTGTGCCATGACAACAGTCTCTATCTACCCAAGAGTAGATCTTTCCAAATAATTGTGCCATGACAACAGTCTCTATCTACCCAAGAGTAGATCTATCAAAATAATTGTGCCATGACAACAGTCTCTATCTACCCAGGAGTAGATCTTTCAAAATAATTGTGCCATGACAACAGTCTCTATCTACCCAGGAGTAGATCTTTCAAAATAATTATGCCATGACAACAGTCTCTATCTACCCAAAAGTAGATCTGTCACAATAATTGTGCCATGACAACAGTCTCTATCTACCCAAGAGTAGATCTTTCAAAACAATTGTGCCATGTCAACAGTCTCTATCTATCCAAGAGTAGATCTTTCAAAATAATTGTGCCATGACAACAGTCTCTATCTACCCAAGAGTAGATCTTTCAAAATAATTGTGCCATGTCAACAGTCCCTATCTATCCAAGAGTAGATCTTTCAAAACAATTGTTCCATGTCAACAGTCCCTATCTATCTAAGAGTAGATCTTTCAAAACAATTGTGCCAAGGCAGCAACCTTATGGCCTACTCTTAACAATTTCTAAAATGCCATGTAAACTTCAATGAACAGAACTTGTACACAGGAAATCATGCTCTGGCCCTATCTGCGAAAAATTTTTTTTTTCCATATCCTTTACAGGACATTGCTGTCAACATCAGCATCTTTCAGCTGATTGTTGATTTCTTGGCAAGATTACGCTCAGTAGTTTGCCACTGCTTTCTGAGCGGCCGGCTAACATACCCCGTAAGTTACCGACGCGATTCGAACCACTGCTGATTCTCACCGTCGTCACATTACTTACGGAGAAAAGTCGCTAACTTCTATTCCAGGAAGCCGGCCTATCTGAGAAGGATAGATATTTTATCACACTACCCAAGAGATCAGGGGACATGTGATTTCATAAGATAATGATTCATGTAAACATTTCCTGCTGCTACCTTTCTTGGTATAGACACGGAAAGGTAGTCATATAGCAGATACTGCCACTGGGGTGTGAAATGTTAGGTCATCACATAATCTAGGCAAAAGACATCAGGTGGTTTGGTCAGTTCTTATATTTAATGCCTTTCATTCACACAATTCTGTAAGTTGTCCAGTACCCATTTTTATGAGGCTTGGTTGACCCCAGAACCGATTGGGTGTGAAATAAATAATTCTGCTTCTGGAGATTGAACCCATACCACTGTTTTGGCAGGCAAGCATACTAACCACTACAGCTCCTGATATACAAGGTTCATGAAAAAGAAAACGTAATAATAATTCATGTTTAAGCTACTTACTTTTCCCTTTGAAACTTGAGAGAGTGCACAATCTTCGGCTGCTTCTGTCTGAAGTCCCATAAATGAAGGTGATCATCACTTCTTACTGTCACTAATGCGCCCTATGGATCAACAGACAATTATTTATTATCTATGGCAGTATAACATAGTGATTCTCAACTGCTGATGCAGAGGCCTGCATGGCTGAATGGATAAGAAAGCTTGTTCTTAAACATTTGGTGTGCTGATGCTGAGGTAAGGGGTTAACTCCTACATTGGACAGTTGAACTAAAATGTTGACCTATTGTCCTTGACTTGGAGACATAAATTACAAATACCTCTGATGTCAGAGTTGGTTTGATGGTGAGGGACATTGGTAATAGGGGAAGCTAATCCACGTGGAAAATTCAGTCCAGTGCTACTAGAAGTAGTGTGTATGAACTACGCTTGACTTCAAAGCGAGCGAGTGCAAAAAAAAAATGCTGTAGCTAGAGAGCTGAGGTAGGAAGATGAAAAGGCAATCAAGAATGTAGAGATATTAAATGAATTCAGAGAAGCCATGGTAGTGCTGTGGCTAGCATGCTTGCCTACCGGCCAAAAGGTCATGGGTTCAAGTTTGCACTGAAGTGGGTTTATCAAACTGATCTCGGCTGCCAGGTGACCCAGGCTAAAATGGGCAGCAGGAAATGTCTTGTTAAGTCAAGGAGGCTGGCTTCATATTGTCCACATGACCTCTTGGATGCTGATTGGTCTATACAAATGTGAGGTCAGCACTATGTGTGCAATATGCCTCAAAGCATGTAAGAAACGGGCCCTTTATTTTTCACGCGTACTCAATGACATGAGATTTTGTTTTCCATGGGTATTTTGATGTAGCCCTATCAATAAATGAAGCCAGACAATTAAAGTACTTTGGTGTTATAAACAGACACAGTTAGTTAGTTATTTGTTGGGGTATCATTGTTGCACTCCGGACTTCCATAGGTGCTCAGATCCTCTCTCCAACATATATATCAGCGTCCGGTGGCTAATAGTGTCATTTCTATGTTGGTTGACAAGACCCCCCCCATGCTCCTGATTTACCTCTCATGTCTGGCCATGCCAATTCTGACTCCCAAGTCTCACATTTCTGTGTTGGTTGACAAGACCCCCCCCCCCCCCCCCCCCCAATTCTCCTGATGTCCTGATGTACCTCTCATGTCTGGTCATGCCAACTGTTACTCCCAAGTCTCACATTCTAGACAACAATGTGGATTCACTGACGTCAAAGTCCTCCACTCTTCACATCTCTCTACTGGCATGATCCATAGTCTAGCCATATGCAGGGGATGCAGAGATAGCAAGTTTATCAGCTCGTTCATTTCAAAGAGACACAGTTCTTTATTAAAGGATGTGTAAAGTGGAAAAGTGGAGGGAAAGCATAAAAAAAAAAATAAGAAATTGTTACATGTAGGTGTACAAAATTAAGACATCAGTTGGAATAAGCCTGCATGAATGCACCTTGAACATGCAGGACAGTGCATGTTGGAGACTGATCACTGCTGACCTTCAATGTGAAGATGGCACCATATCATGATGATAATAATCAATGGGGGTTGAAGTGGCTGAGAGTTATGGCATCTGTCAGATGAAAAGTACCAAATTTGATTGCAGTTTAGGAAAATGTTTATTTTATTTTTCAGAGGAATCTGATGAAATAAAATTGTAGAAGAATGCAATACGAACAGAGTGCAGGTGATGGGAAATAACATGAAAAATACCAGGCACTATAGTCATATTAACTGCTATGGTACTCTGGTCGCTTCAAATGGCATGGTAGTATCGTCATATCTAATGACACTGTACTTCTGGCACATCAAATGGCTTGGTACTTTCATCACATCAAATGAAAAAGTATTTTGGCAATATCAAATGACATGGTTCTTTGGTCAGACAAATGGCATGGTACTTTCATCACATCAAATGACATGGTACTTTCGTCACATCTGATGACATGGTACTCTGGTTTAATCAAATGACATCAAATGACAAGGTGCTTTTATCACTTTTATATAATCTAAATAAGGAACCTGAGGATGTTAAACACCCCATGATCCTTGGGCAATAGATAGGGCTTTAGTCTTCTCAGATAAGGGTGGAAAATTAGATAGACTCCTGTACACATTACACGTGTAAGGAATCTCTCGTCAGAGTAGATTGAGGAGACCACTACAAAGACCAAGTGAGAAAACTTACTCATAAGTAAGATTTATTGCATGTGTGGTTCTTGTACAGACAAATGTGAATGCTCGTGAATGCTACAGAGTTTGTACACTGAGCTCAGATTCTCCTTGTGTGATCTAGGGAAGGAGAGCATTAATGTTCTATAGTTGAGTCATTGTGAATCCAATGGAAGACCATGTGTTTTAACTCTCAAGTCCTCAAGTCTGATGCATTAGGATTCAGACTGTCATGGCTGTGAAAAGGGTCTACATTTATCAGTATGAGGGTCATGCAGAAACTTTTCTCTCAACCTGGTACCAAAGTATCATCTCTACTGGGACTATCTGCCGAGTTTTCTTTCCCCTCTGGAAGCTCAGAAAGCAGCTGGGTGTGGAAGACCAGTACTGAAACTTCACATCTGTGGAGAGGCAGTTTAGGTAACCAGGTCATACATACTGGCTGGGATTAGGTTTAGTTGATAATGGTCCTTCACGAGTTAAATATTTCGGAGACTCCTGTGGGTCGTCGCAAGAGCTACAGAGTTCGTACTTTGTGCGATGCTTTCCGCGCTGCGGAAAGAGACCGAGCCATACGGGACAAAACCCGGTGCAATGAAGTCGACCCTGTCGACTTTTAAGCTTTTTGTTTCCTTCAAAGGTTTTATGTATTTCACTCTCAACAACCTCCAACACCCTGCCCAGTGGAATACATGTGCAGTGATTGAGCTGAGTTGAGTTGAGTTGAGTCCTGCACATGAATTCCCCTGGACTTGTGCAGTAATTGTCATCTGTTAAAAAGTAAATCAACCCCAACCAATGACAATCTTTGTCTAAAGTTATTATTTAAACTTACCTCATTGACTATAAATATGATTTGACTGATGGCGACCTCAGCATCATGGCTACAAAAACAGTCCACACCAGGCTGACCAATTCTATTGTAGTGTTAAGGTTAAATGTATGAAACAGAAACATGATCACGACTGGGAAAATAATAATATTTCTTCCACTGTTAATTCTCTATATACATGCCTTGCCTGTGTGTTACTGGGGTAAATAAGGAAAGCAAACAACAGTAACACTGTCATCTATCATACATGTCATAAGAGACGACAAAGAAGGATTGATTCAGGCTGGCTACTTCATTCTGTAGAATACTGCATAATACAGCAAACCATGAACAAACCTACAAAGGGCTGTACAAGAGATGGTTGTGCTCTATTAAGAGATGAAAAGCACGAGTGCATTTTTCTCGGAGACTACATGACCCCTTGAGTGTCCATTGGTCTATACAAATATGGGGCAAGCACCATGTACCCAATAAGTCTCCAGGCGTGTAAAACTTGTATTCCTGTAATGTACTTACTGACTTCTTTTCTTCTTCTGCTGCCTTCCATCTCCCAACGGAGCACGGGCTCTCAACTAACTCACACCAAGCCCTTTGTAGATTTCATTATGTTTGGTCAGATTTTGCAGCTTAAACTTTCTACAGAATGAGTTAGCCAGTTCCGTGCCATCTCTCCCTAGTTGCCTCTTACAACATGCATGGTAGGTTACAGTGTTACTATTCTTTTCTTCCCTTCAGTAACATAGAGATGGGATCAATTATCACTGTACTGTATAAATTAACAAGAACATTAATAACTTCATGTAAACATTCTGCTTAGAATAAATAATATAAGGTACCAGACAACCCATCAAAAATTCTGGCTTAAAAACGTTCCATTTGTTACATCATTAAATCTCTAAGCCACATGAACACACATTCTGTTTTTGGCTGTCACGAGCTAATCATTAATTGTCTGTGCCAATTCTACCATTCTCAGTAACTTAATTATATAGCTTCTTTCTCCTGAAAACTTAAATGATGTGTGGACAGAGACAGGCTGGAATGTAGATAGGCAGGAAGAACACTCTCATTTGAAAGGCAAATAATCAAGAAGCTGATTTGTCATCCAGTCTGGTGCATACACTTGATTGATTTTCTTTTCTTGCAATCATTACACTTTATTGACTAAAGTTACAACAGCAGAGAATACTGTGACCCGGAGAAAAAATTATAACAATAGAGAATTTCCTTATGATTCAGCAGAGTATTTCCAGTTTTTAGATAACCTTTTCCAGAAGTTCTTTAAAAGTTCTTTAGAGAAGTTCTTTATATGTTTGACATGTTTTCCAATGTCATATGCCTATTGCAGTGGGTCCTATATTCAATTAGTGATATCCTTTGGAGTTCATATATCTTGCACCTTAGTAAATTATGTATTATTAACCTTTCCGCAGTCAGCATAATCACCTTTTCGTATATTAAAATAAACAATTCTAATCGCAGTATCAGTAATTTTTTATTGCAAGGAATTTTAAGTTAATTTTTACCTCGTATGTTATTGAAGCATTTAAGAGTTAAAAGTTAGTTACATATCCTTTACAGGACGTCACAGTCAACACCAGTATTTTTTGCTGTTGTGATCTCTTGACACGTTTACGTTCAGTAGTTTGTCACTGCTTTCTTAATGACTGGCACCTATACCATTTCATAAAAAACCAACACAAGGCAGTATGCTGCCAAATCAGCCATAGCTGTGTTTCGAACATGGGTATACGGGATTACAAACTGCGTCCATAACCTCTTTGACACTGAGCCAGCATTGGAACATTTAACAATGCGAATTATGTCTTTTTTTCATGTTTTAATTCCACATTTGTGTTCTTTTTTTAAATTGCTGATTTAATGTCACCTTTATTTAAACCTTTAATGCCACCTTCATTTACAGCTACATGTATTTTGATATGATTTTATCTGCCTTGCTTTGCTTCTTCGTTCACCATTTCAGTGTCATTAATTCCTACAAGTGGAAGTCTCCGTGGCAAAGTGGTCAAGCCATCTGACTCAGGCTCTGAAGGTTGTGGGTTCTGTTCTGTTCACGAGTGAATATCTTTGGAGACTCCTGAGGGTCGTCTCTGGGGCTACGGAGTTTGCACTTTGTGCGACGATTTCCGAGTGTGGAAAGAGACTGAGCCATATGGGATAAAAACATGGCACAATGAAGTTGACCCTGTCGACTTTTAAGCGACTTTTGTTTAATTCCTACATGTGCCGGTATCCACACAACCAACACTGAACATCATCTGGTGTTAGATATGTAGTAGTCAAGAAGATCTCCTCTGCTATATCTGGTTTACTATATCGCACTGTGGTATATTTTTAGAGCCAGAATGTTGACAATAAATCTGTTTAAGCTGTCAGCTTCTTGGGAACGTTACCATATACCAATTCCAGCATATTTAGTTCTGAACCATTTCTTCAGTAAAAATAGAAGTGTTGTTTATTGTACTTAAATATTCCTTTATTTTCCATTGTGGAATGTATATTTATATTCCCAACTTATTTTCTCCTTTGGAAACATCTGTGTAAACAGTCATACTCTCTTTTGATATTTGTTGAATATGACTATTATTTCTGGGATGGACTCTTTATTTATCATAACCGGTAGGTGGTAGCTATTTTCCGGTTTTCTATGTTGCCACAGTGGGATTACGCGTATGGGATAATGCATATGTACTTTATAATTCTGATTATTAATTTATTTAAAGTTTCTGAATTCCTCAAATCTGATATGTTATTTAGTTACATTATGTTACATTAGTTAGTTTGTCAACAAATCATCCTCAATGCACATTGAAGAATATAGTCAATAATTACTCACACCCTTTTTTTTCATTATCTTCTTCATTGTGTAGCAACTGGCAACATCTGTTCTGAATTGATTTCTTCATCTTCTGTCGCATCCCTCATGGTGCTCTAACTACTACATGTTTGTTTTGAGCTTATCACTAGTTTTATATGAGTTTCAACTGATTCTTGTGTCTGATTAACATTTGTGTATGCTGGATGAGTTTTGTCTGTGATTACTTTGACAGTGTATTTTAATTTTTGTTCTTTTCTTCTAAGATTTAGCAGAAATAATCACATAAATTGTCTGAGAGACAGAATATATAATCATCTACACAATAAGAAATTGTAAAATTATAACTACACAAACATATATTATCCAAAACAACAATATACACTTTATATCCCAATTATAGCCTAGTAGGCCAGAAGGGTTTTACAATTAGAAGAGTCACGCTCCAGAAGTGGTTAAGACACCTGCCTCATGACCCAAAGCTTGTGGGTTCGATTCCAGGCTCTGTCATTCTGTTAATGAATGCAATTTGTTTTGTTATTACTGGGGTTCATCGCTGGAACTACAGAGTTTGTGCTTTGTGTGATGCTTTCAGCAGACTGCTTTGCAAAAGTGGCCGAGCCATATGGGATAAAACCTGTTGCAATAAATCGTCCTCTTGTTTTTAAACCCTTGTATTTGACTCATGCCGGTCTCTCTGGCTGAGGGGTTACAACACTTTCTCCGTAATCCCGTTTGTCACGCAGAGTCTCGTAGCGGGAGCGAGCTGGGAGCGGTTCGTCCCCCGCTGGTGACTTGCGGGACACTGAGCCGGCCGCTCAGAAAGCAATGGCAAACTACTGAGCGTAATCTTGCCAAGAAATCAACAGACAGCTGAAAGATGCTGCTGTTGACAGCGATGTCCCGAAGGATATGCGAATAAAAAAAATAAAAAAATTTGACTCATATTTTATAAACCATCTGGCACAAGGTAGATGATGTGGCCAGCCACTTTTACTACCCAAGGCATTCCTGTACTCATTTTAGGCTGGGTCGACTTAGTCCAGGTCAATATTAACAGGCTGTGCTGATGATGATTCGAACCCATGATCACCGGACCCACAAGTGTTTATGTCTAGCCACTAGGCTAACACAGCTCCCATTTATATAATACAAATTGATAATATTAATGAACTTCTCTAAATAGTGTATTCACCAATTGATACAAAATAACAGTACAATACTAATAAAGATTCAAACACCACTCGCATGATATAGGGTTGCCAGATCTTGTAAATGAGAAACCAGGATGTTTCTCTTATTATCAAAGATGTTACACAAATTAATACTGTCACTCATCATCATCTTTATCATCATGTGCCCTGCCAGCAGGCGTTGGCATTCATGTCTCTCCACTGATTTCTGCCCTTGGTGTTCCTGATCAACTCTGTTGATGATATTCATGCATGCCATCATTTCAGTCCACATTTCTCTCGGTCTGCATATTCTACCACTGATCTTCCCAGTCGATGTTTTCTTATGCTCTTCTCATTATATGACCAAAGAACATTGTTCGTTTCTTCCTTATAATTGCATATAATGCTCCACTTTCATTGAACTCTTTCAGACAATCGCTGTTAGTTATTCTGGCAGTCCCATGTACTTGCAACATGTGTCTCAGGAACCACTCTTCATTGTTTCCAGACTCTTCCTAATTTATTCTTTCACAATCAACTATTCACTGTTATATAACAAATTAAGTACTAAATAACATTTCAGTACTCTCTGACATTCATTCAATCACAGTAGGCCAGAAGGGTTTTACAATTAGAAGAGTCACCCTCCAGAAGTAGTTAGAGTCACCCTCCAGAAGTAGTTAAGACACCTGCGTCATGACTCAAAGCTTGTGGATTCAATTCAAGGCTATTGTCATTCTGTTCATGAGTGCAATTTTGTTTTGTAATTTCTGGGGGTCATCGCTGGAACTACACAACTTATTTAACGAAGTGACTATTCATACCCCGGCTATGAATAAATGATCCCTTTATTCATAGTGGAACTTTCCCGGCTGGTCACGTGATTTGCCAAGTCACGTGACTTAACGTATGTGACGTCATCGGGACATGAGCGTGGCTATGTTATATATTTTTGTTGATTCAAAATCGTATCCTCAGTAGCACAGTGGTAAGTGTCTCTGCCTGATAAGCGGGAGCTGTTGGTTCGATTCCCTGCTATTTTTTTTTTTAATTCTTCAGGAATTAATTGGGTGAAAGCGACTTTTTAATAAACAAATATTAGGTACTATGATTATGAACTGCTGTTTTGAATATTTGTTTATCGAAGTTATTTATTTTTTGTCACTTATATTATCTTATTTATATTATATAAAAGTTATCACTTTTTTATGTCTTTCAACACATCTTTCTCATACCTCTGTCTTTCACAGTCACACTAGCTTCGTTACCTATCTCTCTCCTCTCTCTTTTCAACCTGCTTCACATATACCAGGTTTTCCTGCACTTTATATGAGTAGCATATCCTTGTTTATTAGTTAATTCATCAGGCCAGTCAGTCGAAAGCCTGATGTTTTAATTGCCTAATCAAGTCTCTCTGAGGCGACACATGTTACTGTCAGCTTGGACCGGAATGATCAGGACATAAATAGTAGGAAATAGTAAGTGTACAGAAACGCAAGTTAACAATTCTTGAACACGCCTGGGGACACAATTATTTGTATTGGGGATACCAATCTGGAAAATTATTCTTGATATTTAAACGGTCATACTTCAACTATGTATAAAGTATCCATTTACTTATACTTCAGCTATGTATAAAGTATCTGTTTATTAATACTTCAGCTATATAAACTCTCCCACAACTTAATTACTAGTACTACTACTAGTACTGTGATAGTTAGTGACTTATTCATCTGACATTATTGCATACGGCATACGGTATGTTTCATTTTGTGAAATGCAGCGTTACCTTGACAAATTCTGTTCTCAATCGCTGTTACAAGTGGGACGCAGAGGTGTTTCCAAGGCACCAGGGCCAGGTTATATACTGGCCAAGACCTATTGACGCGTCCTCGTCGAGCGTCCTGGGCAACAGGTCCCTTCGGGGTCCTGGCTAAGGTCAGTAGGATCGCCGATTTCTCCGAAGTCGGAGAGTGTCTGCCTGTACGGCGAGGAACCACCAGTCTGCACACCAATAAGCCAGACATGGGACAACGGATACTCACGCAAACCTCAAGTCCTGTATGACATCACACTGATGTTGGACAACAGGATGCCTTCATCCGACATACAGGACTTCGCGTTGGAGCTCAAGCCAACGAACACAAGCAAGCAAGCAAGCTGTTAGTTACAAGTTAAACAGTTCTACCAACTAAACATCTTTAATTTGACAGGAAAAACAGGGGAAAACGAGCGTCACGGGGCATTTTTCAGGACAGTGATTTAATATTTATTTCATTAAAAAAGGGAGAGCTTATACCGAGCTGGCTCGGAATAGACAGAGCAGTTTATACCGAGCTGGCTCGGAATAGACACTTTCTTTAAAAAAAACTGGACTGTCCCGGAAAATCGGAATGTCTGATAACATCATTCATCGGTTAGAATGACAGGCAACTTGGTGGACATTAAAACATAATAAGTAAACAATCACAATTTATACTAATAGTAATACTAATACCACCTGGCTTTCTTAACACTTACTGGTAGTTCGCTGATTGCTGAAATACGACATTTGTATTTACTTATCGCCATCTTCACCATTGATTTCCAGAGTTATCTATCTTCCATCAGCACCATTATACAGCAGGTCCGTTGTCAAACGTTACTCTTATCTCATCAACAGTAAAAAACTGAAAGATTTAATCTTTCGCCAGTTTCCTTTCCTCGTGTATTTTCATGCCCCAGCTATCTATAACTTTTAAAGGCCGAGGGGATACGAATTTGGGGTAAATGTTTTTAAACGTACATGAAATGATCAATTTACTCATTTGTTTCGTTTTGTCACGGTTGTAAATTTTAAAATGCCCGATACTGCTAGTTCCGTGTCGTTTAAAGACAATGAAATATTAACCCTTAAATCTATAACAGTAAAATTTAATCGATGACAGTAATGAGTTGTAGGGGAAGAGGAAGACCAAGAGAAAATATGCTGGGCAGTGTGACATCATGGCGTAGTGGAACATAAGTATCAGAAATGATTGGCAGCACACAAGACAGAAGGCTGTGGGCAGACATGATCCACAACTTACTAACGTCATACGGCAAGTGCTACAACAAGAACCTATAACAGTAAAGAAAACTCGGAGAGAACACCCTTTCATTAAGTCTGAACGTCTCTAAAAAAAAAAAGTTAATCAGGGCGCATTTTTTTTTACTGTTGGGTTTTTGAAAATATTGTCTTTCCAAGTCGTATTTTTACCTGTTATGTTGCATGAGTTCAATCAATCAATCATGTACCATGCCGGAAAGCGTGGCCGATCATGACTCGCCATTTCACTCGATCACCAGAATCGTGGATCAGCTCAGTGTTTCTGTCTCGACCATGCCATGTGGCCAAGCCATCCAGGTATTTACTTCTCGGTCTTCCCCTTGGTCTCTTCCCTTCGATCTTGCCAGTTGTCACTAAGTTCTCCAATCCATTTCTTCTCATAACATGTCCATAAAATTTTGACTGTCTACATCTAATTTCTCTAATCAATTTACGATTTTCATTTGTCTCCTTTAGTACTTGGTCATTGGTTTTTCTGTCTGTCCATGGTATTCTTTGCATTTTCCTCAGAAACCACATTTCTGCAGCCATCAGATGTTTTTCAGCTTGACTGCTCACTGTCCAAGTTTCACATCCATACAAAAGAACAGGCTCTATGTAGCACCTCAATGCTCTTTTTCTCGTTTCAATTGACATCTTTTTATTGGTCAGTATGTTTTTCATCTTGCTAAAGGCTACTTTCGCATGAGGTCACAGAGAGTGAATACAAAACTTGGAACAGCAATATTTTGAAAAACACCACAGCTTTTAAAAATACACCCTAGGCCTATATTTTAGTTGGTCCGCCCCTACTTCTGATTCCAGGAACCATGTCTTCTAATATTGTTCTTCCAAAGATCCTGAGTTGAGTCAAGAGCGGACATCACAGCACTCAGGACACTCCCATGTGTGCTCCGTCCCCAACTTCAACAGCCAGCAAAGAGCCCAAATAATAAATGACTCAAGGGATGGGTGTGATTCTGCAACTTTCACTAGGATAGTGAGGTGGTGGTGGTGGAGGAGGAGGCGGAGGAAGAAGAAGAAGAAGAAGAAGAAGAAGAAGAAGAAGAAGAAGAAGAAGAAGAAGAAGAAGAAGAAGAAGCATAGCTGAAAGAAACTGGCTACCACCATCAAATTAAACCATGTGATTATCTAGCACTTCACACCCCAAGAGCTGTGTCGACCATGGGCCTACCTGTTGCCTTGTTTGTCAGTGAACAATTATTTGTGAATATGGATAGAAGTACTCACTCGGTTCGGACATTTCGACCAGTAAGATTTAGTTATATTTAACTCTTTGTATCCCATGAAATGGTTCCCTTAAATCCTTCTATTAAAAAAGAGTTTTAAAAAGGCAAGACGATCGGCTTCATTGCACCGCGTTGTATCCCCTATGGCTCTTGTTGTTCGCTTGTTCGGTGTGTATCCGATGTGAGAGATGGAAATCACGCTTCTCTTTCAATTTCCTCCATAAATCTTGAGCCTCATGATCTCATCTCATCTCATCTCATCTCATTTCATCTCCTCTACTCTTATCTCTTCTCATCCCATTCCTCTTGTTCCTTGCGGTGTCGATGTGAAGTATAAACAGCAGAAGAGTGCCCGTTTATGGGCTTCATGTATCGAGATTCCCATGGACTCTGCTATTTTATGTCCATCGTTTACGTGCCCGGCGTCTTCATCTGATTCCATTTGGTCGCTGATCTGTCTCGTTTTTCTTTAACATTGCCGGTCTGTTTCCATTTGGGTCAGTCCGATTATACTTCTTTCTTTTTCTATGAGCAGTAATAAAAAATCCCCTGCCGGCATACTAGGCCAGTCATAGGCTTAGAACAGAAAAATCTGACCAAGGGGAGTCCATCTCCCCAGGCGAGCCAGAGCCACGTTGGCGCTTGACCTCGCTGTCATAGTTTCCCGGTCTACACAACGGGGAGGTGGGGTTGACTTGTGTAGAACCTGGTTTAGGTTCAACTAAATGGAGTAAATGTTTTGCATATCCTTTACAGGACATTGCTGTCAACATCAGCATCTTTCAGCTGTCTGTTGATTTCTTGGCAAGATTACGCTCAGTAGTTTGCCATTGATTTCTGAGCGGCCGGCTCAGTTATCCCGCAAGTCACCAGCGCGGGTCAAACCGCTCCCAGTTCTCGCCCGCTACGAGACTCTGCGTGATAAACGGGATTACGGAGAAAGTGTTGTAACTCCTCGGCCAGAGAGACCTGCACTAAATGGAGTAGCGGGAGTTAAAATGTAAAACTGAATAGACTAGACTAAAATAACAACTGGGTGGGACAAAGTAAGTTAAGATAACAGTCGAATAGAGTGGATTAAAATAACAATTAGATGGAATAGAAGTGGAATAACAGTTTAATAGACCAATGTAATAACTGGATGAAACAAAACGAGATAAAATAACAATTTAAAGGGTTAGGTTAATTAAATAAAATAGTATGGGGCATAGAGGGCCTCATATAACACTCGTTTTTAACAGAATGGTATAAACCAAAAACTGACAAGAGTGGGCTAAACTAACAGCTGGATTTACCAGAAGGATTTAAGTACCAGTTGAATATAGTATGTGTTAATATAACAACACGGTGGACCAGAACTGGTTACAGTGACAATGGGTTAATATATCAGAATGAGTTAAAATAACAAGTTGATAACAACTACGTGGGAAAGAAGGAGTTACCGTAAACATTTGATACAAGTGGCTAATATAAAAACTAGGTCAGACAGAAAAATTTAAAGTAACACTTGACTAGAATGAACTAATATAACAACTGGATGGAACAAACGTAGGAAAAGTAACATTTGAACAGAGCTAATATAACAACTGCGCCGGTCTCCCTGGCTAGGGTTTAGCGACTTTCTCCATAATCTCATATATCCACGTGAGGAACGTCACTTGCGTGAGAATCGGTAGCGGTTCTGGTACTTTTGCTTTCTTTCACCCCAAACAAACTTTGCGAGCTATATTTAGAGTCACCAGCTATATTTAGCGCCGACGGTGATCTCCTCTGTGTTCGGCTGGAGTGCGTGTCAGTGCGTTTCAATTGGCCCACACCACAGTGTTGTTTCTTTGGGGCTGTGGCAACCGTTTCTGTGTGAGTGTCTGTCTCCCTTCGATCCTCATTTGCATCGGTCCTGCAATCACTTTCCGGTTAGGGTTAGGGGTAGGATTAGGGTTAGGGTTGTGTGTACCCTACCCCTAACCCTAACCCTAACCCTAACCGGAAAGTGAAAGAATAGCACACCACCACCGCCGCATAGAATTGCGCACCGAGCTACGGCGCAACACACGGAAACCCCCTGGATGTTCGGCGCAACTCAGGGAACCCCTGGATGTGACGTCATACCCTGCGATTCCCTTTTGTTTGGGGTGAAAGAAAGCAAAAGTACCGCGGTTCTAGCCGCGTTGGTGATTTACAGGGTATGTGAGCCGGCCGCTCAGAAAGCAATGGCAAACTACTGAGCGTAATCTTGCCAAGAAATCAACAATTGGCTGAAAGATGCTGATGTTGACAGCGAGGTCCTGTAAAGGATATGCGAACAAAATAAAAATAATAACAATTGGATGGGACCGACGGAGGAAAAGTAACATTTGAATAGAGCTAGTATAACAATTGGATGGGACAGTCGTAGGTAAAGTAACATTTGAGTAGAGCTAATATAACAATTGGATGGGACAGACGGAGGTAAAATAACCAGTGAATAAAGTGGACTAATACAACACCTGAATGGTAAGAGGGAGTTAAAGTAACAAATGAATAAAGTTGATTAATATAGCAACTGGTTATAGCAAAAGGCGTTAAAATAAGAATTGTCTGGCACATAAGAAATTAAAGTAACACTTAAATATACCGAGTATAAGAACTCGATGGGCAGAAGGCGCCCAGAAAAGTACGTAGACTAGATAATAAACGTACAGAGAGTTGCTGGGTACAGACTGAGGAAAAGGGCTTGAAGGAAGTCAAATATTTAAACAAAGTCTGCTGCACTGAGGCCCATGTTCTCGAGAATACAAAGACACACGAAAATCAATAAGGTTATGTGTACAGCTCGATGGCTAAACATCTTTTCAAAGATACTACGTACAGCAGGAGTTAGCTGGCCTGTCCAGTCACTATCTTCACTAATGGAAGCTTTATGGAATGACGGAGGATGCCCGTTTGTCGGTCCTGGCTTTCTTTGAAAGTTAAACATCTCGTGTAGGGTATTCTGAGAGTGCTAGGCTAGAAAAGACATGGGGATTAGAGGATAACATTGGCGCTAATGACGTCATGTCACCCAGTGGGCGAATTGTCAGGAAAACATTGGCCCTCTAGATCTTGATGGTAATGCCGGGGTAAGAAATTACCAGGCATTGGCTACAAGAGCAAACAGCTATAGCTAACAACAACACCAACACCAACAACAACAACAACAACAACAACAACAACAACAGACAGCAAGTTTACTGGGCATCTCTACAACACGCAAAAGGATTCGGCTTTAAGAGTAAACAATAATAACAAATTGGCAGAAGCAATGCAGAGATAACGAGCAGATTAATTTAAGTAAAAGACACCATTCCAATGGATAAGCGTATTTCGCTCAAGAAAATATCTGTCCCTGGAAATCAGACGAGTTTTAGAATGCTGCAAACTGCCCATTTTATTGTACGCTTGTAAAAAAAACAAATAGATCTTGAACATTAAGATTAGAAAGAAATGTCAAATGAGATAATACAGATATAAGGTTCCTACGTAGAACGCTAAGAATCCCATGTACACCACAGAGAAAACACCACAGAGAAGACACTTCAAAGAAGACACATCAGAGAAGACACTACAGCGAAGACACATCAGAGAAGACACCTCAGAGAAGACACTACATAGAAAACACCACAGAGAAGACACTACAGAGAAGACATTACAGAGAAGACATCTCAGAGAAGACACTACATAGAAAACACCACAGAGAAGAAATTACAGAGAAGTCACTACAGAGAAGACAGCACATAGACTACATTAAGGCGTGCTAACTATGCCTTGATGTGGTCACTGTAGTGTCTTATCTATGGTTTATACGTTACTGTGTTTTCATGTGTTTGTTTGTCGATGAAGGCAACGTCCTGTGTTTCTTGTAATTGTGTTTCGCAAAGAAGCCTGATATTTCGTGTTTTTTATATTGTTTACATTTCCACAGTTTTACGGCAGTTTAATTAAATTTATTCAGACCTTTAAAATTACATGGACGGGTAAGAAGGTCAAACCACAAGCAGGGCAGCCGTCATGATTTGGTTACAAGGTTCGATAACATGGTTCGGAGCACTTTGTGACAACCGAGAAGATTGGGTGTAATAGAGACAATGGTATCTTCTTAAGTGTGGTGAACAATGACGATTGTCTCTATCTGATATTTGTGTTATTATTCCTTAACCTCTTTCAAACGATTTATATTACACCTTTTGGCTGTCCAGGGAATTTTCAGAATTCTTCTTCAAAAAGACATCAACGATGCATCAGGGGATTTGTTTTAGTAGTTTGCTAAAATCACACTTACGCAAAATTAACAAATGGTTTGGCCATCTCGTTAGAATGCAACACTATGATTGGCCTTACATCAAAGAAGATCTGCTACGAGAGCAAAAGGACGCCCGAGAAGAAATGGATTGACGACATCAAAGCGATTATTGTACAATCACATGGAAGGATACTATCCAGTGCCACCCATCGGGCGTTGGAGAGCAATCTATTCCTCCCACGACGCTTGACGGTAAAAGTAGAAGATGATGTGACTAGTTGTCCAGCATTCACTGCCACAAATTTAAACTGGTTCTATGTATAATACGAGAATATGTTTTCTAACAGTGTCTGTAATCTGTCTAGAGCAGTGGTTCTGAACAAGTGGGGAAGTCCCCCCACCCCCGGGGGAGTTTAGGGTTTCTGGGCGGGGGTGGGGGGGGGGGAAATCAAGATTATTTCAAGATTGCGTTAATACAAGAATCGATTACTTGATACTGTTTATCCCTCTATACCAGTGGTTCTCAACCTTTTTTGGTCCGTTCCCCCCTTCACCATATTTTTAGGACGTCATCCCCCCCTCACCATATTTTTAGGACGTCATTCCCCCCCCCCATTACCATACTTTTAGAACGTCATTCCCCCCCCCCCCTTCGTATTTCCTCCCTAAAAATTTCCCCCTGCCCCTACACAGTATATGTAATAATTGAAGCTAAATTTAATAGCACATACTAAAACAAGTCTAGACATCTACATAAAATGTGATTTGCGGGTCTACTTACGTTATAAAATGAATTTCAGAAGGGTGATACGTACAGAAGCGTAAAGTATGAAGGGAAAAACAAGATCAAGTAATCGGTTCTTGTATTAACGCGATCTTGAAATAATCTTCATTCCCCCCCCCCCCCCCTCTGGAAACCCCAAAATTCCCCACCGGTTGAGAACCACTGCTCTATACTTTACAGTTCTGTATTTCTCTTCAGAAATTAATTTTATAACGTTAGTAGACCTGCAAATCTCGTTTTATGTAGACGTCTAGACTTGTTCTAGTATGTGTTATTAGATTTAGCTTCAATTTTTACTTATATTGTGTGGGGATGGAGGAATTTATAGGGAGGAAATACGAAAGGGGGGGGGGGAGGGGGATGACATTCTGAACATATGGTGAAGGGATGCATGGGCCAAAAAAGGTTGAGAACCACTGGTCTAGAGGCTTTAAACGTTATACAAATGGACGCGGGAAGTCGGCCACACTGAGCTTTTAAGTTTAAGACGTACATGGCTAGGTGTGACACACAACCCGTGAAAGAGGTTCGATAAAGAACACAGAACGCAGGTGGTAGTTAAAAAACGTAATCGTCCACGTTGCCTGTCATGCCACACTTTAACATATGAACAACCTTAATGTGAAGTTTGAAAAATAACAAGCGCAACCCCTTTATACGGTGAAATTTTAAAATACCAAAAAAAACACAATCCGTAACCAGTGTAGAGGGCATTAGCGTGACGTGACCAAAAAGCTAACCTGGCATCGATCTAAATCAATGTCTAAACTGCTATTCTATATAAGCCTACCACTGACATTTCCAATCATTACAAATAAATAACAAACATCAGCCTTCGCGATGTCAAACTGTCTGTGACACGGCTAATAACACAGCAAAAGACAGCGCCTGACTGCTGGCGTTCGTCGTGTTTGCCAAACGATCAGGGAGTTAAAAACAGTATCACGCAGACGGCAGACTTGCCGTCTGAAGAAGTAATGTTACAGGACAATAATATACTCGTGCGTATGTTATTTACAGTCGCCACGCAAAGCGAGACAACCAGAGGGGTCCAACTGCATTTCTCGAAGAGAACCTGCTAATAATGGTCGGTGGTATGAACGGGCCATCACATGTTGCAGGTCTAAATTCACGGAGGTATAGGTAACCAGTCATTCTCTCACTTAGTGAGACGACAAGCGCAGACGCCGAACTTGCGTCTGACCGCGCTCATGACATTATAGGCGTAGTTTCCTATCACTACGCTAACGCGTCCGCTCAGAGAAGTCTCATATTTAAGAAAACAATTAATTGCACGTCTTTTACAGGGCGTCCCAATCAACCACGCAAGTGTTTGTTTGTTTTTTGCTTAGCCTTTTGTGATTTTTCTCGGCAATTTTACGTTCAGTAGTTTGCTATTGTTTTCAGAACGGAAAAATCAACGCAAAGCGAACTGTTTATCTTTAAGAAAACCACGCATACTATTTGGTGCTTTATGTTTTAAATTTCACACTTTCTGTAACAAGCAATCAACTATACTTTTATACTTCATCTGATACATGTTCTAACGCCGTTTGTCTCATTAGCTCCTTTAATTCCAGTAACAGTTAGACCATCACGGTGTGGCGCGAATGGCACTGCAGGCAGTGTCCAGAGGGTCTGGCCCACCCTCAGAGAACCCAGAGGAAAGGCCAGACGGACACATAATCAGATTGCTACAGGTAGCATTAGTAATGGGGCTCTTCGCTGGCCGTTGCAGATGAGGACGGAGATCGTACGCAAATGTTCCGAGTGCTGTCATGTCGGTTCTAGACTCAACTCAACACTTTAATTCCATTTGTTGCTCTAACACAGTGGTTCTCAACCTTTTTTGGCCCATGTCCCCCTTCACCATATGTTGAGAATGACGACCAACTAAGAGTGTCTAGGTGGTCGTTCGTCGAAGCACTCTTGTTCCTGCAGCGAGGCGCCGTCGTCATTTGGAGGCGACAGGTTCGATCCCGGTCGGTAACTATTATAGCTTTCAAATGTTATGTTGTCTAGTGCGTCTTCTAATCTCTATTTCCTTCTTCTTCTTCCGTGAGCGCCAAATAATACTATGTGTGTCTATTTGTTTAATCATCTTAGTGGCCTCTACGGTCCTCCGCATTTATTTCTTGTATTTCCTGTTCAAAATGGCTGCAGTCCTGTGTTCATCTTGGTACTGCTCGATGTCGGACTTGTCCTCCGGAAACCATGCTTTCAAGTACTGTTATTGCCAAGCTACTTACTGGGATGTTTAATATGGCCGATGGCAGAAATATTTCAATTTCTGAATCATAATTCTGTTTATGAGCCAATTTTCATCGATATTCAGATCGTGTAGCATATCAATTATCAGTTGGGGTATCTTCATTGCACTCCGGACATGTCTATAGGTGCTCAGATCCTCCCCCTAGCATATGCATGTCAACAATTTACTTCTTCTTTTTCCACGGTTTTCTAAGAATTGTTCTGTAACACTGAAGTTCAAAATTTTCAATTACTCTAGGACACACGATTGGTGTTACGGATTGATCAGATCATAAATCCAATGTAAGACAACGTCATAGAGGTATTGAGTCATAAACTCCATTTACAATGGATCATACTTTGTAACACTAGTTAGTTTTTAAGTCATCTTCGCCCACGCCAACACAAAGCACGGCTGCCAGAACAACACCAGTGGTATTACTGTCAAATATATCCCCGTCCAGAAAGTATGTGGCGTGTAAGGTGAGCCATTACCAAACATTGACGAGACACGGCCACAGCGGTTTTTCTCGATCGTTTTAGCCAGGTTTCGTGCATTCATTTCACTTCATGTCAGATTGTCATTTCAAATTCTCCCCATATTTTTTTCCACCGCATGTCAGAATTTCAACGCTCATTTCTGAAAGTCTAGGAATCGAAATGCACATTCCAAGTAATAACCACATTCTTAGTTTTTCTTGCTCGTTGGCACTTCGCGTTAATTGCTCTAATAAAAGCAGTGGTTACTATCTGCTACATGACATTCCCGTGCAGCTTTTGATGGGGAGAAGTTGGTTGATGGAATATTTTAACTGATCCAGTGCCAAACAAACAAGCAAGTTTGGACCAAACAAGGTGTGCAATCAAATGAGCGAGTATTATAATTTAAATTTAAATTCCCTGAACATTAAATTTGGGAAAGTTACTGCGAAACGAAATAAATAACATGATGACCTTAGTATGGTGATATATCACCCTTCTGTCCAAATGGGAAGTCACGTTTGGCGATATAATATCCTTCGACATCGAATCAGGTAATGCCTATATAACAATGATACTTTTTATTTATTTGTGTATTGATACATGTGCAATGCCGGTCTCTCTGGCCGAGGGGTTACTACACTTTCTCCGTAATCCCGTTTATCACGCAGAGTCTCGTAGCGGGCGAGAACTGGGAGCGGTTCTACCCCCGCTGGTGACTTGCGGGATAACTGAGCCGGCCGCTCAGAAAGCAATGGCAAACTACTGAGCGTAATCTTGCCAAGAAATCAACATACAGCTGAAAGATGCTGTTGTTGACAGCGATGTCCTGTAAAGGATATGCGAAAAAAAAAAAGCATATGCAATATGCCGCCGTGGCTTAAGGGCTGGTGAGACGCGCAGTTTCATAATTCCCCGCCATATCGAGTCGAGGGTTCGAAATCAGCCGCGGGAGAGTTGGAAGTAGACCTTCGATGCTATGAGGCGTCAGCCGTTCAGAAAGCAATGGCAAACCTGAACTAACATTGTCTGGTAAATCACAAATCAGACAATAAATAATGGGGTTGACTGCAACGCTCTGTAACGGACATGCAAATGACTAACATATGCTGTGATGGTCAGCGGTTCGATCAGCATTGGGGTGGAAGCGAATTTTATTAACTGACCAGGGCTCCCGGGTCGACCCAGGCTAAAACTGGTACCAGGAAATGTCCTGGGAAGTAAAGGCCGGCGGTGTGATACTGACCACATCAGTCATCGAGTGCCGATTGGTTTAAACATACGTGTCTAACTACGTATGCTATCTCGAAACATCAATAACACCTGATGGGAGATGCGTTTAAGGGATTAGAACAAGAATCGCCATGGCGATGGTGGCCTGTTGCAAGATGTAAAACATACTGACCAATTAAAAAGCTGTCAGTTACTTCGAGAAAAGGAGTAGGGAAGTGCTACATAGAACCTGTACTTTTGTATTGATGTGAAGAGTGGATAATGAACAGACATGCTGAAAAATATCTAATGTCAGTGGAAATGTGGTTTCTGAGAAAAATGCAAAGAATAACATAGACAGACAGAAAAACCAATGAGCAAGTTCTACATGAAACACATGAAAACCGTAAACTGATTACAGAAATTAGACGTAGAGAGTCAACATTTTTGGACACGATATGAGAAGAAATAAATTGGAGAACTTGTTGACAACTGGCAATAATGAGGGCAAAAGAACAAGGGGCAGGCAGAAAAGTAAATATCTGGATGGCTTGACCACGGGGCATGGTCGATACAAGAACATGAAGTTGATCGACTATTCTGTTGATCGTGTGAGATGGCGACACTTATCAGCATGGCACATGAATAGCAATTATGAACTACATGTGCGTAATGCGTCTTAAGGCGCATAAAAGGTAAGACGCATAAACAAAAGGTACCTTTACTTATGTCCTTTACGTATGTTAGACAGGCCTTATATATGACTGAGCTACCATACGGCAGTAGGCAGTACTACCTGCTTTCTGTTAGCGCCGAATGTAGGGAGGCGCTCACCAAACCCGACACTCCACATTGTGCCAACGGCATCGGGTGGAGGTCCGCAATTGGAAAGGTACACGCTTTATCCTGGAGCGAGAAAATGCAGCCTAAAGACTAAATGTCATGGCAGGGCAAACCAGGTCCTAAGCCTTGGTCGCCAACTGGTCTAGGATCGAAGCTCCGAAATGCGGACAGTTAGAGCACTGCTTTGCTGATCAGGCAGCTTCTGCAGCTTGTCTTGTTCCAGATGTAGGGGTGTTACCTTTCCTCTGAAGTAATCTAGGCAGGCCGCGAGAGGGGTCATGCTGCATGGGCCACATACGTGGTCTCTACAATTCAGCTGAGGATTTCTGCTATGGAGAGGTTATTATGCCTGTTTTTTGTTTTTGTTTTTGTAGAAGCACAATGTAACAAACTATCGCCTGTAGAGACGACAAGGTAACATTAGTAACAATAAAGTACAGTTACACGTGCAAGTACACGGAGAACTACTGAAACACTTAATAATAAACTTTAAAAAGTCGCTTAAAAGTCCAGAGGATCGACTTAATTGCACCGTGTCTATCCCATATGGTCTGTGTCTTTTTGCAGGGGGGTCTGCCGAAAGTGTCGCACAAAGCACCAACTCTGTATCTCCAGCGATGACCTCCAGGAGTCTCCGAGAACAATGCACTCGTGAACTGAAAGACATAGCACGGAATCGAACCCACAACCTTCCGAATAAAAGGAATAAAATGGTATGACAGAATCATCAACGTTGAGCTCTTGGAAGGAAGTAACAATTCCATCCATTGAAGATGAAGTTAAAAGAAACTGATAATGAATAGGATACACATTGACAAAACCTGCTAATAACATAAACAGAATGGGATACACACTGACAAAACCTGCTAATAACATAGAGAGAAAGAGCTGTATCTACATCCACAGAGCAAAAGAAACAGAGGAAGACCTAAACATCCATCCATCCATCATGTGCCATGCCGATAAGCGTGGGCGGTCATGCTCTGCCATCTCACTCGATCACCAGAGTCGTGGATCAGCTCCGTGTTCCTATCTTGACCATGCCACGTAGCCAAGCCATCCAGGTATTTACTTCTATGTCTTCCCCTGGTCTCTTCCCTTCGATCTTGCCAGTCGTCACCAAGTTCTCCAATTCATTTCTTCTCATAACATGCCCAAGAAACTGTCTACGCCTAATGACTCTAATCAGTTTACGATCTTCATTTGTTTCTTGAAGGACTTGTTCATTGGTTTTTCTGTCTGTCCATGGTATTCTTTGCAACGAGATGAGAACTGGGGAGATGAATTGCAAGGGGAGAATATGGGGGTAGCTGCATGAGGCAGCAACCGACAGATGGGCTAGGATTGAGTTGGTTGATGGTTTATGCTTCATTGGGGGATAGAAGAACATGGCACGCGCATTGGCCTAGAATATTACTGTAGCTGTGTCTATACATGTGCTAGCAATATAACAGGTGCGTGTGTTAGACAGCAATAAGTAAAGGGTCGTTTTACACACCGGAAGGTGCAGCGGGCATACGGTGCTAGATCCATATTTGTATTGACCAATCGTCGCTCGGTGGGTGAAGTAGTTTTGTAGCACACCGGTTGCTTTTACTTCCGGCGACATTTCTCTGTACCCTTGTTAGGCTGGATTGACCTGGGAGCTCAAGTTAGTTGTGTACAATCCGAACACCCACCCAAATAATAGTAAAGTTCGAACTAATTACTTCCCAGAATCAACGGATGTACAACTCGGGACAAGCAAAAATTCAACAGAATGAATGAATGACAAGAAGAATTCATGAGCAAAGTCGGATGGAGTGACAACAATGACTGAGGTGATTTATGGACAGCGGTCAACACTCCATCAATATTAGTCTGCAGTCCAACCCCTCCCCCTAAAAAAAAAAAAAAAAAAACCAACAAAAATCAAAACAAATTAAAATCCCTCCATACCCAATGGGAATTCTCAGTCGAAGTAGTACTAGTGTAAGGCACTGAAGACGTAGTGTTATTTTAGAAAGAAAGGAAGAGGCGGAACTGACAAAAACGCACATTGTAATGTCTTGGAAGAAATAACGTTCAAATATTGTTCATAGTGATATAAAAGAAAGAAATACCGTTATTGCGTCATAACCCGCGGCTTGAAGACTCATTAACTGGCAGGATGTGGTGCTTTGGTGCAGGACTTTTTCTCTTTGAGTTTTAATTTAATGCTAAACATTAATGGTTAATTTATTTCGACGATTTTCAAAACCATATTAGCAATACAACTAGGTATAAAAGGGAAAATACGTGCGACAGGAATGCGTAATTCTCCAGACCGTTTTCTCCATATAGTGAAAATATGGAGTGTTCATAGATGAGCGCGTTAACCTCTGCATTGACAGCGGCAGGGTTCTGCTCTCTGCACCGTCTGTCGAGAGAAGAATGAAGTCAATGTATACAGTGAGCAACTAGGATTAGGATTACATTTGAAGAAAACAAAGATTATGATCTTCACACAAGAAAAAAGAAATACCACCATCTGACATGCAAGTAAATAGTAACATTCTTAAACAAATTAATCGGTATAACTAACTCGAAACAGCCATAACATCTGATAGAAGTTGTCTTGTAGACAATAAAACAAGAATCGCTATGGTAAAGATAATCTTTTGATGTTGCGATCAACCCCAATCCCAGGCTGACTCACTAGTTAATTTTACGTTTAGTTGTTTGCCATAGCTTTCTGAACGAGAAGTCGACGTTGACTGTCCGACTGACCGGTGTAGGGAATGCACCCCATCCCCCACCGTAAAAATAGAAGTAGTGAAATTACTAGCATTTCGATTGTCTGTTATTTTACCATGTACCAGAAATGTTAGTTGTCAACGTGAATTGTTGGGAGCTATAAAGTCGTGTCTGACATTCTTCCAGCATGCAAGAACAGGAGATCGGGAACCAACATCACAAGTCTAGGAAAACGACTTTATATCTGCGGCTGCGGACATGATCCAGCTCAAGTTGTACATTCTTTGGGAATCCATATAATGTATACAGATGAGTCAGCCGCATTTGTCCACCAATAGCCCTCCTTAAAATGATCATTATAAGCGCACGCGCGCACACACACACACACACACACACACACACACATATATATATATATATATATATATATATATATATATATATATATATATATATATATATATTTAGTGCATATCCTATTTACAGGACATCCCTGTCAACACCAGCTATTTACTGCTGTTTTTGATGTCTTCGCAAGTTTACGTTCGGTAGTTTGCCACTGCTTTCTGAACAACCATCCCCCATACCGACACGTTAAGACCCAGCGCGACGTGGTCTGCTGCCAAATCGGTCGCAACTGTGTTTCGAACGCAGGTAAGCGGGCTCACGAATCGCGTTCGCAAGCCCTTAGCTAATATATATATATATATATATATATATATATATATATATATATATATATATATATATATATATATATATATATATATATTGCGTGTACAGTTCGTAACATCGCATACCCGCGTTCGAAACAAAGCTGCGCGCGATTTGCGGCAGACTGCCTTGCGTTGTTTAAAAAAAATGAAAATGGTATGGGTGCCAGTCATTCAGAAAGCAATGGCAAATTACTGAACGTAAACCGGCCAAGAGATCACAACAGCAAACACAGCTGGTGTTGACTGCAACATCCTATGAAATATATATGCAACGGTACTTCAATTTTAATTCACCGCAAACACCGCAAACGAGGCTCGAAGGGATTCTTCTTTGTTGCGGTGAATTAAAACTGAAGTACCTATGCAACTAACGTGTGTGTGTGTGTGTGTGTGTGTGTGTGTGTGTGTGTGTGTGTGTGTGTGTTACAGACAGAGAGAAAGATAGATAAATAGACACACAGACGGAAGAACGGGCGGACGGACGGACGGATGGATTGATGAATGGATGGATGGATAGATGGATAGAGAGACGTAGACATAGAGAGATATGTAACGATATAGAGTGAGGTCAAACATGTTTGCGCTGGTGAAAGTTGTGTCGGGCCGGGTACAGTTATTCACCCATTGCCGTGCTGAAATCAATCTCAGTAGCCTTTTAAAAAAATAAAAATATTATTTTCCTTTACAATAGCGTGGCCTTGTTTCTATCTTATGACAAGGTCACGTAACCATGAAAAACGATCCTCCAAACACTTGTGCAATTACCAGAAAAATCAAAACACGCCACTTCTATGAAACATCCACAGGTTGACGTGCGAGAGAGTGTAATAAACGCACAAGCGTTGATGATTGCTCTACTTGTTCAGTTTCGATTTTCAATAGCGCGGTTTTACAATCGTCTAGCGGCATCCGCGGAAAACAAGGAACGTTAAGGAACCATATCGAGGCGGGGATTAGAACAAAGTAACGTACACGTTTAGACACTAATGTCCTTCCCCAGTCAACACTAAATGCGGGGAAATAATAACCTACAGCCTGGATAAAATGCTGAAGACAAAACAGCAGGGCTCTAGCGAGAACAAGGAGGGAAGGTTACGGCGATCAATGCAGATTTTTACGTCGGTGGTTGATCATGGTTTACACCAGTTTTCCTTTAGAAGTCGGCGCGGTGGTTGATCATGGTTTACATCAATCAGTGTGTCCTTTAGAAGTCGGCGCGGTGGTTGATCATGGTTTACATCAATCAGTGTGTCCTTTAAAAGTCTTTGGTGGTTGATCATGGTTTACATCAATCAGTGTGTCCTTTAGAAGTCTTTGGTGGTTGATCATGGTTTACATCAGTCAGTGTGTCCTTTAGAAGTCTTTGGTGGTTGATCATGGTTTACATCAATCAGTGTGTCCTTTAGAAGTCTTTGGTGGTTGATCATGGTTTACATCAATCAGTGTGTCCTTTAGAAGTCTTTGGTGGTTGAACACGGTTTACATCAATCAGTGCGTCCTTGAGAAGTCGGCGTCAGTGGATGATCATGGTTTACATCAATCAGTGTGTCCTTTAGAAGTCTTTGGTGGTTGATCATGGTTTACATCAATCAGTGTGTCCTTTAGAAGTCTTTGGTGGTTGAACATGGTTTACATCAATCAGTGTGTCCTTTAGAAGTCTTTGGTGGATGATCATGGTTTACATCAATCAGTGTGTTATTTAGAAGTCTTTGGTGGTTGATCATGGTTTACATCAATCAGTGTGTCATTTAGAAGTCTTTGGTGATTGATCATGGTTTACATCAGTCAGTGTGTCCTTTAGAAGTCTTTGGTGGTTGAACATGGTTTACATCAATCAGTGTGTCTAATTAGAAGTCTTTGGTGGTTGATCATGGTTTACATCAATCAGTGTGTCATTTAGAAGTCTTTGGTGATTGATCATGGTTTACATCAGTCAGTGTGTCCTTTAGAAGTCTTTGGTGGTTGAACATGGTTTACATCAATCAGTGTGTCTAATTAGAAGTCTTTGGTGGTTGATCATGGTTTACATCAATCAGTGTGTCCTTTAGAAGTCTTTGGTGGTTGAACATGGTTTACATCAATCAGTGTGTCTAATTAGAAGTCTTTGGTGGTTGATCATGGTTTACATCAGTCAGTGTGTTATTTAGAAGTCTTTGGTGGTTGATCATGGTTTACATCAATCAGTGTGTCATTTAGAAGTCTTTGGTGGTTGATCATGGTTTACATCAGTCAGTGTGTCCTTTAGAAGTCTTTGGTGGTTGAACATGGTTTACATCAATCAGTGTGTCCTTTAGAAGTCTTTGGTCGTTGATCATGGTTTACATCAATCAGTGTGTCATTTAGAAGTCTTTGGTGGTTGATCATGGTTTACATCAGTCAGTGTGTCCTTTAGAAGTCTTTGGTGGTTGATCATGGTTTACATCAGTCAGTGTGTTCTTTAGAAGTCTTTGGCGGTTGAACATGGTTTACATCAATCAGTGTGTCTAATTAGAAGTCTTTGGTGGTTGATCATGGTTTACACCAATCAGTGTGTCCTTTAGAAGTCTTTGGAAAATTGATATATTGTTGGTCACTTGAAACACCATGAAAGTTTGGAGAGAACATAATGGAGGGGTATATGCCTGTGTGACATATTCACCTATCCATCATTTTACAGCGCGTCAACGTTACACAGCAACCCAGAGATTATCAAAACAATTACAGCACCGTGGAAAATCGAACTCACTAAGCGATACTAATGACAGACAGATGCCAGGATAAGAATAGAAAAGTTAGCGTCAACAGAATAGAATGTGACTGGTAGAGACACATCACGTGGATATAGCGTCCCCCAGCTCGGGCGCCGCTTTAATGAAACCGCGCACTTCTATGACTTCAGAGCGAGCGAGCAGTCGCCAAAGCTATGTGTTGTCCAACTTTCAAACTTTTACAACGGGCAGTTTGATCTAGTCTGAGGTAAGCTTGTGATTCTCAGATCTAAGTGGTACCAAGATGTATAACGTAAAGGTATCCAGTGTTGTGCGTCCAATGAATTGTATTTTTGATAAAATAAATCTCTGAAAATGTGAAAAACTGCCGATCGCAACTTCAATACTGGCGCCACTTCCCCGGCGAAACCGACATCTTATAATTTCTCAAAACTGCAAAACTCTGACTTTCTACACTACATCTAACAACTTCACTATGTGCATATGACTATAATCTATCACAGAATAATGTACGAGATGAAATTTCCAATGCACTCAAATGCTTTTCATCAAAAACTTCTAGAAAAACGTTTCTGCAGAGATAGTCAGCTGGTGCAAACGAAACACTACCTCGCTTAAAAAATGTACTTAATTCTGTCTATTTTGCAATCTAAAGAACTGAAACAGGAATTATACTCTTCCTTTTCTCTTTACGAATTGAAAACAAATAGTATTTGATAGAAATTAGTTTATTCATGTGTCAGATTTTATTTAGACAACGCACTACATCAACTGCATTGCTTAAAATAGGTTTATGTTCACAAACGACATTTGTGATAGCCGACCTACTTAATCTGCTCAGACTAAAGGGTGAAAATTACCTTGGTCTATAGCCAACTGTGTCGCCAACAGAATGGACATGATATGCACTGGTAAAAGATGTAGGTGAAATATAAGTAGACAAAGAGGAGGAGAGTATTAGGGAAAAATACTTTAAGTAATAATTTTTTTCTAATATATTGTGTCATGACCTTGTATAGATTACATTTTGTAACAAATACACATCAGAAATTCTGTATGTTGGACATGAACCACAATAAAAGCACACTAGATGAGTTAAACTCATATTAACTGATGTAGATGTGAGGACAAGTAGTACAAGCTATGGAACCCCACACAACAGAAGTTAACTCAACACAATACACTTCACACCACACAACTCCACACCACAACAGCAGGAACAAGGAAATGATTTAGAATAGGAAGTAGTTGCCTTGGAAAGTACAGATAAACAATTATATACACAATGTAGAACAAATAGAGTAATGTGGATGTTTAAATGTATGCCATTTATACAAATGCATCTCATACTTGTGTTGATCTTGCCTGTCAGCTTTATTACCATGATTCAGGGAACATCACATTATCACTCTTATCTGTGTCTGACTGTACACTACTCACTGAACTACAGGTCCACTGAGGAAATGCATACAGCAGGTACCAGACAACAGAAGCTGCATCCAGTGTAATAATCTCTGACCCACCCCAAAGTAACACAACAATACTTCTTCTGATCTTATCATTTTTGTTTTGTTATGTTGTGTTCACACTATGAACATGCTGTAAAGGATTATACATACCTGTATGAATTTTAAACAGTGATGTCTTGGTGCCACACCTAACCAACAAAGAGGGAAGAGGAGTGAATGAGATGATCAACACCTGTGATGGCAGATGACTCCAGCCTTAAGCAGAGAATGAGAAGCCTTCAGTGAAGCTAAACTGGCCCAACCTGAAGTGGATCCATCAGACCATGGACCCAGGCTTATCCACATCTCATCACACCAGGTTTTCTTATCACTCGCACAAACTTCACCCTCTCAGGAAATGATTTTCTTGATTTATAGTTGGATGTAGAACTTCTTAACTATAACACATTTGGTAGTTAAAATATCTCACTATACAATGAATGTTATTATTTATTGACTGACTATATTTGGTCCTATGAAAGATTTTTCTATTTCATTTTGTACATGTCAACAGCTCATGAAAAAAGAAGAAAATGTCAAATAGGCCAAAAGACACTGGCACAGTCAATAAATTTGTTTAAATGTGAAGATCTCTTCCATTTAATTTGTCAGTCCAAACTATCTGTGGGAAAATCTCTATCTTGTTGTGTAGAACATGTCTCAATGCTCACTTGTGTTTGTTGAATGTTTAATTAACAAATACACATTCAAATAAGATAAATTCTTAGTTGGAGAGAGAGAACAGGAGACTCTTCATCTTTAACTGTTCCAAATCCATGTTATATTGCACCTGATTCTTATTGAGAAAGTCTTTTCAGACAATTTCTTGAGATGGAAGAAGGGGGTTCGTGAGCTATACCATTAAATACCAGGTGGAAGGACAGGGGACAAACCTAGTGATGACTTTTCTATTAAAAGAGGACCACACACCCTTAGACACTTTAAGAAATCCGAGTCTGTAAATCTTTCAAGGGTCGTATTCTTGATCTATTTACATATAAGAAGAGGATGGGGCCCAGCTACCTTTAACAGAGATGGGTCATGCACTTTAGTGATTGCCAGTCCCTTCAAAATATACGACAGCCTGGGAAGAGAGAAAGAGGAAAGCTAAAGAGAAGATGGGTACAGGATGTGACGAATGATCTCCAGATGGGTATATCGGACGCGGGACATCTTGCTTGGGATCGAGAAGTTTTCCGGAAGGTTGTTATGGGAGCGAGGTTCATGCTACTGAATGAATGAATATCCTTCACAGGACGTAGCAGTCAACCCCAGCATGTTGGCTGTTCGTGATTTCTGGGCAAATTTTACGTTCAGTGGTTTGCCATTGCTTTCTGAATTACCGGCACCTATACCTTTTTCGAAAATAAAGGAAAAAAAAAACACGCCAGCACTGCGTCCATAACACCTTGGCCACGGAGACGAGGTGAGTCTCCTGCAGGCCAGGAATATCAATACATAGAGCATAATCAAGCATTTCTTCTTCTTCGTCCCTCTTTCGAGGTGAGCGCGTCAAGCCTAGATATGCACATCAAAGGTCAGAGTGTCCGACTCCGGCATGCATTTATGTAAGGTTGTCTTCCTCTAGAGTCTAGACGATCCACCCAAGGTATCGGACGTGATCTACCCGTTGGTAGGTTTTCTTTCCTAACAATTTTGCCTGGGAAGCTGCCTCAAGGCCTACTCTTTGCGGTTTATAATGCCGTGGGATCTTTAACATGTGCACCTTGCAGACGGAACCTCCTGTTTTTCGCCTTTATACGAGAGAGCTGAGTTTCTGACCTCACTGCCCAAGAGAACAGGGGGACATGAAGTGTCATTATATGCATATGATCCTTGGGAAAAACTTTCAATCCTGTTTTGAGGACGAGCCATCTACCTTATGAGCCAGTGATCTTTGTCACGGCTTCCCACTAATAGTCTGATAGTTCTCTTCTGAATACAGCATCAACCCTCATAGTCCGATAGTTCTTCTAACAAACAGCACCGGTACTAATAGTATGATAGTTCTAGCAATATATATTAAACTCTAAATGTACAATAGCTCCTAGCAATACAACCCTAATAGCCCAATAGTTCTAGTAAAAAAACAACAACATCAACACTAGTAAAACATTAGTTGTCCTAACAATATAACAACACTAATAGAACATTTCTCTTAGCAATATAGCATCAATACTCTCTCTCTCTCTCTCTCTCTCTCTCTCTCTCTCTCTCTCTCTCTCTCTCTCTCTCTCTCTCTCTCTCTCTCTCTCTCTCTCATCATCATGTTCCTCTTGTACCTTGCGGTGTCGAGGTGAAGTATAAATTTCGTGAGAGTGCCCGATTATGGGCTTCATATATCGATATTCCCATGGACTCTGCTGTTCCCTCCCTCCAACGTTTACGTGGTCGGCCTCTCCCTCTGTTTCCATCTGGTCTGTACATCATTGCTTGTCGTGGTATGCTGTTGACTGGTAACCTACTTGCATGGCCAAACCATTTGACTTGCTGCTTTCTAATAAAATCTAGTGCTGCTTTAACCTCCACTTTAGTCCTGATGTCTTCATTTCTGATCTTATCTCTTCTTGATATGTTGAGTATTCTTCTCAGGAACCTCATTTCTGTTGTTGTGATTTTTCTCATCAATATTAATAGTCCAATACTTCTCTTCTTAAAACATCATCACCACTAATATTCCAATAGTTCTCCCCTCGATACAGAATCATCTCAAAATGTACAATAGTTCTACAATAGTTCCCCTAGCAATACGGCATCAGAACTAATAGTACAATACTTCTCCAAGCATTACAGCATAAACAATAATAGTACAGTACGTCTAACAATACAGAATGAGGGGAGCTACGTGTTCTCGAGCTATGGTGTCCGCCTCGAGTGCTGGAAGTCCCGGGTTAATACCCCGGTGAGGACCGGGATTTTTTTCTCGTGGACTTCTAGTAATAAAATTTCTCCTGGTCTCTGGGTAGTGAGATCGGACGCCAGTGTGTATTGTTGCGCACGTAAAAAATCCCTTGGCAGTTGAAAATCGAAAAATAGTAGCCTAACGGCGCTGCCCGGGCACAATTTATAGTTAAAAATCGACCCAAAGTATTTCAGGATCCTCGCCGGTGCTGCGAAGTTCGCGCACTGAGCTGAGTTTCTCCAGGCTCAGGTTTGAGTTAGGAGGAGAACGGAGCACTTATGGGTTACACCCGTGTGCTGCGATGTTGATCCGTCGACTAAACTAAACTAAACTAGAATCAAAAGTATATATCTTTGTTTCTCAGTGTGCAATTCAGCATTCATGTGTTCTATCGCTACATAATTTCAGTATTGATTCCATCTCTACATACTGCGCCCGCTCCGTGGCGAAGGCTTTACGAACGCGGTTCGTGATCCCATATACCCGCGTTCGAAACACAGCTGCACACGATTTGATAGAAGACCGCGATGCTTTGGTTTTTACGAAAATGGTAAGGGTACCAGTCGTTCAGAAAGCAATGGCAAACTACAGGACGTAAACTTGCCAAGAGATCACAATAGCAAACACTGCTGGTGTTGACTGCAACGTCCTGCAAAGGATATGCAACTAACTAACTACATACTGTCTGTGCAAGTTCTATATCCACATAAGTCTATGTTTGTTCCATCTCTAAATATTGCCTAGCGTTTTTTCTACCTGCACTTACTGTATATACAACTAGCCAAGAAAGATAGAAAGGTGTACGCTTAAAAATTGCATCAAGTAGTTAATAAGACAACTGGTGCTACAACGTCTGACCACATGACACCCCATTCTCCCGTTCTCAGTAATTCTCTCCCATATTTATGTGATTGGAATATTTATTCGATGTCCTATATATTTTATATATTTGATTTGTACCGTCAGTTCTCAATTCCCCCAATATATTTAAGAATATATTTACGATGTTTTCTTTTATAGCACACCCCAGGCATTATAAATTATTTCTACATCTTTCTATAAATTCTTTCTATAACATCTTTCTATAAATTCTTTCTATACATTCTTCATATAAACTCTTTCTATAACATCTTTCTATAAATTCTTTCTATTACATTTTTCTATAAATTCTTTCTGCAGCATCTTTCTATAAATTCTTCCTATAACATCTTTCTATAAATTCTTTCTATAACATCTTTCTATAAATCCACCCAACCAAATTAGCACGATCTTATTCTCACTGTCAACAAGACTGAAGGGCCTCTCAAGAAACGGCTAACACGGCTCCTCGGCAACTAACAGTGCCGACAAGTTACTTTTTTAAGTGACGATTTTCCCAGGAACCCTATCAATATCTCGCAGAACCCCTACTGAGAAACCCTGCTTTAATCAGATGCAGTTTCTGCCTGCCTTTATCGATTTATTTCTGGCATTTCCTCTACGTTAGTTTGTTTCAATAATGTTGTCTCTCAGATAAATTATTTTCTCCCCACTTGGATTCCGAAAGTCACCTAGAAATATATTGGCTTTTAGCAGAGATTTAGGGAGATACTTAGATGTATAAACATGTTGTAAAGCGATGTGATTATCAATAATAATGTGTTAATGGAAGATTTAACAAGTTGAAATCTCACGCACGCGGAGCATTCCACATTTTCTTTGACTACTGCGACGTTTATTATACACAGTCACACGCTGCTTGCGAGCCCTAGACCAAGATAAACATTACTTGCGAGCTCTAGACCAACAGAAACATTACTTTCGAGCTCTAGACCAAGATAAACTTTACTTGCGAGCTCTAGACCAAGATAAACTTTACTTGCGAGCTCTAGACCAAGATAAACTTTACTTGCGAGCTCTAGACCAACTGAAACATTACTTGAGAGCCCTAGACCAACAGAAACATTACTTTCGAGCTCTAGACCAAGATAAACTTTACTTGCGAGCTCTAGACCAAGATAAACTTTACTTGCGAGCTCTAGACCAAGATAAACTTTACTTGCGAGCTCTAGACCAACTGAAACATTACTTTCGAGCTCTAGACCAAGATAAACTTTACTTGCGAGTTCTAGACCAACAGAAACATTACTTGCGAGCTCTAGACCAAGATAAACTTTACTTGCGAGCTCTAGACCAACTGAAACATTACTTGCGAGCTCTAGGCCAAGATAAACTTTACTTGCGAGCTCTAGACCAACTGAAACATTACTTGCGAGCTCTAGACCAAGATAAACTTTACTTGCGAGCTCTAGAACAAGATAAACTTTACTTGCGAGCTCTAGGCCAAGATAAACTTTACTTGCGAGCTCTAGACAAACAGAAACATTACTTGCGAGCTCTAGACCAAGATAAACTTTACTTGCGAGCTCTAGACCAAGATAAACTTTACTTGCGAGCTCTAGACCAAGATAAACTTTACTTGCGAGCTCTAGACCAAGATAAACTTTACTTGCGAGCTCTAGACCAACCAACTGAAACATTACTTGCGAGCTCTAGACCAACTGAAACATTACTTGCGAGCTCTAGACCAAGATAAACTTTACTTGCGAGCTCTACACCAACTAAAACATTACTTGCGAGCTTTGGATCAAGAGAAACATTATTTGCGAGCCCCGAAAAAAGGGAAACGTTACTTGTGAGCTCTGAACCAAGAGAAAAATTACTTGTAAGCTCTGGACCAAGAGAAACACTACTTGTGAGCTCTGAACCAAGAGAAAGTTACCTGCAAGCTCTGGACCAAGAGAAACATTACTTGCGAGCTCTGGACCAAGAGAAACACAACTTGCAAGCTCTTAACAAAGAGAATCAATACTTGTAAACTCTGGACCAAGAGAAACATTACCTGCAGGCTCTGGACCAAGAGAAACATTACTTGTGAGCTCTGAACAAAGAGAAACATTACATGAAAGCTCTGGTCCACGAGAAACATTACTTATGGGATCTGGACCAATAGAAACACTACAGCGAGCTCTACACCAAGATAAACTTTACTTGCGAGTTCTTGGCCAAAAGAAAATTCACTTGCGAGCTCTGGATCAAGACACAATTGTAAATTTCTAAGGAGATACCTTACTGTATCATTTTCTATTTCGCGGTAATGCTGAAGGACCAGTCCGTGTTTCACAAGAGTCCCAAAAGGAAAATCCTTAATAGTAACATTGTAACTCCCTTTGCAAGTCGCAGAAGCTGCTAACAAGGGTTGGGATTAGTGGAAGCCTGGCTATTTCATATCGAAGAAACAATCTGCCAACATTCAACTGGCCTAAAGGGGCTTGGCATGCGTGGTTGTGGGTCTACTCTATTAGAGGTTTCAAATGCAAACAAAGAAAGGGGAAGACTGAAGGATTTAGAATAGTTCAGTAATCTGCAGAAACAGATCTATATCGGTGCAACTGGTATAGCATTCGATGCAGTATTTCAAAGAACGTGCCGAGAACAATATAATACAAGTCAGGTCCAGCCTGGAGTCTAGAACAAACAGCGGACAAAAAGAGTTAACCTATACGCGCCAATTAGTGCAGAGCCTCCAAACACGAAGGGCGGACGGCCAGGGAATAGATGTGGGAACTATCGATCAACAAACAGTAGACGCTTGCTGCAGTACGCTACCCCTTCCTTTCTCCTTACTTCCCCCTCGCCATGAAGTGGACACGGCAAGCTGGATATGTTCCCACGTGCACATACAGGCGCGCGCCAGTACACACAACTCTCGGCACTTATATTTTCTGTTTTATCGCGGCCCTTGCCTGGTTATTGATCTGTTGTCTACACCGGCCATGTTTATCCTATTAACGCATCAATGAAATTATAACTTGCATGTCGCTACTGCAGACTCCCAACTGTTGGTGTAATTATCACTCACCAGCCATTTTCAACATAGTTTCTTATATATTTCCCAGATCTTAGCTATCTTTACGTGTCTTTCGTTTGCAAAATTGTTTTCTTCGACAACCCATTTTGTAGCATGCTCTGTTAATGTTTGTTTTGCTGATTTTCTGCCTATATATCTGTCTCTTTTATTTGCTGTGCCTTTCCTTCTTTCAGCCTGTCTGTCTACGCCTACAAGTCTTTGTGTTTGTCTGTCCGTCTTTCTTCATGACCTTTTATGTTTGTCAGCCTGCAAATATGTCCTAGATATCCGCTGTGGCGCAGTGACTTTTACATGCCAGCCTTGGGTTCGCGAATTCGAATCACTCATGTACCCAACATCCCCGAGGTCGCGTCAAAGGTCCCTTTACATGTACGTTCTACCTACTCCTGCTACATCTACCCATTTTGAATTTCACAAAAGTCCTTCCATTTCACATCCTAAGGGAAATGCTCCAGCTGTTTCATTTCACATTGTGTGGTACTACTGAGAGATCAGCGCATGTGTCACCGAGGCCCTGAAAGGGAAGTGCAGAACAGCTAAAATATAACCTCCGTTAGAGGCCGCAGAAGATCAATAAAAAGGGTTGGGGTGAGACTGGCTATGAAAAATTCTGCCAACATGCAAACAATTATGAATTGGCTTACAGGGACTTGGCTTGCGTAGCTGTGGCTGTATACTCCATTGACAGTCTTAAAGCAAAAAAAAAAAAACAACAACAGAGGCAGACAGGTTATCCTCGGTGACATTTTTAAAGCATTCGCTGCAGCGCAGTGTTTGAAAGAACGAGTCGAGAACAATATGAAACGACATATTAGGTCCAGCCTGGTGTCTAGAACAAACAACGGACAAAAAGAGTTAACGTATAATCGCCAATTAGTACAGACCCCTAAAACACCAAGGGCGGACGGCCAGGGAACAGATGTGGGGAACTATCGATCAACAGGAGACGCTTGCTGCTGCCCTCTGCTAACTTCCCCCTCCCGATGACGTGGACACACCAACAGGGATATGTTCTCACTACATAGACGCGCGTGTACATACACGCACACACGTACACACACACGCGCGCGCGTACGCACAGCTGTCGGCACTTATTGTCTCTGTGTTATCGCGGCCCTTGCCTGGTTATTGATCTGTTGTCTATACCGGCCATGTTTATCCTATTAACGCATCAATGAAATTATAACTTGCATGTGGCTACTGCAGACTCCCAACTGTTGGCGTAATTGTCACTCACCAGCCATTCACCAGCATGGTTTTCTATATATCACTCAGGCCCTACCTGTCTATCCGTTTCTTTTGTTTGTTTTTCTCTTCTATAACCCATTTTTGCTTGCTTTCTTAATATTCGCTTTGCTGATGTTCTGCATATCTGTTGTTTTTTTTCCCCCCTGTGCATTTCCTACTTTCAACATGTCATGTCCCTTGGTTGTCAGCCTGCAAATATGTATGGGGGAATCCACTGTGGCGCAGTGGTAGTACTTTTGCCTGCCAGATCAATGATCGTGCGTTCGAATTCCCAGTGTACCAAAATGCCACAAAGCGCGCGAAAGAGCCAATTGGGTTTACTTTGTACCCTTTCACGTGACACCTGAACATTTTAAAATTGACGAAGTTCCTACCATTTCAAATCCTACCGGAGACGCCTCTGCGGTATCATTTCCCATTGAGCAGTACTACAGCAGGATCCGCCTTTGTGTTACAATCAATCAATCAATCATGTGCCATGCCGGAAAGCGTGGGCGGTCATGATTCGCCATTTCATTCGATCACCAGAGTCGTGGATCAGCTCAGTGTTCCTGTCTCGTCCATGCCATTTGGCCAAACCATCCAGGTATTTTCCTCTCGGTCTTCCTCTTGGTCTGTTCCCTTCGATCTTGCCAGCTGTCACTAAGTTCTCCAGTCCATTTCTTCTCATAACATGTCCAAAAAATTTTGACTGTCTACGTCTAATTTCTCTAATCAATCTACGATTTTCATTTGTCTCTTGTAGTACTTGGTCATTGGTTTTTCTATCTGTCCATGGTATTCTTTGCATTTTCCTCAGAAACCACATTTGTGTTACTGGGGCCCCAAAATGGAAGCCCACAATAGTACCACTGTAACCCACCGTGCAGGTCGAAAAAGGCGACTAAAGAGAGTTAGTATGAGGTTGGTCACTTCAAACTGCAGAAAAATCCAGCAAACATACAACCACCCATGAATTGACCTACAAGGGCTTGGCAATGGTGGCTGTGCGTCTATGCTCCATTAAGAGTCTTAAAGTCATAATAAGAAAGAAGGCAACAGAAGGATGCAGAATGCTTTAGCAATTTCCAGCAACAGGTTTTCGTCAGTGTCACGTATTGTGTTTTAAATACCATTCGCTGCAGAGCAAGGATTGAAAACAAAAAAGAACACACACACACACAAACTTTCCAAGAACAACAGAACAAACAGCGGACAAAAAGGGTTAACTTATAAGTGCCAATTAGCGTAGAGCCTCATAACACGAAGGGCGGACGGCCAAGGAACAGATGTGGGAACTATCGATCAACAGTAGATGCTTGCTGTAGTACGCTCCTGCTTCCTTCTTCTTACTGCTCCCTCCCGATGAAATGTTGAAATGGACATAGCAGGCCGGATATTTTTCCAGCACACGCACAAGAGCATATAATACAGCCCTCGGCATCTAGCGCACAACACAGCTCTCGGCACCGAGCACACAACACAGCTCTCGGCACCAAGCACACAACACAGCTCTCGAGCACACAACACAGCTCTCGGCACCGAGCACACAACACAGCTCTCGGCACCGAGCACACAACACAGCTCTCGGCACCGAGCACACAACACAGCTCTCGGCACCGAGCACACAACACAGCTCTCGGCACCGAGCACACAACACAGCTCTCGACACGGAGCACACAGCAGCACAGCTCTCGGCACCGAGCACACAGCACAGCTCTCGGCACCGAGCACACAACACAGCTCTCGACACTGAGCACACAGCAGCACAGCTCTCGGCACCGAGCGCACAGCACAGCTCTCGGCACTGAGCACGCAACACACCTCTCGGCACCTATATTTTATGTGTTATCGCGGCCCTTCTCTGGTTATTGATCTGTTGTCTACACCGGCCATGTTTATCCCATTAATGCATCAATGAAATTACAACTTGCATGTCGCTACTGCAGACTCCCTACTTTCTCTTTGTTTGTCTGTGCCTTTCTCACCGATCTTGTTTGTGTGGGTATGCACAGAAGATCCGTCGCTACTGCAGACTCCCTACTTTCTCTTTGTTTGTCTGTGCCTTTCTCACCGATCTTGTTTGTGTGGGTATGCACAGAAGATCCGTCGTGGCGCAGTGGCTAGCACTTGTGCATGCCAGCCCGGTTATCACGTGTTCCAATCCTCTCCATGCGTGGTTTAAAAGAAATTGGTCTTTAGTAATGTCCTTTCCTTAGTGTACTAAACATGTATGTTTTTTCTGCCTGCCTGTATGTCTCTCTGTCGGTGCGTCGGTCCTTCCTTCCTTCCTTCCTTCCTTCCTTCCTTCCTTCCTTTCTTTCCCCCTCCCTCCCTCCCTCCATTCTTTCTTTCTTTCTTTCTTTCTTTCTTTCTTTCTTTCTTTCTTTCTTTAGGTCTGTCTATCTGTCTGTCTGTCCTTCTTTCTGTACTTCCTTCTTTCCTCTTTCATTCTTGCTTGTCTCAAAGGTCTGACACTCTTAACCTCTCTGTACCACAAAGGGAATCCCCGCAGCTTTGCTATACAACTTTGTAGATAAACAAAGATAGATTCTACAGCAATGAGGACATTCGGACAAGCAGCTCAAATTGCAGCATAGATGCTACAACACCAACTGTAGCTCAGAAAGATCAATTCCATAATTAAAAACAAAACAAAAAAATAAGTCCCGTAGCACGAATCTGCTGTGTGTATGTGAAGGGTTCGGGCCATCACATTTTAGATCTGAGTTCACGAAGGAATATCTGGCAGTCTTTCTCGTGGCGAACGTAGAGAGGTGGCATGGCCAGATGAAACAACCCTATATGTGAAGCTCTACAGGCGGCCGCATACAAGATTCTTTCCACAGAAGACAAGTTTATCCTAGAAACAAAATGAAGGTATAGGCTGATTCCACGTGAACGAACAGAAGGAGGCGGATATGCGAAAAATTAAAATGAAAGCAAACACCAGTTTTTAATTATGCAGACAATTGTCACGGACTCAAGTGGGGAATAAAAACCATTTTGGAATTCTCATGGAATCCATTTTTGGACCAGAATCGTCGAAAGAACGAGAAAAAATGCCTGAGTTCTATAACTGAAAAGAGTCGAAAAACCTGAACATGTAGGAACTGGTCGTTGAAAACCCGATACGCTTCTATCACAGACATACCCCTTCCATTAGATTTGTCAAGACGATTGCTGCATCTCTTCTAAAGCAAACTGGAAACAAAATACGTTAGCGGCAATGTTCACGTTGTGTTCTCATACTTTCTGTTTAATTACTTAGTATAAATTTTCTGTTATCAACTTAACTTGTGACCTTGCTCTAAGAACGGCCGTTGCCATAAGGTTTGCACGTTCAAAGCCTGGAGATGATATAAAAAGCTTAAGATGAACATGTACGCGAAATATGCTTAACCGCAATGATCGATTGAATGCCTTGGGATATCTTTTTATAGGGATTACATCTTGTTATAGCGATTTGTGTAAGAGGAAAAATCACGCGCAAACACGATTTAGAGATTAACCTTTTAGACAATTAAGTCGGGTGTATGATCTGTAACATTTGTGATTTATTTGAGTGATTCTGCGATCTGAATAAGCCACGTAAAGCATTCTTGCTTACTTCAAATGAACCAACGATTCCATTACCTTACGAAAGGAAAAATGTTGCCTATTACGTTTCTCAGAACATGATTACACTATTTGCCTACAGCATCTCAGGAATACTCCACTTATTTGAGTGATCCTGAGATCTACACAGGCCATGAAGGCGGCATTGCTATCTGCCTACGTCAAGTTAACAAACGATTCCATTTCTTTATGAAAATAAATCTTTTGCCTACCTTCATTTCCCAGGACACGAGCATGCTATTTGTCTACTGTATTTGGTCAATACCCTACAGTTGGACACGATCCAACTGTCTGTCTTAGACACACATAAAGCCATGATTTGCTAAAGTCACACACAAATAAAACAAAAAAATCCTGTAATCGGCTTAAACCAACCAAACATTAATCCTGAAAATTGTTTAACTCTTTCAGTTTCTGACAATAATCACTTTACTCTTCACCTCGGATGTGTTCTGCTTTAAGGCAACAAATGACCTATCATGAAGGTGTTAATATAACCCCACTAGGTACCAGAGGAAGCTAACGAATACATCGGACACAATGGGTTTATGTAACAAATGTATGCTTAGTAAGGTGGAGAAAGGAATGTTTCGTGTGGAATGATTATTGTCGCTTCAGAGGTAACAGATTGTGAGAATTGTATGGATATTTTGCCCTGGCCACGCGGGGGTGCGGGGGAATGAACAGGCTGATAGGCTAGCAGGGAATGCACCTCTTGGTAGTAGATTGCCTATGGACAAGGGTGAGGTGGTCGTGCGCTTGTGGGACTAGGTGAAGAAGGCTGGGCAAAATATTGAGAACCCATATGTGGAAAGAATGAGATTGCGGGGGATCGGCAGGGGTTCTGGAAGAATCTCAAAACTGAGAGGGAAGACCAGGAGAACTTTCAATCAGATAGCGGTGGGAACGATTAGTAGTATGACACTTCGCTGGTTGTTGAACGAGGGGACGGAGCACGTATGTGAATGTTCTGAGTGCAACGATTTCGGTCTTAACTCAACTCAACAATTCAACTGTTGTGATAGAAAAATGCCACACAAGTATGTCTTTTTTATTTATTTGGATTAACCAATGGAGGCATTAAGAATTGTTTGATGGTGTTCATCATGAAGATGACCATTCATTTCATACAGTGGGCTTGAACGTTTGAGCCATGAGTTCTAAGATGGCTGGCAATGCCTATTTTGGCTCGAAATCTTCTTTGACACTGTGGACAAAGGATGACTGACGTTCCAGGAGGAAGATCTCATGCGGTTTTTTTTTTCTTGGTCCAGTCTTTTCTTTTTTTTTCCACAGCTCTTGCATTCCTGTTTGCTTCGCAAGTGACTGCACCCTTGTGTAATGATGTACGTCATGAATTTCGGTCATCGGCAGGGGTATCCCATGCAGTGTTGCCATTTTGACGCTTTTCGCACCAAACTTAGTGCTTTTTCAAGTCATTTAGTGCCAACATGTTGCATTTAGCGCGACCGCGCGAATTTAGTGCTTCACAATTTATTTTTGGGTGCTTTTTGGTACTTTTTTAGTTGGGTAAAAATAACTTTAAAAATCATTTTGGGAACACCAAAAAGCCGAATTTGAATTGAAGCGAGGGAGTAAAATAGTCTTAGTACATTACCGTGCAATATTCAAGTAATTTAACTCCCTTTAATACGATTTAGTTGAAGTGAGTGACCGCAACGCGCAGGCAATATGCAATGCGTTAAAAGATCGTTTAAACAAGAATGGACTTGAGTTGCAAAGACTAGATGCACTCGGCACTGACAATGCATCTGCCATGACAGGTGTAAGCAATGGAGTATATACCAAATTAAAATCCGAAGTTCCTCATCTAGTACTAGTTAGGTGTGTAAGTCATTCCCTTCAGCTGGCAGAGTCACAGGCTGCATCTGCTTGTCTGCTCAGGAACATAGAGTTCATGATTAGAGAAACATATAACTGGTTCTTTCACTCAAGTCTTCGTCAAGCAAAGTACAGGGAGCTTTTTGTTTCAATAAATGATGGACAACATCCTCTGAAGGTTGTTCAGTTAAGCCAGACACGATGAATGTCCATTCAATCTGCCATTGTCAGAATATTGCAGCAGTGGGTCGAACTCAAAACTCGTTTTGATATAGCAAGACTCAACGAGCTTTGTTATACAGCAGAACTTCTACATTCTATGTTTAGCGACATGAAAAACTATGTGTATCTAATATTTTTCAAGCATATTCTCGGAAAAGTTCTAAGCGTGAATAAGAAATTCGAAGCAAATATACAGGATCCAACAAAACTATTCAGTGATCTTTCCAATTCACTGATTCTATCAATTCAAAGATTGCTATTCCTGGGAAAAAAATAACAGAAAGTGATGCTATTAAAGATTAGTTACATCCTTATCCCAATCTAGGTTATGAGTTTGAGAAAGAAATAGCAGGCTACCAGTTTCCTGTTGAGAAAGAAATTCGTGGAAGGAGAATCCAGTTTGTAATAGAGCCGTTGACACAGCTGCGTTTACGTTTGCCCGGTAACGTTCGAATGTTGCAGTCCATATCATGTCTTAGTGGAAGTGAATGTCTACAGCCAATGAAGCCCTGTACATTGGATTCGTTCGTTCGTTCGCACCTATTTCTAGTGGAGAAAACGTCATCATATGCAGTGGACACAGACCTCTGACACACTTGGACTGTGGGCAGAAATAGCCTCATACAGGGATTGCCACCGGTGAAAATCCTTTCCAAGATCTTAAAGATTTTGCTTTAAATGTGCTCAGTTTACCTCATTCTATTTGAGGACGTGGAGCGTATTTTCAGTCAGATGGGAGTTATAAAATCAAAATTGCGGAACAGACTGAGCATCAAGAGTTTGACATCTGTTTTGACTATTAGATATGGAATGAAAAGATATGGCAAATCCTGTCATGATTATAAACTACCTAAGGATATTCTTATGATTCGCTTAAAGACTGATCATCGCAAGACAAGGACAGAGACATTAAAATTAGGAACATGGAACGTTAGGACGTTAAACAACGACGGAACATTAGAGAACATAACACAAGAAATTCAAAGAGAAAAAATTAATATATTAGGTATGTGCGAAACGAGATGGACAGGAGCAGGCATCAAGATACATAAAGATTTTAAGATTATTTATTCTGGAGGTGAGGATCGACATAGGGGAGTGGCAATAATTTTGGACCGGAAAACATCAACGTCTGTTCAGGGATATTGGGCCGTGTCGGACAGAGTACTACTAGTTAAATTGAGTGGCAGACCTTTTAACATAAATGTTATTCAAGTATATGCCCCAACAGGAGAGTCCAGTGAAGATAGTGTAGAGGAATTTTCTAATGCCATAGAGTCTGCCTTAAAGAAATGTAAAAATTCAGAAATAAACATTATAATAGGGGACTTCAATGCAAAAGTAGGAAATCAAGGGGATAGATACACAGTAGGAAACTATGGTTTAGGAGAGAGAAATGAAAGAGGATACAGACTAGTAGAGTGGGCAAAAGAACAGGAAATGATTGTAGGAAACACCTGGTTCAAGCAACACCCTAGAAGATTATGGACCTGGAGGAGTCCTGATAGCAGGATTAGAAACCAGATTGATTACATTCTCATTAGCAGAAGATTTAGAAACGCCCTAACTGTAGCAAAAACAGTTCCCAGTGCTGATTGTTATAGTGACCACAGATTACTCACAGGAACATTGAGGATAAAGTTGAAGAAAGTCAAGTATACAACAGGGAACACTAAATATGATTTGTGTACATTGAGTAATGACAAGGAAATACAAAACAAATTCAACATAGAAGTACAGAACAGATTTGAAATATTGTCTGATCTAGAGATCCTATTCCAGGATGTGGATGATCAATGGGAAATGTTAAAGAATTCGATCAATATGGCTGCAGAAACAACTATTCCAAAATTAAAGAAGGTGGGTCGTAAGAAATGGATGACTGAGGAAATTTTACACTTAATGGAAACAAGAAGACTCAACAAAAATAATCCTGCCAAATATGAAGAAATTCACAGACAAGTCAGAATATTATGTAGGAAGGCAAAAGAATCATGGCTTGAGGAAAAGTGCTTAGAAATTGAAAAACAACACAACAGTCAAAATACCAAATTAGTGCACAAAAGGATTCAGGAACTTACTAATAAAAGAACAAGTACATCAACAGGCTGTCTAAGAACTAAAGATGGCAAAATCATAATAGAAAAAGATCAGATTCTACATGTATGGACAGATTATGTGAAAGACCTGTATAATGATAACAGAGAGGAACAGTATGCTATTAGATTTAATAATGAAGGACCAGCAATTTTAAAGATGGAGGTTCAAAATGTTCTTAAGCATATGAAAGCTGGCAAGGCCCCCGGTGCAGATAACATCACAACAGAAATGATTAAAGCTTTAGAAGAATTTGGACTAGAGCAAGTCACTAGACTGCTGAACACATTATATGATACTGGAGATATACCTTCTGAATTATGTAATTCTGTATTTATTGCAATCCCAAAGAAATCAGGAACCTTAGAATGTGATCAACATAGAACAATTAGTGTAATGAGTCACATCACAAAGATTTTGTTACGAATTATCATGCAAAGAGTGAGGAAGAAAATACAACCTGAAATAGGGGAAGAACAATGTGGTTTTGTAGAAGGAAAGGGTACAGTAAATGCTGTGTATATGCTGCGAACAGTTATTGAACGTGCTTTAGAAGTAAACAAGGATATACATCTTTGCTTTATTGACTACACAAAGGCTTTTGATAGAGTAAGACATGTCAACATTGTGGATATGCTGGCAGATCTACAAATTGATGGGAAAGACATTAGACTTATAAAAAACATATATTGGAAACAACAAGCTGCCATAAGAATTGATAATGAAGTAGGACAATACCAACCTATTAAGAGAGGTGTTAGGCAGGGATGTGTAATGTCTCCAGATCTTTTTTCCTTATACAGTGAACATATTTTCAGAAATGTAGAAGACCTAAATGGAATCAGCATTGGAGGACGAAACATAAATAACATTAGATATGCAGATGATACAGTATTGATTGCAGACAATGCACAGGATCTGCAACAATTAGTAGACGCTGTGGTTGTACACAGTGAGCAGCTGGGGTTGGAATTAAATTGTAGGAAGACACAGGTTATGGTCGTCACTAGGAAGAACGAAGTACCACAATGTAATATACAAGTAAATGGGAATATTCTTCAGCAAGTGAATCGGTTCAATTATCTCGGAACAGTCATAACATCTGATGGCAGATGCCTTGAAGAGATTAGAACAAGAATCGCCATTGCGAAGGTAGCCTTTAGCAAGATGAAAAACATTCTGACCAATAAAATGATGTCAATTGAAACGAGAAAAAGAGTGTTGAGGGGATACATAGAGCCTGTTCTTTTGTATGGATGTGAAACTTGGACAATGTGCAGTCAAGCTGAAATGTGGTTTCTGCAAAGAATACCATGGACAGATAGAAAAACCAATGACCAAGTACTACAAGAGACAAATGAAAATCGTAGATTGATTAGAGAAATTAGACGTAGACAGTCAAAATTTTTTGGACATGTTATGAGAAGAAATGGACTGGAGAACTTGGTGACAGCTGGCAAGATCGAGGGGAACAGACCAAGAGGAAGACCGAGAGGAAAATACCTGGATGGCTTGGCCACATGGCATGGACGAGACAGGAACACTGAGCTGATCCACGACTCTGGTGATCGAGTGAAATGGCGAATCATGACCGCCCACGCTTTCCGGCATGGCACATGATTGATTGATTGAAGGATATTCTACGAACAATTGGAACACAGGAGGCATATATACGTTTCTTTCAATCATCATCATCATCATCATCATCATCATCATCATCATCATCATCATCATCATCATCATCATCATCATCATCATCATCATCATCATCGCATGAGCAAACACAGCAGGAAATAACTACAGAAACTGAAGAGGAGTTGTCTGATTGGGATTTGGCGGATCTGGAATAAACTTCATTGTAATATGAAGTGATAATAAATTATAATGTGCTACATTTGTGGGGTTTTTTTTTTGGGTGCTTTCCAAAAAAGTTTAGTGCTTTTTGGTCCTTTCCTTGGGTCGATTTGGCGCCTTTTCAACAAAAGGAGATGGCAACACTGCTCCCATGTGTCATGTCGTGATAAATTCCCAAAGCTTTGAGCGATATCTTCAGAGTATCTTTAAAGCATTTCCTCTGGTCGCCTTGGTAGCGTTTACCACAGTGCAACTGACCGTAAAACATTCGTTTTAGCGAGCCTGCGATCTGGCATGCGAGTGTAATGACCAGCCCAGTGAATCTGATTCTTCATTAACAGTGTTGATACTGGGCATGGACGCTCTTTCTAAGACTTCAGTGTCAGAGATCTTGTCTTGCCGTTTAATCTTCAGTAGCTTTCTAACGCAGAATGTGTAGAAGTGGTTTAATTTCCTAGCGTGTTTCCTTAGTTTCACAAGCATATACGAGGGGGCTTCAAATGAAAATTTAAAAGTGTGATAGAAATTAAATAACCATGCCATCGTCTTGTCAATATTGTTGTTAATAATGTCGAGAGTGTTAAGCAGGTGACATCACGGTGCAGACGAACACGGTGACCTTATAAGGACAGTTGAAAGATGACCGCCCCACTTTTGACATGCACTAAAGAGGAGCAGCATTGTATTATCCGATTTGTGATCAGTGAAGGTGTGAAACCTATAGAAATTAATCGGCGAATAAAATTCCAGTATGGTGATGCCTGTCTGTCAGTCCAACACGTGTATGAGTGGAGTTGGAAGTTTCAAAACGGCGTTACTTTTGTGACAGACTGTTCACGATTTGTTAAGGCATAGCGAATAGTGACCCCAAAGTCGATTTTGCTACAGGAATCCAAGCACTTTATTGGCGCTTGTGGACTTGCATTGAACGCAGTGGTGACTATATTGAAAATTGAGACATTTGTTCGTTACTTTGCCAGAATATATTCACCGACAACAGCAAGAACTATACCAAACAAACAAAAAACATTTAAGGTTTTCTCTTGAAGCCCTCTCACGGCAGTGAGGATAATACGACTGCTTTGTAGACTTTCAGCTTTGTTTGCAGGCTTATTCCATTTCTGTCCCATACATTTTTGTACAGTCTGCCAAAGGCCGCGCTGGCCTTGGAGATTCTTGCATTCACTTCGTCATCAAGTGTGGCAGTTTGTGACACGGTGCTGCCAAGATAGGTGAATTTGTCCACAATACTTAGTCTATGACCGTTCACCTTGATATTCGGCACAGTGTGATTATTCCCTGGAGCTGGCTGGTACATAACTACAGTCTTCTCCAAGTTGATATTGAGCCCAAAGTTGGCACAGGCCTATGAGAAAGCTGAAACATTGTGTTGCATGTCTGCCTCTGAGTTGGCATATAGAGCGCAATCATCAGCAAACAGCAGTTCTCTGACGGTGTCGCTGTTAACACAACACGATAATGATATCCGATTACGCCACACATAAAACGACAATGATAACTGATTACGCCACACAGAACACTATAATGATATCCGATTACGCCACACATATAGCGATTATGATATCTGGTTAAGTCAGGCAGAAACCAATGATGATGTTTTTCATTAAGTCAAGCAGAAAATAATCATGATATGTAGCAAAGTCAGGCAGAAAACGATCACGATATCTGCTTAAGTCAAACAGTAAATGAGTGTGATATCTGCTTAAGTCAGACAAAAATTATTGTGATATCTGCTTAAGTCAGACAAAAATTATTGTGATATCTGCTTAAGTCAATCAGAAAATGATTGTGATATCTGCTTAAGTCAGACAGTAAATGAGTGTGATATCTGCTTAAATCAGACAGAAACCTGTAATGGTATCTAACGTCTGACATAAGCTGATCATGACATATGTAAAATAGACAATATTCATGATATCTTCTTACCTCAAACAGAAAACTTTTGGAATCTGATTTAAGTCAGACACGCATCAATCTGTTATATGTGCAAGTGACATGAACGAACAACCCTGCTATATGTGGAAGTCTAATGAATGAACAATTCAGTAAATTGTCAGGTGGGTGTATGATTCCACTATCTGTGTAAATAGTGCAATGAATATCGCCGTACATGTCGCAAGCCTGTAGAGCGATAGACTAACGCCAGAAAGTAAGTACGATAAACTAAAATAACGAACACGAGAAGCAGATTTGTTAAGCTTATCTGGAACACGATCACAAGTGGCAAATCAGACGTTGCGGATAAAGCCTTCATCAGGACGCAAACACAAACATACACTAATACAAGTACATGAAAATATACACAAAAGCTATTTAGCTGGTGTTAATGCTGTCAGACTGTTATCTGCGCAGTAGTGTACCAAACGCTGAACGTATAGTGAGAAGTATTCTTATGAGATTTAAACGCAGATGAAGAAACTGCAGTTGGCAAAACAAAAAGACAAAATACTTTCCTCAGAAAATAAGAGCCAAATTGACAAGAAAATTGTTTATAAAACCTGGAGGAAAGCACATCGGAAATTAATCAAAATGGTGGATGGGCAGAACCACATTAAGAAAAAAAATATATTTATTTAAAATCAGGATATGACGTAGCACACATGGAAATAGAACTTGTTGGAATTCCTTCAGGCCATCTGGATAATGGATTAATAATTTAATAGGCGTTGACGGATATGCATAAACAAGAAACGGGATGACGGGAAATAATTCGATATTAGAATAAAATATGGACGTAATAGGCACAACGAAGTTGAGAGCTTGCCATTGGGAACGACGCCAACGCATTACCGAAGAAAGCACGCGAGTTATAGCCCTTGCCTAGCGGATTTAGGCGCCCCTGTTACAGAACCACCCACTCTAAATGTCAGTGCAAAAAGGGAGAAATGGCAATGATGCATATTTAGTAGGAGTACAATTAGCACAGTGCATGCAGATTGCAGCTCTAATGTCACAAGTGTCGGTTACTAAAATGTTATACGGGGTGCTTGCAGAGGGAAAAGCAACTACTATATTTATAAAAAGTTTACATTTCAAAATACGCGTATTAGAAATAATAATGTTGTTGTTGTTGATGATGATAACAATAATAATAACAGCATATTGTCATGAGCAAAAACACGCCGTTTCCATTTAACAGCCTTCGTCATCAACTTTCTGTTCTTCTTATTCCCTTTCTCTTCTTCTTCTTCTTCTTCTTCTTCTTCTTCTTCTTCTTCTTCTTCTTCTTCTTCTTCTTCTTCTTCTTCTTCTTCTTCTTCTTCTTCTTCTTCTGCTGCTGCTGCTGCTGCTCCTCCTCCTCCTCCAACAACAACAACAACAAAGCTCTACTATTACAACAACAACAACAACTACTACTACTACTACTGCTACTACTACTACTATTACTATTACTATTACTACTACCACTACCACTGCTACTACTACTACTACTACTACTACTACTACTACTACTACTACTACTACTACTTCTACTACTACTACTACTACTACTACTACTACTACTACTACTACTACTACTACTACTACTACTACTACCACTATTACTACTACTACTACTACTACTACTACTACTACTACTACTACTACTACTACTACTACTACTACTACCACTATTACTACTACTACTACTACTACTACTACTACTACTACTACTACTACTACTACTACTACTGCTACTACTACTACTATTACTACTACCACTACCACTACCACTACTACTACTACTACTACTACTACTACTACTACTACTACTACTACTACTACTACTACTACTGTTACTACCACTACTACTACTGCTAATTCTGCTGCCTTGTATCCCCAGACAGATCATGGACGCTCAACCAGCTGACACCCCAGCCCGTATAGACTTGCTCATGATTGGCTGGATTGTGCAGCTACAGTGTTCTAGGAGATGAGGCAGCCAGTCTCACGCCAACCCCCCCCCCCCCCTTCCCCCAACTCCTATAGTCGCCTTGTACGACATGCATGGCAAACTACAGTATGACTCGCTTCACTAATGGGCCCCGGGGACCACAGGCATGTGGCAGTGGCATAAAGTAATGTGATATAGGGTGTATTTGTAATGACTGTGCAGTGTTTGAAAATATTGCCAGTCCAAGTTTTGTATTTACCCTCTGTACAGTTCATACAACATAATAGGTAAATACAAAACTTGGACCGGCAATATTTTCAAACACTGCACAGTCATTAAAAGTACACCCTGTACAAGTAAAGGACCATATTCACGCCTTAAGACAAACCGGGTATATGGTGCTCGAGCCATAATTTATAGATCAGCCGGCACTCAGTGGGTTATCAGGTCAGTATAATGCCGACTGCCTTTACTTCCCAAGACATTCTTTGTTATCTGTCTGTTGGGACGCAGAGGTGTTTCCAAGGCACCAGGGCCGGGTTATATACTGGCTAAGACCTATTGACGCGTCCTCGCCGAGCGTCCTGGGCAACAGGTCCCTTCGGGGTCCTGGCTAAAGTCAATAGGATCGCCGATTCCTCCGAAGTCGGAGAATGTCTGCCTGTATGGCGAGGAACCACCAGTCTGCACACCAATAAGCCAGACATGGGACAACGGATACTCACGCAAACCTCAGGTCCTGTATGACATCACACTGATGTTGGACAGCAGGATGTCTTCATCCGACATACAGGACTTCGCGTTGGAGCTCAAGCCAACGAACACAAGCTAGCAAGCAAGCATCTGTCTGTTGACTGGGTCGACAGGTCACTTTAGAAAAATCCGAATATTCATCTGCGGAGCGAACCCTAGACTTCCTGGTCAACAAGCGAGTGGTCTAGCCACTACGCTACCGAGGTTTAGTAATCGGGTGCTAGGCTCATATTCCTTTAACCAACCAGCAGGGAAGGGTGATGGGGTCAGTATCACAGAGGTCACCTGATTTCCCAGGCTGTTTATTTTCTCGAGCTATGTCAAGGGATTGGACTGGTTCTGAGTCATGTGGTCACGGACACATTTCACCTTAATTTGGGGAGTGGGGTTAACCATGGAATACCGTGCTAGCAGGTGAGTGCGCTAGAAACTACAATATTAGAACCCCTATTTTATTTTATGGACATTATGCCTGTGATGATACACCAGCGAAAGCAATCAAGGCTGTATGAGAAATCTGCCTCCATATCTATTCTGCACTGCGTGTGGTGATCTTGCTTGCTTGTGTTCGCTGGCTATGAACTCCAGCGTGAAGTCCTGTATGTCGGATTAAGACATCCTGTTGTCCAACATCAGTGTGATGTCGTACAGGACCTGAGGTTTACGTGAGTATCCGTTGTCCCATGTCTGGCTTATTGGTGTGCAGACTGGTGGTTCCTCACTGTGCAGGCAGACACTCTCCGACTTCGGAGGAATCAACGATCTTACTGACTTTAGCCAGGACCTCAAAGGGACCTGTTGCCCAGGACGCTCGGCGAGGACGCGTCAATAGGTCTTGGCCAGTATAGAACCCAGCCCTGTTGCCTTGGAAACACCTCTGCGTCCCGTGTGATGATCTGAACAGTACCGTTTTTCCCTTAGCTACACGCACCTTGCTGTCTTGACAGACGATAGTTTGCTACATTGGGCTACAAAAATGGCAGAATAACTACAATCCGTATGCGGGGACAAGGGATCGAGTCATACCTCTCCATTGCACAAGGCCTCGGCTGAATTGTAGAGACCATACGGTTCCCATGCAGCCTCGCCCCTCTCTCGGGCTGCCTAGTTTACTCCAGAGGAAAGGTAACACCAGTACATCTGGAACAAAGCAAGCTACCGAAGCTGCCAGATCAGCAAAGCAATGCATTAAAGCATAGAAGAAAATAATCGGCATTCTCTCTCAAAGGAATGATATGTAAATTGTCCACCAGCCAATATATTATCACACTAACAAGTCATGTTTGCAAAATTCTCGTGCAAATGTCTTAGAAGTCTGACACTAAGTCAGAGTCATTCATTGCATAAAGTACAGGCAGGTTTAAAGCAATGGATAGGAAACAAGGACCATATCTTCAATGTGAGAACTATGTTTGAGAGCTGCGGAGTACAATGCATATTTGTTTCATAGAGTACAGTAAGGTTTTCGACTATGAACAACTCTGAAAATGTGAAACATCATGAGATGATTTCCTGCACATTTTATCCACATAATTGAATCATCATAGACTACAAAAATATTTCCACTATGAACAACCTCGGAAAATGTGAAACATCATGAGATGATTTCCTGCACATTTTATCCACATAATTGAATCATCATAGACTACAGTAAGGTATCCGACTAAGAACAATATCGGAAATTGTGAAACATCATGAGATGATTTCCTGCACATTTTATGCACATAACTGAATCATTATATCAACAACAGGCAGCTGTCAGAGTAGCGTGTGAAACACCAAATTGGTTTGATGTGCAAACCCCATACATATTCAACATCAATGCTCGAGTTAAGAAAGAGAATACTCGGAGGACAAGAAGAACAGCAAGTAAAAGAAAGAACTAAAATATACAGCCATGTTTCAGACTTAGCTGAACTAAGAAAACTTTTAAGAACAATGACTGGAATCGCGTGATTGGACGATTTCATGAGGAGTAATCGGGACGAATAACTTGATATCGGCGACGCTACTGTGACTCATTGAAGTCGGTAATATTCACCTGAGTACTCAAAGAACTGAGAAATGTCCATACTGATCAGCGTATCAATTACTAACGAGCAAAGAATTTGAAAGAGGTATTTGAATAATATTAGACCTACAAAGAGCACAAATGGTTACAGGATTTTGGACAATATTCAGTCGACATCTGAATGCCAAATCATGGGATGTAATATGCGTTATCGGAGGTCGGCGTGGCCGAATGGAAAAGATCGTTCGTTCTCAAATGTCCGGTGTGGCTGATTCGACCCCTACACCGGTCAGTTGGACTAAATTGTTAACTTCTCGCCCTTGAATTAGAGGTGTAAATTACAAGTACCCTAAAAGTCGGAGTGGGTTCAAATGATGGAGAGGGGAATTTGGTAATAGGGAAAGCTAATGCACACGCAAAAATCAGTCCAGTGCACCCTAAGTAGTAGCATGTGTATGAACTAAATTGAGTGTAAAGCAAGTTATCGAGCGCTTTAAAGAAACACATCACAGCCGCGGTAGATGCGAAGATTAAGTTTGTTATCAGCTTTATAGCACACACGAAGCTTTGGCAGTCTTTCGAAAAACTGTCATTACGGTCTGTAGTACCTGATGGTGTAGGTAAGGGAAACCTCAAGCCCGAGGAATCAAGGCAGTCGGGCTAGTGCAGTCGACGCAAACTGCAGTTAAGAGTTCATTTTGCTCCGGACAGGAAACAAACAACAAAATCTATTCACCGCACTGAGAATTCGAACCCGTGTCTCCCGCATGGGAGCCCAGCGTTGAAGCCACTCAGTCACCCTCCCCTCTGTCTTTCGAAAAAAATAATGATAAACTAAGAATTCGATGCAAAAGTTGGACATGAAAAGATATACGTTATGACTGACAGAGGTAGCTGAAAGAAATGAAGTGTGACAGAAACTGTAAGATCGCGCGATACAACAGCCATGAGAACACGTCGCCAGCGATGGCTGGCCTGGAAATGCTCGTGAAGCAGTGGTTAACATCAGCACTATTGCTTCTTGACACCTGAAGTGTTGACACTTGCTTGTATCGCCAGGTTCTTTAAGAGAGTCGCGGTCAGCTAGTGGCCAGACGTTCGCCTAGCAGTCATGTATTCAAATGCACACTGGGACGGATATTTAACACTGACCTCAGCTCACAGGTCCAACCTGCCTAACATCAGTACCAGAAAATGTTTAGAGAAATAAAGGCGGTCGGGGGTCTCTATGGCTAAGGGCTTGCGAACGCGGTTTGTGAAGCCCGTATACCCGGGCTCGAAACACATGGGTGCTGGTTTATTTCGAAAAAGGTATAGGGGCCGGTCGTTCAGAAATCAATGGCAAACTACTGAACGTAAAATTTGCCCAGGAAACACGAATAACGAAAATGCTGGGGTTGACTGCAACGTCCTGTGAAGGGCATGCAACTTAATTTTAGTTTAGTTTGATGATAACCACATCACCCACAGAGTACCGATATGTTATTTTGAATGTCCTTTTTACAGGACATCGCAGTCAACACCAGCATTTCTGCCGCTGTGATCTCTTGGCAAGTTTACGTTCAGTAGTTTGCTATTGATTTCTGAACGGCCGGCACCGACACCAATGCAAAACCAACGCAATGCCAAATAGCGCGCAGCTGTGTTTCCAACGCGGGTATACGGGATTACGAACCGCGTCCGTAAGCTCTTCGCCACGGAGGACGGCAGAGTACCGATTGGTTTATACAATTTGGGGTTAGCAGTGCATGGCAAATCAGAAGACGAGATCGAAAATAGATGCAATAAGGCAAACCAACTCAGTGGACAAATGGCACCAATACTCAAGAACATACATGTATCAAAAGAGACTAAAAAGCACACTACAACACAATCTTCCTACCAACTCTATGGTACTAGTGTCAAACCTGGACAATGACAGAAAAAGAGAAAAGAAAAATTACAACAGAAATGAGATTTCTGAGAAGAATACCCAATGTATCAAGAAGACAATCAAATCAGAAATGAAGAAATCAGGACTAAAGTGGGGTTTAATCAGTTTAATCAGAACACAGCATGTTAAGTGGTTTGGCCACGTAGCTAGGTTACCAACTAACAGTCTACCACACCAATCAATGATATACAGACTATATGGAACCAGAAGACGAGGCCGACCATGTTATCGAGAGACAGAGAGAATAGCAGAGTCCATGGGAATATAGATACATGAAGCCCATAAACGGGCACCCTCCCGCTGTTTATGCTTCACCTCGACACCGCAAGGTACGAGAATAGCAAGATAAGATAAGTTTATACCTAGTACTTCTAATTGGGTGTACTCGGGTCCTTTACTTTACTAAACATATATCCAATCGTCTCGTGGCTTGGAAATGTGTTCTTCATTGCACACAATCATGCTATACTTCACACATCATGCTATACATCATGCTATACTTTACACATCATGCTATACTTCACACATTAGGCCATACTTCACACATTGGGCTATACTTCTCACATATAAGGCTATACTTCTCACATATAAGCCTATACTAAACACATCATGCTATACTTCACACATCATACTATACTTTACACATATAAGGCTATACTTCACACATCATGCTATACTTCACACATATAAGGCTATACTTCACACATATAAGGTTATACTTCACACATATAAGGTTATACTTCACACATGTAAGGTTATACTTCACACATATAAGGCTATACTTCACACATCATGCTATACTTCACACATATAAGGCTATACTTCACACATCATGCTATACTTCACACATATAAGGCTATACTTCACACATATAAGGTTATACTTCACACATATAAGGTTATACTTCACACATGTAAGGTTATACTTCACACATATAAGGCTATACTTCACACATCATGCTATACTTCACACATATAAGGCTATACTTCACACATATAAGGTTATACTTCACACATATAAGGTTATACTTCACACATATAAGGCTATACTTCACACATATAAGGTTATACTTCACACATATAAGGCTATACTTCACACACATAAGGTTATATTTCACACATATAAGGTTATATTTCACACATCATACTATTCTTCACACACATAAGGCTATACTTCACACACCATGCTATACTTCACACATATAAGGCTATACTTCACACAAGTAAGGCTATACTTCACACATATAAGGTTATACTTCACACATCATAATATACTTCACACATAAGGCTATACTTCACACATCATGCTATACTTCAAACATATAAGGCTATACTTCACACACATAAAGCTATACTTCACACATCATACCATACTACACACACATAAGGCTATACTTCACACATAAGTCTGTATTTCACACATCATACTATACTTCACACACATAACACACACACACACACACACACACACACACACACACACACACACACACACATAAGACTATACTTCACACACATCAAGCTATACATGGTACACATCATACTATACTTCACACATCATGGTATATTTCACACATCATGCAAAACGTCACACATCATGTCATAGGTCACATATCATGCCATAGTTCACACATCATGATATAGTTCACACATCAAGTGTAATCACACATCATGCCATACTTCACACAACAAGCTATACTTCATACATCAGGCTGTACTTCACATATCGGGCTATACTTCACATATCGAGCTATACTTCATACATTTAAGGGTATACTTCACACATATAAGGTTATACTTCACATACCATACTATACTTCACATACCATACTATACTTCACACACATCGTGCTATACTTCACACATCGTGGTATACTTCACACATCATGCCATAGTTCATACATCATGATATTGTTCACACACCATTCTTTACATCACACTATTAACATCACACTATTCTTCACAGATATCAAACTCTACTTCACATTACACACATCATAGTCTACTTCACACTACACACAACAAACTCTACCTCACACTACACACAACAAACTCTACCTCACACTACACACAACAAACTCTACCTCACACTACACACAACAAACTCTACCTCACACTACACACAACAAACTCTACTTCACACTACACACAACAAACTCTACCTCACACTACACACAACAAACTCTACCTCACACTACACACAACAAACTCTACCTCACACTACACACAACAAACTCTACCTCACACTACACACAACAAACTCTACTTCACACTACACACAACAAACTCTACCTCACACTACACACAACAAACTCTACCTCACACTACACACAACAAACTCTACCTCACACTACACACAACAAACTCTACCTCACACTACACACAACAAACTCTACCTCACACTACACACAACAAACTCTACCTCACACTACACACAACAAACTCTACCTCACACTACACACAACAAACTCTACCTCACACTACACACAACAAACTCTACTTCACACTAAACGCAGCGAACTCTATTTACACCCGAAAAAAAAACCCACTCTATTTCATAATACACACATTACCGTACATTAAGACAAGCCAAATTCTAGACAAAGAGAGAAGGCATACAGATACCACAGCTCCGATCAACAGATCCATCGAGAAACAAAAAATGCGGGCAAAAACAGTATATGGAGTATGACAGATTTATCTCGGAGTGCAGACAGAATGACCTACCTCTGAACATAAAACATTTAACACAAGCTAAATAGTATGCCCTTTAACAGTTGTGCTTATGTGTTATGTTCAGCAGTTACATGAGAATTTACTGTATTCTGAAAGTGTGTATCTTACTTGCCGAACTCCTAGTCTCACTTGTTTTTTCCATCACAGCTGGATATCAGTCACCGCCGTCTACCGATACCATCTCAGGAAATAGATTTCTTCATTGTATGTTGCGCGTATCTTAATTGATTCTCTGCATGATCTCAGACAACCCTGTTTACTCGACAGTTTTGGGAGAAAAAAAATAATAATAAACAAGATTACACAAGAGACACTAGTAAACCAGGAGAAATCCAACATTTATCATTGCCTGACAGGGGAAATGCAAAAGAGACTGCGCAGAATTTAGTGGAATGTAGACTAAAGTATCATCTATATGAGAGGCGAGGAACGTCTGACGTATGAGGCCCGAGAAATAATTTAGTGCACCCCGACTCTGGAAGAACAAAAGCTTTCTATGATACTTGAATATGGTGGTGAATGTGACAAACTAAGAATGAACAAATGAACAAATGGTTCCCGAAGCAGTTTCCGGCATTGAATCTACAGTGTAACAGCGCCATCACAATTTGTAGATCTTTAAAAAAAAAGTCGCTTAAAAGTCGACAGGGTCGACTTCAGTGCACCGGGTTTTATCCCCTATGGCTCGGTCTCTTTCCGCAGCACGGAAAGCGTCGCACAAAGCACGAACTCCGTAGCTTTTAGCGACGACCCACAGGAGTCTCCGAAGAATTTAACTCGTAAACCGAAGGACGCGGCCCGGAATCGAACCCACATCCTTCGGAGCACGAGTCAAACGGCTTGATCACTTCGCCACAGAGACTCCCAGATTTGTAGATCTGAGAACGGGGATGAATAAGCAGTATATCTTTCTCTCATTTTGGCAAGCGACAAGCTGGGGTATCAAACCGGCATCCGATAGTGTACATGACAATACCAGAGCAGTTCACTGTCAACTTCGCTAGCGCGCCGGCGTGAGAAACTACGAGGGTAAGTTAATAAGTAAGTCACAAATGACTGTAGACAAATTATTAACGATGATAACAACTTGAGACAAGTTTATTTTTATACATACATTGTCCCTTTATTTCTCAACATAATTTCCACCAACATTGATGCACTTATCCCATCTTTTTATCAATCCTCCAAACCCGTTTGCATAGAATTGCGTGCCTTGTTTTCATTTACCTGCCATCCCACATAACTGTGTAATTTACTTATTGACTCGCCCTCGTAACTTGTTCTACCTAACTATGCACCGCTTTACGGGAAATCGCTAGGGGCTAAGTCCACTGATATCCCACCTTGGCGGGAGACATTTCGCGAATGACGCCAATGTTGAATGAGAAGTGAAAACGTGGTTTAGAAAATAGAGCACGCAGTTCTATGCAGCCGGTTTGGGAAGACTGACAAAACGATGGGATAAGTGCATAAATGTTGCTGGAAATTATGTTGAGAAATAAAGGGACAATGTATGTATACAAATAAACTGGTTCCAAGTTTTTATCATATTTAGTTATTTTTCTGCAGCCATTTGTGACTTACTTATTAACTTACCCTCGTAATTCACAGGTTTAATATAACGTTGAAGGACGTGAGACGTAAACAAATGGAACTGAACTTTTCGCTACACCGTTCAATATGGAACCAGCTTATGTGTCTGATAACCTGCAATACGAAATCATGCAGCTGCAAAGCGATGATGAGCTGAAAGCTTGGTACAACAACCTCCCACCGCTTGCGTTCTATAAACGTTACACACGCAATGATGAATTTCTCCATTTAGAGGAGGCGTGCACTGAAATAAGCTTCTGTGTTTGGAACAGCTTACAGCTGCTAGCAATTCTTTTCTTAACTTACCATACAAAGAGGACAGACTGGCTGGCTCTGCAAATCTTGGTGGAATATGATGCATGACAAGGCAGACGTGGTTGCGGCCTTGTGGGAGCACGTGCACACCTCGGAGCAGCAAATGGATCACCATGGTCTGGCAAGAATGAGGCAGCGAGGAGTGACGAGGGTTCTGGCCGACGCTTGACGTTTAGAGGAAAGGTGAGACGGACATATAATCAGATTGCTACTGGCAATATTGGTGTTGGAACTCTTCGCTGGCTGCTGAGGATGGGGATGAGCGCTTATGGGAATGCCCCGAATGCTGTGATGTCGGATCTTAAATCAATCAATCAAAACCATAGCAATGAGTTGACTGCGCTCTAGAATGACCGACGCAAATCTGGAAAAGTAGTTGCGAGTTGCAACATCATCAATGCCAGCTAACAACACATGCCTCACCAAAGAGAAGCAGCTCCAGCCACCACATTAGAGATGCGTTAATAAATGTTTGACTAAATACAGCAAGTTAATGTTTAAGTTGATAGTTGTGTATGACCCGTGACTGATGTTATAACTATTCAAATGACTCTTGGCCGAAAACAGGTTCTCCATTGCCGATCTGTATCATAAGGTGAAGACTGGTTCGTAGAATTTGTCTATGGGGTGCTTAGTCAAATCTGTATATGTGATGGTTTGTCGAATCTGTCTGTGCGATGGTTCGTTGAATCTGTCTATGTGGTAGATCGTCGAATCTGTCTATATTGTAGATCGTTAAATCTGTCTATATGGCAGATCGTCGAATCTGTCTATGTGACGGTTCGTCGAATCTGTCTATGTGACGGTTCGTCGAATCTGTCTCTGTGATGGTTCGCCGAATCTGTCTCTGTGGTGGTTCGTCAAATCGGTCTCCGTGGTGGTTCTTCGAATCTGTCTATATGGTGGTTATTCGAGTCTGTTTATGTGACGGTTTGTCGAATGTGTCTAAGTGGTGGTTCATCGAATCGGTCTATGCGGTGATTCGTGGAATCTTGTCTATGTGGTGGTTCGTCGTCGATTATGTCTATGTGGCAGATCGTTGAATCTGTCTATGTTGTGGTAGATCGTCGAATATGTCTATGTTGTGGTAGACCGTCGATTATGTCTATGTGGTAGCCTAGATCGTCGAATCTGTCTATGTGGCGGTTCGTCGAATCGGTCTATGTGGTAAATCGTCGAATATGTTTATGTGGTATATCATCAGGTCTATGTGACAACAGTCCCATGAGAGGTAGTCACCCTCTACAGGCCAGCCCAACTGACAGTAATGAATGTAAACAAATATGGCAGCAGCCGACTTCCTGTCACCAAAAACTGTCCGGGATGTCACGAACCTCAAATTGACCACTGCTTGTATCAGTCATTAACGTTGAAGTCTCAGTGCAAACGAAGAAGAAGATGAAGTAGTAGAGGAATATTGTTCCTTGATCACAATGAGGAAAACTGTCTGCAGGTATTAGAGAACCGATTATGTTTCAACATTAAATTACGTCTTGGCGAATCGTGAAAAAAACATCAGAAGTTAAAAACTGCATTCGTGTCAGTTTCAAACTTTGACGGCGGTAAGAAAAGCCAGTTGAGCGAAATAAAACTTTTTATTTTACGTTGCAGCATGACCATGTGTCTGTCAATCTTTAAATTATTGATAATTAAGAGAAAATTATTCAGCGATTATAATTCAACTTTGTCTTTTTATCAATAATTTATAATTAAGACAAAACCTTACCAGTGATCATAATTCAACATAAATATATGAATATGTCCACTGACCAAACTGTACACTTTCAGAATACCTATGTTCTTTATAAGAAACATCTGAGGTAAAAAGAAAAAAAAAAATGAACGAAAGAAAGAACAAAGAAAGAAACCAAGAAAGAAAGCAATACGCTTGCCTGTGGGTCCGGTGGCCTTGTGTTCGAATCTCCTTAGATGCGGTGAATTGTTTCAGTTACCTGGGCTCCTAGGTCGACCAAACTTAAAAATTGGTGCCAGGAAGTTTTTAGGCCATAAAGGCACCAGGCAAGAAAGTGATCACATCACCAGCACAATTTACCCAATACGCCTCAATCGAGGACAAGGGTCATTTCCGGTGCTTCCTTTACATTACTTACCACGTCTTCTTCATTCACCTTCAGACGTCATCCTTAATATTTGCACACAAAGCAGCAGTGAACTTGAGATCACTGTCATCTCCATAGAGTTTCTCCTCAGATATAGCTTGTGTAGACTAGAATAACTGGCCCTTATGTTGTCTATGTTAGACACTCCTGAAGCAAATGTTTAACCGCTATTTCACCATGCTCACAGTCACATTCAGCAGAACTATGTTTAGTTTATGAAATACTAGCTGACCCTGCCCGGCTTCGCCCAGACCCTGGTGGGGAGCATCTCATTTAATTCACATAAGTAGTCATATAAGTTCTCGTTCCCGTTACCGACTGACTGTCTGTCTGTCTGTCTGTCTGACCCGGCCCGGCATTGCCCAGCTCCTGGTGTGGAGCATCTCATTTAATTCATATAAGTAGTCATATAAGTTCCCGTCTGTCTATCTGTCTGCCTGACCCTGCCCGGCTTCGCCCAGTCCCTGGTGGGAAGCATCTCATTTAATTCATATAAGTAGTCATATAAGTTCCCGTTACCGACTATCTGTCTGTCTGTCTGTCTGTCTGTCTGACCTGGCCCGGCATCGCACAGCTCCTGGTGTGAAGCATCTCATTTAATTTATATAAGTAGTCATATAAGTTCCTGTTCCCGACTGTCTATCTGTCTGTCTGTCCGGCTTCATTAAATTCATAAAGAACGTTCTTCCACACACCATCCATTATTTTTAATGAAAACTCTTCATAATCACCTCCATGACTACAGTAACTTCTTAAGCAAAAAAAGATGAGTTACAATGTTATGCATTGTGCATCATTTTTATGAAAACTTTGAAAATGCCTTACAGATTGTATCATTATTTATTATAACTCATATGCCGGTACATAACTATGGACAAAGAGTTTATAAATCTTTGAAAACGATGCCACAATATGACTATAAGTTATACAGAAAAGTTATGCCCCTTGAAATAACTTTTACAGAGTTAGGTCCCCTGAGATATATGAAATTATGATGAAAAATGAAAAATGAAATAATACTGAGTAAGCAGGCGATTTCACACTAACAAAATATCACAGTTGACAGCTCTGGAATGAAAGGAAGGCGTGTAGAAAATTTCATCTCAATCGGATGGGCCGTTCGCGAACAAATAAAGGACATACGGACAGAGATACGGACGCACATCCTAATTTATATATAAGATTTGCCATCTCAGATACTGCTTTGAAGCAGTGACTAAATATGTGCTCGTCGTGCTGTCATAAAGATGTGATGTGCCAACATAGTTATATGTATTAGGTGTCCCCTTCCATTCCCCTCTGCCTCTGACAAATTCAGACGGTTGGTGCATATTTAAACAGCTCAATTCCCTGGTGATGCCATGTAAATTGCTTCGAAGCAGCCCCTTTGACCACGAGAAGCAAACGCTATAACCATTATGCGGAAGCGACTCCCTGCGCAGTCATGCATATGAATCAGACCACAGACTTGCTAGGCGGTGAACTAGTCCTGGTACAGTAGCTCTAGTCGGCTTCAGTGTCTGAAGTCAAGTACGTGGTTCTTCTCGGTCTTCTTTTTCTTAGTGTTCTTCTTCTTAATTTTCTCTTTCTTAATGTTCTCGTTATTAGTGTTCTCTTTTTAAATGATCGCATCCAATCCTCCATATTTTTCTTCTGCTTCTGTTGTCTTTGTTATTGTTGTTATTGTTGTTGCTGCCATTGTCTTTGTTGTTTATCTTCTTCTTTCCCTCATCTTCCTTCTTGTCGCTCTCCCATCCTTCTCCGTCCCCATCTTCTTCTGCTGCTTTCAATTCTTGTTGTTGCTGTGGTTGTTACCGTTGTTCATCATCATCATCATCATCATCATCATCATCATCATCATCATCATCATCATCATCATCATCATCATCTTCTTCTTCTTCTTCTTCTTCTTCTTCTTCTTCTTCTTCTTCTTCTTCTTCTTCTTCTTCTTCTTCTTCTTCTTCTTCTATTATTCATCATTATAATTTTTGTCTTCTGCTTCTCCTCCCCCCCCCCTTCTTCTTCCTCTCCTCCACCACACTGGATTAGCCTATATCTCCAATGATTAACTTCCATGCAGTGCTGTTTGACTATAAATACTGTTGGGGTTTGGTTGAGATGTAGCCTCTTCCTTACATTTAAATTACACACAGATATGATGTGGTCGGGAGATAGCCACTACCATACATGTAGATGAAATACTGATTTGAATTGGTTGGTAATTAGCCACTTTCATACAAGTAGATTACACACTGATATGATATGGTTGGGAATTGGCCACTTTCATACAAGTAGATTACACACTGATATGATATGGTTGGGAATTAGCCACTTTCATACATGCAGATTACACGCACATGCGCCTAATTCACGGAGTGGGAGAAAGAATAGAATTTGCATCTCTAAAGAGCGAAATTCTTCAAAGGAGCTTACTTTTTCACGGTCAAAGCAAAAGTGTCGTAATAATTAGGCAGATCACCATGCATCGGGTTTACAATGTTCGCCTCCCCGAAGGGGAGGTGACTTGTGGGCAGGCACACATGGCGACGTATTTGTGCGATAGGTGCAACAAACGATAACATGTCTCGAAGCTGCAAGTTAGGAACGAAATGAAGGCAGGAGAAAGACATCGGGGATGTCATAACAAGATGGGGGACCTAGTGTCACGAAGTTAAAGAGGCCGTAAATTCTTGGAAAATACTTAATATAATTGATTTGTTTTAGATTGGTTCAATTCTCTTTGATGTTGCATTTTTGTATACCATTTTCTTTGTAATAACCATTTCTTCTGTTTTTCTGTTATTCAGAAAGCATAACGCAGGTTGTTCACATTAGCCCACCAACCGATATTCCTTGCATGTCGTGTACGGATCTAATTATTATTTCGCTGTGCAAACTGAACAAATCGGGTGGTAGTACATAATCCTGTCTAACCTCTTGTTTAAGTGATTAAGTGACATGCGGTGATTAATAGTCTTCAGCTAGTTAGTTAGTCGCAGTTCCAACTTCACAGCAACGGGTCGTCCCCATTATGCCCCGTTCATGTGCCAGTGATTATCACACAAAACGCTCCCCACTGCCCAATGTTAAAAGTGGAAAAGACAGGAGTCTCGACAAACATCACCCGCACAGATACACTGTGCATAATGCCGCCACCAGAATGTCAACACACCAGTCCCCCACGAAACACCCTGTTCATCTCTGATGGAATCGGCAGTCATTTTCCTATCTGAATGTTTCCTAGATGTTCACCCACACAGTCCACGAAAATACAGTTCATCCCTGATGGCAGTGGCAGTCAACCAGAAGCCCAGCAGCCACGCATTTCCGCATAAGGCAAAAACCGGCCACTTCTGGGACATAGCCACCTGTCATCACTTCGAACATGCAGTCACGTTCCAAAACACCTCAGGCAGATTCAAAAGTATTTCACACGAAACTCACAGCTCACAGTGTCGCGCCACGCACTCACTCAGTAGCAGGGCGACGGAACCATCAAGCCTCCTTAGTCGCCTCTTACAACATGCATGGTAGGCTACAGTGTTGCTTCCCTTATGGGCCCCGGCAACACACGGGAGAATAGTCTTAAGCGAATCCCTGTATCTGCCGTGGGCTTACATATCGCCGAAATATTATAATAGTATTATATAATACAGCATGTTTGCTACTATATTAGCAACATTTAAGCCATAACTGTGACACTTCCCATGTTCCATCTTTTATTTTTTCTTGGTCCAAACCTAATTTTTTTTTTTGGCACAGAATCTGTTATGTGTTAAAACGTTCCTAACTTCTTGTCAATTCTTATGGCTGCACTTTGTTGCCAATAGATGTCTTTTTTTTAAAAAGTATTCCCAGATCGTTTGCCATCAATTTTCAAAGACGGGCCGGTTTCTTCGATAATGCATTTCGCAAACTGTCGTAAAGCTGATGCCTTTATGTTCAGTTTTTTTAACAACGTATAAACCATATTCTGTAGTTATCTCTTACTTCCTATCCAAAGTTAGCTGTATGTCCTTTACAGGATGTCAGAGTCAACCCCAGCACTTTTTGACTGTTTGTGATTTATTGGCTCCTTTTACGCTCAGTAGTTTGCCATTGATTTCTGAACAACCGATACTCATACCATTGAATGAAAACCAACACAAGGCGGTCTGCTTCCAAATCTCCCGCAGATGTGTTTCAAACGCAGCATGCGAGATTCCAAATTACGTCTATAACGCCTTCGCGGCAGAGCCGGTTCCTTTCCAAAAGGTGTCACTAAATAAAATAAGTCCCCAGAAGGGAACCTGCTGAGGGTATGTGATGAGGGTATATGCCGATGATGTGTGATGAGGGTATGTGACGAGGGTATGTGCCTAGGGTATTGTAACAGTAATAGAGTACTGGGGTATTATTAGGATCTAGTGGGAAACAGATACAGCACGATTGAGCATTGAGACTGAAAGCGGGGAGAGATGCTCAATCGTGAGGTATTGGGTTGGCAAGGGCAGTTAACATCAAGCCTTTGACTAGAGAGGAAGCTGACTTGTCATCATGAAGAAATAAACAGTATTTGCATAAAACCAACGCGTCTTGTTAGTCTCTGTACACTGTTACAGGACTCGAAATGGTGCCGTGACCAGGATTAACAACAACTTCAATTTGTCGCGGCACATAGCGGAGGTACTGGGCCACTATATTTGATACAGCCATACTTCATACTGCGCTTGTTGGGAAAATGCGGTGCCCTTGACACTGGCACGTTATCAAACCTCTGATGAACAGATTTCAAGAAGTTTCTACAAGAATCTGTATGCGGTTGTGAAGCCCGCTTTGCAGGTTCAGTTCCACTGTCTTATTGCGGTTGTGAAGCCCGCTTCGCTGAGTCCGCTCTCAAATCGTTTTCGAGCCTTACTGGTGGTGAAGTCCAGTCCGCTCTCAAATCGTTTTCAAGCTTTACTGGTGGTGAAGTCCAGTCCGCTCTCAAATCGTTTTCGAGCTTTACTGGTGTGTGAAAGCTGCTATCACTGTCAAGTCCTCGCCGGGCACGGTGGCATTGTTGTTCGAGCGGTTTGCTGACGGGATTGATTTCGGCGGACGACATGGGGATACCTACTTCTGATCGTACCTCCCACTGTTGCAGGGACTTCAAAGTTGAATCATTGTCACACAGCCTGCTCGTTACCACGGCTGTTGTCTGAACTTTATTATTTTAAAGGGGCCTACCCTGGCCGTTGCTTGAACCTTGCCATTTTCAAGGGACTTGCCTCCAATTTAAGTTCAAGATTTCATCTGGAGTCAGAACTCGTTCAAGGTCAGGTCATCACTGGCCGTTGGCTGATATTAATCCATTTTTGGGCCTCGTAATTCCTATGACCCAAACACACTTAATCCATTTTTGGGCCTCGTAATTCCTATGACCCAAACACACCTAATCCATTTTTGGGCCTCGTAATTCCTATGACCCATTCAAAACGACGATGAAGTACCCACTCGAGAATCAAGGAAGGGACCCAACCAGGGGTTGAAGATTGTCTGGCAGCCCATGAGATGTGACCCAACCAGGGGTTGAAGATTGTCTGGCAGCCCATGAGAAGGACGAAATTACCTGAGGGAAGAGAAGGGATATCTGAACTCCGCCACCTGAATTCCGAGACTAAATTTCAGTTGATGCGGGCTCTTGTTGGTTGAACTGGATCCGTCAGCGAGTAAAAGAAGGTAACTGCTTAATTAAGAAGATAGGGTCAGAGTAAAATTGTGTATTTCGAGGTCTCCCGTGATGTTCCGAATTTCTTAATTAGAGCGGAGTACAGGACATTATTGTGGTTTAAGAAGTAAATATCTACAAGGAACTTTTTGATTTCCACAAATATGAGTTTTTTTTATTGAAGACAGGGTTCATTCTTCCTCTGCTCGGACAGGATATTGTTGGTGCTTCTTATGATTAATGTTCCATCTTACAATATTATAAACAACTGAATTGTGCTGTTTGGGATTTGGGAAATTGTAATTGTGTGATTGGTTGCTTGCTTTGTTTCAGTATTTTTCAGCATGGCGGAACCGGATAACTTGGCCCAGGTGTTGACGGGAGTAGGAACAGCAGTAGGTAAATTAAACAGGGTGATTAACCAACAAGGAATGGCAACAGAAATTGTGAGGTTTAGTGGACAGGCCAGAGACTATAAGAAATGGATCACTTCCATAGAAAAATATGCCTATCTAATCTCAGCAACAGATGAAGAAAAAATGAGATTGGCTTATCAGACGGCAACGGAACCGGTCTCGGATCATATAAGAAGAAAGCTAGAAGCTAGAGTAGATGAGACATGGGAACAATTCAAGGAAGACCTAGCAAGGAAATATGCAGAAATAACGGATCCACAACATGCATTTTCGGTGTTGAGGCAGGCTAAACAAAATAACGGAGAGACGGTACAATTGTTTAGCGATAGATTGATTAATCTGGCTGAAGAAGCATTCTTAGGACAGAATGTACGAGGAGAGGAGGTGGAAAGGATGTTAGTAGGGATCTTTGTGGATGGCATAAAGTCTGATGGTTTGAAACTTAAATTAATGAGGGAAAACCCTGAGAGGTTATCACAAGCGGTGGATATCGCGGTACAAGAAGAAAATTTGAGACGTAGGTTTAGATTAAGAACAGGACGAGAAGGAGTGCATTATTTAAATTTAGAAGTAAATTTGTGTGATACTTAGACCCAGAAAATAACTGCGCATTGCTATATAATAAGTGAGTGCATTATTTAAATTTAGAAGTAAATTTGTGTGATACTTAGACCCAGAAAATAACTGCGCATTGCTATGATAAGTGAGTGCATTGCTTAAATTGAGAAGTTAAAATTGTGTCTATAATAAGTAAGTGTATTCTTTAAATTTAGAGGTTGAAATTGTGTGTTTCTTTGCTTGCCTTGTTTCAGTATTATTTCAGCATGGCGGAACAGGACACCTTAGCACAGGTTTAGCAGAGCAGATTCATCACGACACAAGTGAGAATTATTTCGGCTGAGATAGCATAAAGAGTAAAAATGTACTTGAACAGAGACTTAGGACACGTGACTGCATGGTTAGGAGAATTAAAGGTGGCAGTCAGCGAGGTAGAATGTTTTGTACACTGGTTACAGAGCAATGTAAGAGGTAATGAGATAAAAGGGAACAACAGGAATAGCCGAAGACAGCCACTACTTGATGAAAATAGAGGGCAGTATGGAAGCATTTATGTTAGTCCAAGGATGACTAGGGTTAGGAGCTGGTACAATGATCAGAGATACAGAAATGGGCATGAGAGAGATTGTTCTAGGAGTTGGCCATCCTATACGGTAAGCGCCAGAAAAAGACGTAACGACTGGTTTGAAAAGAGACAGAGACAGTATTTGAAGTCAGGGTCAAAGAACAAAGTAGAAAACGTAAGTGAAAATTCAACTATTCCCAAGGTGATTGCAAATATGACTGTTAAACAGGAAAAGAAGACGACGGTGTTAGTAAGGAAAATAAACCGAGAGACACAGACGCAGACAAGTAATACGATAGAACGTAGTACGCAGACTCAGGTACAACCAGTCAGCAAAGTAACAAAGGGAACTCAAACTGACTTAACAGAGAATCAGTCAAAACCAACTCAATTGACTAAGAGAGACAAGGGTGAATTTGGGAAAGATGGACAGACGAGGACCAAGAACGAAAGAAAGATAAAGAGGAGAAGTATTGAAGAAAGAAATAGTATGGTTGTAAATAGAGGTAGTGCCATGTCAAGTTCCTCAGCTATAGACAGGAAACTAATTCCTAAATGGTGTAGGAATATTAGCTGCCAGAGTTCAAGTTACGGAGAAGATATTCCTACAGCCGAATATTCTAGTGATGCTGAAACGGATATTATTACTGAGGATTCGGAGAATGAGAGTGCTGCACTAAGAACAGATCCTGAATCGAGGCGTGATGTTCCCTCATACGGAGTAGTTGCTGGTGGACAGACGGACAGAGTTTTGGTTAGTGACTATGTAGATACTGGATTATATGACAATAAAGTAGGGAAGGCTAAGGGACGAAGACCGAGAAAGAGAAAGAAAGCCAGACGTTTTAAAGATGACTATGAGAATAAGGCCGACGTGTTTGCAGTAAACTATAATGAGTCTGATGAAGGAACTATTATTAGTGTGTCATCTGAGGACGAGATGGGGAAGTGTAAACGTTACGTAAGGTTGACAGGAAACAGTGAGCAGACCGACGACAGAAATAAAGGAAATAGAAATAACTCATTTAAGAAAAAGAATAGTGGTAGACAGATAGCGGGAATTTATTCAACGACGGAAAGCGACTTAAGAAAAATAGAAGACCTTATGACCTTAAGACCTGAATACTTTAACAGGTTGACAACAGATAGTGAGGATGACATTATAAGTGAAAGACGGGTGAATGTATTGAAAGACAGTGAAGGGTTTAATTTGGACACACTATATAACGCTTAAAATTCCTTGGGTGAAGAAGAAAAAAATGAAATAGTTTTGGGCTTATGAGAAGAACTCCGGTTTGAGAGTATAGGTATATGAACTGTCCAAAATAGATAGATGAATTTTTGGGGTAGCATGGTACAAGGTAGGTGATAGTGATGTTGAGGTTAAGGAAGTACGGCAAATGATATTCCACGTGGATTACGTAATACAGGATATCTACTATTTGGTCACGATGTAGAGAGAGAGTATATTAAGTAAAATAGGGCAGATTCAGGACAAAATTAGTAGAAGGTGAGTGATAAATGGTTTGACTCAGAGCTATGACGTGATGTCTGAGATAGTTTTGCTTGTTGGTTTGAGAAGAAAGAATAGTATTGTATGACAGCTGAACCGAGAATGTCTGATGAGGAGAAATAGATTGAGGAGGAATTAAGTATCCTGTGAGTAAAATAGTCAGTTGAACGCGAAGAGTATTAAGAGTAAAAGACTGTGGAGAAAGAAGAGTTATTGTGTGGAGAAATATAGAAAGCGGAATGTAGTTTGTTTTGAAAAGATAGTAGGTAGTGCTGTGAAAGCGATATAACTTGCGAGAGGCAGCGTCTGACTTTCGTATGGGAGTGAATGATTAAGTAAAGTAGAAATAAGGAAGAAGTGAATTGTGAAAGTCCTGTGGAAAAATTCGTCTGGTTATGCGTTGTTCATACATGAGTATAACTGTAGTCAAACAGGTGTTCGTCGTGATGAGTAAGGCAGGATAGAGCTGTGATAACGTCACTTAAGTGTAATATATAGATAAAATGTAATGGTTGCGTTAATATGTCTTGTGTCAATGTGTGTAGAGGAGATCAATACGTGTAGATATGTGGTAAATGATTGCTGGAATGTTGAGGTGGCGTCTAAAGTATTTTGTTGTAGTAATAGTATGGAGACGTTAGGTTGTCGCGATGCGAGAGTAGGCGTGAGATGAGAGCGAGGTTGTGTGTCATTGTCCGTGTGAATATGAGAAGAGCGGTTGATAAGTGACGTTGATAAATCGTGGTGGAACATAGAGCATGCGAAAATCGAGAGATAGAAAGAAAATTGTAATGTCTTTTCGTAGAATATCTGAACTTGGAAGGAAATTATGGAAGTTATATGCTGAATTAACATTATGAATGTTTAGTATTCTTGACAGGAAAATGGCGAAGCAAGAGTGCCTAAGACTGAGAAACGAGGAAAGAGAGGTCTGTTGTTGGTTATAAGTGGCGTAGGTTGCAGTTCTGAAAGAGTTCCGAGAAATAACAAGAAGAATGAAAAATGCGGAGGTAAACAGGGTTAGTAAAATGAATGTTGGAGAACGTGTTCCGAGGAGGGTGACCAGTTTGATTGTCATCACGATGTAAGAGTGCTAGGAGAGACTTGAGGATAGATAGAGTAGTCGTGGTGAGATGTTGGAAGAAAATGATGTGTTTAAGTAAATTGAGTCGGATAGACGAGAAACTTAAAAAGTAGAGTTGGTTGTATTGGTGAGAGACAAAGTTTTCTTAGACGTAAGAGGTTAGAAGGTTGGAGATACCGTGGTTAACGGTAATAAAAATAAGTAGTTGTAGAAATACTTGGAATAAATCTAAGGGAAATAATTGACCACTGGTACTTTGTGGTAACATTGAGATAGGTATAATGAGTTGACCTGTAGTTTACAGTGATGGAATTACAAATAATGTGATGTATAAGGAGTTAGTTTGACTTCCAGAAAATGGAACGGTCAATTGTGGAGTGGTGATTGTGGTTGAGGAGAACAAATATTGTTCTAGATTAAAGAAGTTAGTCTGTGGTTAACAGATATACATACGTAGCAGTGAGGTGTTTTGTTTTCTCGGTTATGGGAGGCCAAGGTTGATGGGCCAATGTACGTAGTAGTTTGAAGGGAGTTGTCTTTAGCGAGAAGACAATTCTTTTGTGGAGTCTGAGTGTTGATGCCTCATGTATAAAATGTTTTTTTGCTTGATTTGGTCCTGTAAAATGATTGTTATTATTTTAGAATAAGATTATTGTGTTTGTAGACTTTTATGTGTAAACTACTGGTCCGTAAAAGAGACCAGTAGTAGTAGGTAAAAATAGAATAGGATGTATGTTGTATCATCATCACCATCATCATCACCATCGTCATCATACCTTTAGTTGAGTTTCGGGGAAACATAAATGATTGTTACAAAAATTTGGGGGGGGGGGGGGGTATGTGTTCTGTTGTGATTTTATTTCGCTGTTTTGTATGTTAAATAGTAGTTAGTTAAGTTATGTTTAAGTACAGGGTTTTGTCTAGAATAAAGACAATACATGGGCTTTATTTTAGTCCTTCGTTTAGAAAATAGTAATAAACTACTGGAGACTAGAAGAGAGACATTTATTTGGGATCCTTCGTTTAGAAAATAGTAATAAACTACTGGGGACTAGAAGAGAGACATTTATTTGGGATCCTTCGTTCAGAAAAGAGTTAATAAAACTACTGAGAGCTAATAAAGAGACACATTCTCTTTGTGAAGAATAAGTTCATGGGTATTTTGTTGCTGTGATAATCAGCGTAGAGAGGTTAAAATGGTTATGAAGTACTGGAAATATATGGATGGTTATGGGGAAGTTTAGAAGTACACTAAAGTCAGCATTGATTGGAAATATATGGATTAGAAGCCATATGGGGGAAGAAAAGATTAATATAGCAGTGGGGTAAATGAGGAGAAAGTTTTAAACATGGGTTACATGGGGTCAGAAGAACCATGATGTACACAGAATGCTGGGTTATAGAAGAATAAGAAAATTACCCCAGAAAGTAAACATGAATTGGATCCATGTTTAACTAGACACTGTGGATAACAGTACAATAGTAAGGGAGTGTAAGTTGATGAACATAGTGGAGACATAATGACATGGGTTCTTGAGAGTCCGTTAAAGACGGGAGGTAAATGGTTATCCCTTTGGGTGTATTAAGTTTCAGAGATAGAATAATAAGTGGGTTGCTAGAGTAGTCTATATAGTGGTCAGATTACGATGTTGTAAAGTTACGGGTGTCTGTAATAAATAGACATTTAAGGTTGCTGTAGATAACGGCATAAGTGGAGGTGCCCATAAGAAATGGACATTAAGAGATAATTTTTAACTGAGGTATAGGGTGATGTGGTTATGTGAAGTGATGTGTATAATGTTGGAAGAGGTTTTAAAGGAAATTAGATTTTTTTTTGTCCTCGGGATATTGTTTTGTGGTTGACATTACAATGAGAGGTTGAAGTAAGGTTCAGAGACATAAAAGTAGTAGTGTCTGTAATATATAGACAATTGGAGGTGAATAATGTTTTTGATAGCAGCGTAAACGTTTACCATAATGAGTGGTAAAGGTGTGTGATTTAGGTGAGTGTGGTTTTAGACTTTATTACATAAAGTCTCAAATGACATAGGAGGGTAAAGGAGTATGGTTTAGTAAAAGGGGTGTGTGATTTAGGTGAATGTTGTTTTTGAAAGAGTTCTATATCTTCTTTTAAATTCCGGTGGCCACCGATTCTTTGTCTTCCTATCGTGTGAAAGTAATTTCGGCTTAGTTGAAAATGGGGAATTTGTAGCGTTGGTGATAAAATAAGGAGTTGGTGTTAGAGTTGAGTTTGAAAGCAGATTGCTTATGAGGAAGGAGTATTTAAGAAGACGTGTTATGATGTTATTGTACATAGTTGAAATTGAAATGTTATTAAAGATATGTAAATATGTTATGGTTGGTTGAAGGGCCGGAAACGAAGAAGAAGGGGGTTGACTATATAGCAAGGGAAAAAGTAAAGAAATTGAATATTCATTTAAGTTAGTTAGTTTGGGGAAGATTAGAGGAACTGGGAGAAGTAAGGAAAAAGAGGGAATAGAGTAAGGGGATTAGGAGTAAAGATTTTTCCTTTATAAGGAAAATTCTTTAATAAACATGGGGAGGTGTAACAGTAATAGAGTACTGGGGTATTATTAGGATCTAGTGGGAAACAGATACAGCACGATTGAGCATTGAGACTGAAAGCGGGGAGAGATGCTCAATCGTGAGGTATTGGGTTGGCAAGGGCAGTTAACATCAAGCCTTTGACTAGAGAGGAAGCTGACTTGTCATCATGAAGAAATAAACAGTATTTGCATAAAACCAACGCGTCTTGTTAGTCTCTGTACACTGTTACAGTATGTGTCGAGAGTATGTGTCGAGGGTAGTGCCGAGGGTATTGCTGAGGGTATGTGTCGAGGGTATGTGCCGAGGGTATGTGCCGAGGGTATGTGTCGAGGGTATGTACCGAGGGTATGTGCCGAGGGTATGTGCCGAGGGTATTGCCAAGGGTATGTATCGAGGGTATGTGTCCAGGGTATGTGCTGAGGGTGTGTGCTGGGTGTATGTGCTGAGGGTATTGCTGCGTGTATTGCTGAGGGTATGTGCTGAGGGTATTGCTGAGGGTGTGTGCTGAGGATGTGTTCTGAGGGTGTGTGCTGAGGTTGTGTGCCAAGGGTGTGCGCTGAGGGTGTGTGCTGAGGGTAGGTGCTGAGGGTATGTGCTGAGGGTATTGCTGATGGTATGTGCTGAGGGTATGTGCTGAGGGTAGGTGCTGATGGTATGTGTTGAGGGTATGGGCTGAGGGTATGGACTGAGGGTGTGTGCTAAGGGTTTGTGCAGAGAGTGTGTGCTAAGGGTATTGCTGAGGCTATAGTCTGAGGTTATGAGCTTGAAGTATTTTCTGAGGGTGTGTGCTGAGAGTATGTGCTGAGAGTATGTGCTGAGAGTAGATGCTCAGGGTTTGGGCTGAGGATATGTGCTTATAGTAAATGCTGAGGATAGGTGCTGAGGATAGGTGTTGAGGGTATGGGCTGAGGGAAGATGCTGAGGGTATGGGCTGAGAGTATGTGCTGAGGGTATGGCTGAGGATGTGTGCTGAGGGTGTGTGCTGAGGGGATGTGCTGAGGGTATGTGCTTAGGGTAAGTGCTAAGGGTATGAGCTTGGAGTATGTGCTGAGGATTTGTACTGAGAGTGTGTGCTGAGGGTGTGTACTGAGGATGTGTGCTGAGGGAATGGGCTGAGGGTATGTGCTGAGGGTATGTGCTGAGGGTATGTGCTGAGGGTATGTGCTGAGGGAATGCGCTGAGGGTGTGTGCTGAGGGTAGATGCTGAGGGTAGATGCTGAGGGTAGATGCTGAGGGTATGGGCTGAGCGTATAGGCTGAGGGTATGGGCTGAGGGTAAGGGCTGAGGGTATGTACCGAGGGTATGTGCTGAGAGTATGTGCCGAGGGTATGTGAAGTGTTTGGACCCTTACAATTTGTTTTTAGACATGAGTGCACGGATGAATTGGTGCCGTGTCTTGCCCCACCAAAAAAAAAAAAAAAATCAGTGGACGGCGAGTGAAAACATCGAACAATTCTCATCCGATCGCGCTCAAGCCCAATACCAGCTTCCCAAAGGTGTCATTAGCAACACGTACATTTCAGAGGAAACAACAGACAATATAAAAATGGAATCTTGTCACCTAAAGATAACGAAATCCCATCAGCTAAGGGGTGAACTAGTGTATTTCGATATCGACCAGCAGGGCACCATGAAATGTGTGATCACTAGCCTGGTCCGAATATGGATCTGAACATAATTCAACGCCAGCTATTTTATAGCCCCACAGGGCTCTGATTGTCCTATTAGACAAGCATAGCCCGGATAGGAAAGTCCTAACAAAGCCGATCGTTATGCTGTGTCTAGTAGGCTGTAAATATTTTAAGAAGAGACAGGGCGGGTCCTCCAGTATGCTGACGTTGCACATAAGAAGATTTTAAAATAGCAATATACAAGACAAAAGGAGCTTTCATATCAGTAGAAAATTTATGGAAGGCACAAAGAAATTAAAGCTAGTGACAAACGAAGAATACTTGATTGTAACATTAAATCAGTGCTGTTGTGTGAAGCAGAAACATGGAGTATAAACTACACACATTCATTATCTGGTGCCTGCGCATGAATACTACGATATTACCTTAGGCAAAGTAGTGTAGTGGCGGTCTCCGTGGCGAAGGTGGTACGGACACGGTTCGTGATCCCGCATACCCGAGTTAGAAACACAGTTGCGCGCGATTTGGCAGCAGACAGCGTTGCGCTGGTTTTTTACAAAATGGTGTAGGTGCCGGTCGTTCAGAAAGCAATGGCAAACTACTGAACGTAAAACGTGCCAAGACATTAACAATAGCCGGAGGGGGGGGGGGGGGGAAGCGGCTGCATGGTCTCGAGGCATGGTGTCCGCCTCGAGTGCTGGAGGCCCCGGGTTCAAGCCCCAGTGATGACCGGGATTTTTTCTCGTGGACGTCTAGTAATAACACTTCCCCTGGTCTCTGGGTAGTGAGATCGGACGTCCGTGTGCATTGTTGCGCACGTAAAAAATCCTTTGGCAGTTGGAAATCGAAAAAGAGTAGCCTAACGGCGCTGCCCGAGCAAAATTTTGAGTTAAAAATCTACCCAAAGTATTTCAGGATCCTCGCCGGTGCTACGGAGTTCGTGCACTGAGCTGAGTTTCTCCAGACTCAGGTTTGAGTTAGGAGGAGAATGGAGCACTTATGGGTTGCATCCGTCTGTCATGATATTGATCCATCGACTTAACTAAACTAAACTAACTAACAATAACCAAAAATACTGGTGTTGACTGTAAACGTCCTGTAAAGGATCTGCAACTTAAAAAAATGTAATGTAGTGACCAGACGCTTGCCTGTCAGCCCGGCGGTCATGGCTTCACATTCACATTGAGACATATTTTGTAAATCCCAGGTCTACCTAGCCTAAAATAGGTATCAAGGTGTCTGTAAAAGTCAGGGCGGCAGCGTGATATTGACCACACGACACCTAGCGTGCCGGTTGGTCTGTTCATTGCGGTTATAGCACCATATTTCTAACATGCCTTGATGCGTGTTAAGGGGCTCTTTACCCTTATTTACAAGGCTATGACAGAATCACAAATGAGGCGCGTAGAGAAAGACCTAGACCGGAGGTTCCCAAACCACGGCCCGCGAGCCACCTGTGGCCCGCCAGCTGTCAGAAAGTGGCACGCGAAGCCTCGAGCAGTCATTTTCTGCAATGACCATTATTTAAAAAACAAAAACAAAAAAACAAGCAACGTTCCAGACTCATCGACAGTAACCCTAGCTGCGCTTATGACTTTGGGCAGGACAGATTTGTGCCCAGACATTGATAAACTGGCATCTGAACTCAAGTAACTGGTTATGAAGAACAGTTACAATTGTAAATTAATTACATTAATAGCGATTTTCGAAACTGATTAAAAATTTAAGTTAAGAAAGGTAAGAATGATATTGCACGACTTTTATAATTGTATAACGTTGTGGCCCGCTTAACTACCGAAAATAGCAGATATGGCCCTCTGCTTGAAAAGCTTGGGAACTACTGACCTAGACATTCCCGCAAATCAAGAGGTGGTGAAACGGGCGCTGACGCTGGGTAGGACAAACACTGAGCAATTCTGATAATAGTATAACTATACAGTACTTTTTTTCTGAAACCCACATAGTAAGAGAAATAAAGGTAGACATAAAAACACAGAGAAGGGAATTAGACACCGAAACCAATAAAGTATAGAGGACATAAATGGAGTTGCGGGAGATAGGAATCGAAAAAAAAAACAGCTTCGCGTGATTACGAATGCTCCAATGGGGATTATATGGCAACAACAGAAGAAGTATACAAGAATGTGGAGAAAATAAGGAGTCCACGTGATCAAAGAAAGAAGAATATGTGAATGCCAAAAATTTTTCTTTATCTTGCTTCTCATTCCTCTCTTCCTCCTACGCTGTAGATACTTCTCACAACGATTCCACTATTGTTAGGAACATTTACATCATTATCATAACAACGCACCGCCCATTCTTCGTATTTGATTCCCATTTTCTTGGTCAAACACAGAATTCCTCTGTTCGTCAGGCTGCCTACTCCCCCCGACACGGCTCATTGCGATGTTTGACTGTTCTCGAAGCTGAAAATGCCGCGCAAAGGACAGCGCTTAGAACCACGAGAGGGCTTTATACGGATGGCTATAGCCAAGCTGTACTTCGTTCATAGTTCAGTTCAGTTTAGTTTAGTTCAGTTTAGTTTATGGATCAACATCACGGCACACGGGTGCAACCCATAAGTGCTCCGTTCTCCTCCTAACTCAAACCTGAGTCTGGAGAAACTCAGCTCAGTGCACGAACTCTGTACCACCGCCGAGGATCCTGAAATACTTGGGTAGATTTTTAACTCGAAATTTTGCCCGGGCAACGCCGTTAGGCTACTCTTTTTCGATTTCCAACTGCCAAGGGATTTTTTTACGTGCGCAAGAATACACACGGGCGTCCGATCTCACTACCCAGAGACCAGGGGAAATTACTGGAAGTCCCGGTGGATTCATTAAAATAAATCCTGGTCCTCACCGGGGCCTGAACCCGGGACCTCCAGCACTCGAGGCGGACACCATACCTCGAGACCACGCAGCCCCCTACTTCATTCATAACATGGCCTTCCCGAAATGTTACTACTGGAAAAAGTGTGTACATTCCTAAGGAGAGCACTTTGAAGGGTATAATTGTTTTAGAGAGGTCAGTGTGGCCGAAAGGTTAAAACCACTTGCTCTTAAACTTCCTGTGCATTGTTAGTGGAATAGAAGGTTCATTGTCTAGACCGGTCAGTTGGATTTAAACGTTGACTCCTCGTTCCGAAAGCAATGGCAAACTACTGAACGTAAAACTGCCTACAAAATCAGCCTGGGGTTGACCGCAACAACTTGCACAGGACATGCACCATTGTTTACTGCTTCAGACATCCCCCTCTCCCCCCCCCCCCCACCCCCATCCCCGAGGCGAGTATGTGTATTTTACTCGACCAAAAGTCCGATACGTTTGTTCCTAACAGTACAGTGATATTTGATCTCTCTGGATTGCTTCAGAATAGTTTTATTTACTATCATATTGGATTCCGGAACCTTCTTGTCTTTACCATTACTATTATTAACGGTGTCCTGCTATTTAACCTAAGGACATTGGACTCTGCAGTAATAATATTCACCATTTTTTTGCAATTGCGTTTCACTTTCCGATATCAAACATATATCATCATCCTATCACAGATTGCCAGCCTCCGTGGCGAAGGTGTAAAGGACGCGGTTCGTGATCCCACATACCAGAGTTCGTAACACAGCTGCGCGCAATTTGGCAGCAGACCGCGTTGCGCTGGTGTTTTACGAAATGGGATGGGTGCCGGTCGTTCAGAAAACAATGGCAATCTACTGAACGTAAACTTGCCAAGACATCAACACCAGCAAAAATTGCTGGTGATGACCGCAAAACGTCCTGTATAGGATATGCAACTAACTTAACTTTCTCAAATTGGTAATATTATGGCCTTATGTTATCAACTGCTATACCTGTCATTTTTTTAATAAGATCAGATGATGTCATGTCCCATCTTTGCAAAGGATGACCCCGGCAATGAATCTCTAGCATTCCGTCTCAAAACTTTGCATGATAAGCATAGCAGCCTCTTTTCAGTCCATATTCTAATACCCTCACGTGTAAACCGTGTCTTCTCTAACACCTCCACTTTACTCACGACACATCGTATATAGACATCAACGCGTTGGTGATTCAATGCCTTGGGTCGCCTTGCGTTGGTTTCATTACAATGGTATGAGTGCCGGTCGTTCAGAAAGCAATGGCAAACTACTGAACGCAAACTTACCCAGGAATCACAAACAGCCAATAAATGCTGGAGTTGACTGCTACGTCCTTAACTTTTGTGTTTAAACAGAAGCCAAAAATAATTGGTTGCACGATTTATTGCCTGGGATATTTCACTGCATCTCGTAAGGTGCATACTGTAAAGTTATATATCATATGAATTGAATAAGTTAATTATAATTTGGCTGAAATACAACACACAGTCACTTACATTGTTCGAATGTTGTTCATTTGTTCATTATCATTATGTGTCATGCAGGTAAGCGTGGGCGGTCATGTTTCGCCATCTCACACGATCACCAGAGTCGTGGATCGGCTCTGAGTTCCTGTCTCGACCATACCACGTGGCCAAGTCACCTAGGTATTTACTTCTCTGCCTGTCCCTTGTTCTTTTCCCATTAATCTTACCAGTTGTCACCATGTTCTTCAATTTATTTCTTCTCATAACGTGTCCAGAAATTGTGACTCTCCACGTCTAATTTCTCTAGTCAATTTACGGTTTTCATTTGTTTCTTTTAGGACTTTGTCGTGGGTTTTTCTGTCTGTCCATGTTATTCTTTGCATTTTCCTCAGAAGCCACATTTCCACAGCCATTTTTGTTATCCCCACAGTAACCACAACTATAAAACAAAGTCTTTCTCATCTCATATTGTGCCTCTTGTACCTTGCGGCGTCGAGGTGATGCATAAACAGCGGGAGAGTGCCCGTTTACGGACTTCATTTATCGAGATTCCCATGGACTCTGTTATTTCCTCTACCCACCGTTGAAAGTTCGGCATCTTCTTCTCGTTCCATTTGGTCTGTACATCATTGCTTGTTGTGGTATACTGTCTGTTGGTAGCTTAGTCATGTTGCCGAACCATTTCACTTGCTGTTTTCTAATGAAATCTAGCGCTGCCATCACCCCCACTTTAGTTCTGATTTCATCATTTATGATTTTATCTCGTCTTGATACACTGAATATTACTCTCAGGAAACCCATTTTAGGTATTGTAATTTTTCTTTTTTGTTTTTGTTCTGTCACTGTCCAGATTTAGCATCGGTAGCATAGAGTTAGTAGAAAGATTGCATTGTATAGTGCTATATTAGTATCTACTGATACTCTGCACATAATTGGTTGGACAATTGGTTAACCTTTGTGGTCTAAAAATAAACTTCTGTGCGCTGTATGGTCTGGCGTATCGTCTCAAAACACGTCTGCTGCATGCGTAATGTAATAGGTGACCTAATTCATAAAAAATGTCCATTTGGCAGAATTCCCTTCCTTTCGTATTGACGTCAATGGTTTCTGAATGTTTAATGTAATATGCCCCGTGCAACCAGAAACAATGTTCTGCATTACATTCAGTGTTATGTCATTACACGAGAACTGTCATTGTCATTTACTGCCTGTAGTACCTTGCGGTGTAGGACAGGGAAAATGGGGGGGGGGGTGTCTTGAATCTGAGGTATTAAGGCCGCATGGCTAGTGCAGTCGCCGCGAGCTGTACAGGTCATAGTTTGTTTGTTTTTTTAACATGAGAACAGTTGGATATAAATATACATGAGCCCTACGTAATTCTTGTGGGTGACAATAGAGATCTCTGAGGTTGGGACAAATAGAGGGAAGGAATGAATACTTGTTACTGGAAGAGAAATACTTAACTCCCTGACATACTGAGTCAACTGTTCGAACGCTGCGTTGATTTCGATGGCGGGAGACGTCGACCGCTCAGAAAGCAATGGCAAACTGCTGACGTAAGATTATTTAGTAAATCACAAAGAGTTAAAATGGTGAGGTTGACTGCGACGTCATGTAAAGAACGAGATAATTTAACCCAGGAAGAGACCTGACTACTCTCATTAAAAGAAGACAGATTGCATTTTTCGGGAATGTCATAAAAGGGGAAAGATAGAGTATGTGGTCACAACAAGAATGTTGGAGGGTGAGGATAAGAAGGAGAAAGATGGAGTATGTCGTCACAACGAGAATGTTGGAGGGGGAGGATAAGAAGGGGAAAGATGGAGTATGTCGCCACAACGAAAATGTTGGTGGGGGGGGGGAGGGATAAGAAGGGGAAAGATGAAGTATGTCGTCACAACAAAATAGTCGGAGGGGGAGGATAAAAAGGGGAAATATGGTGTATGTCGTCACAACGAGAATGTTGGAGGGGGAGGATAAAAAGGGGAAAGATGAAGTATGTCGTCACAACGAGAATGTTGGAGGGGGAGGATAAGAAGGGGAAAGATGGAGTATGTCGTCACAACAAAAAAGTTGGAGGGGGAGGATAAAAAGGGGAAAGATGAAGTATGTCGTCACAACAAAAAAGTTGGAGGGGGAGGATAAAAAGGGGAAATATGGTGTATGTCGTCACAACGAGAATGTTGGAGGGGGAGGATAAGAAGGGGAAAGATGGAGTATGTCGTCACAACAAAAAAGTTGGGGGGGGAGGATAAAAAGGGGAAAGATGGAATATGTCGTCACAACGAGAATGTTGGAGGGGGAGGATAAAAAGGGGAAAGATGAAGTATGTCGTCACAACGAGAATGTTGGAGGGGGAGGATAAAAAGGGGAAAGATGGAGTATGTCGTCACAACGAGAATGTTGGAGGGGGAGGATAAAAAGGGGAAAGATGAAGTATGTCGTCACAACGAGAATGTTGGAGGGGGAGGATAAGAAGAGGAAAGATGGAGTATGTCGCCACAACGAGAATGTTGGAGGGGGAGGATAAAAAGGGGAAAGATGAAGTATGTCGTCACAACGAGAATGTTGGAGGGGGAGGATAAAAAGGGGAAAGATGAAGTATGTCGTCACAACGAGAATGTTGGAGGGGGAGGATAAAAAGGGGAAAGATGAAGTATGTCGTCACAACGAGAATGTTGGAGGGGGAGGATAAGAAGGGGAAAGATGGAGTATGTCGTCACAACGAGAATGTTGGAGGGGGAGGATAAAAAGGGGAAAGATGAAGTATGTCGTCACAACGAGAATGTTGGAGGGGGAGGATAAGAAGAGGAAAGATGGAGTATGTCGCCACAACGAGAATGTTGGAGGATAGGATAAGAAGGGGAAAGATGGAGTATGTCGTCACAACAAAAAAGTTGGAGGGGGAGGATAAAAAGGGGAAAGATGAAGTATGTCGTCACAACGAGAATGTTGGAGGGTGAGGATAAGAAGGGGAAAGATGGAGTATGTCTTCACACCAAAAAAGTTGGAGGGGGAGGATAAAAAGGGGAAAGATGAAGTATGTCGTCACAACGAGAATGTTGGAGGGGGAGGATAAAAAGGGGAAAGATGAAGTATGTCGTCACAACGAGAATGTTGGAGGGGGAGGATAAAAAGGGGAAAGATGAAGTATGTCGTCACAACGAGAATGTTGGAGGGGGAGGATAAGAAGGGGAAAGATGGAGTATGTCGTCACAACAAAAAAGTTGGAGGGGGAGGATAAAAAGGGGAAAGATGAAGTATGTCGTCACAACGAGAATGTTGGAGGGGGAGGATAAAAAGGGGAAAGATGAAGTATGTCGTCACAACGAGAATGTTGGAGGGGGAGGATAAGAAGGGGAAAGATGGAGTATGTCGTCACAACAAAAAAGTTGGAGGGGGAGGATAAAAAGGGGAAAGATGGAATATGTCGTCACAACGAGAATGTTGGAGGGGGAGGATAAAAAGGGGAAAGATGAAGTATGTCGTCACAACAAAAAAGTTGGAGGGGGAGGATAAAAAGGGGAAAGATGAAGTATGTCGTCACAACGAGAATGTTGGAGGGGGAGGATAAGAAAAGGAAAGATGGAGTATGTCGTCACAACAAAAAAGTTGGAGGGGGAGGATAAAAAGGGGAAAGATGAAGTATGTCGTCACAACGAGAATGTTGGAGGGGGAGGATAAGAAGGGGAAAGATGGAGTTTGTCGTCACAACAAAAAAGTTGGAGGGGGAGGATAAAAAGGGGAAAGATGGAATATGTCGTCACAACGAGAATGTTGGAGGGGGAGGATAAAAAGGGGAAAGATGAAGTATGTCGTCACAACGAGAATGTTGGAGGGGGAGGATAAGAAGGGGAAAGATGGAGTATGTCGTCACAACAAAAAAGTTGGAGGGGGAGGATAAAAAGGGGAAAGATGGAGTATGTCATCACAACGAGAATGTTGGAGGGGGAGGATAAGAAGAGGAAAGATGGAGTATGTCGTCACAACGAGAAAGTTGGAGGGGAAAGAGAAGCAGGGGAAAGATGGAGTACGTCGTCACAACGAGAATGTTGGAGGGAGAGGATAAGAAAAGGAAAGATGGAGTATGTCGTCACAACAAAAAAGTTGGAGGGGGAGGATAAAAAGGGGAAAGATGGAGTATGTCATCACAACGAGAATGTTGGAGGGGGAGGATAAGAAGAGGAAAGATGGAGTATGTCGTCACAACGAGAATGTTGGAGGGGGAGGATAAGAAGAGGAAAGATGGAGTATGTCGTCAAAACGAGAAAGTTGGAGGGGAGGAGAAGCAGGGGGAGGCCAAGAGAGAAGATGATAAACATTTTGACTTATGGCTTGAAGGTATCGGTAAAAGAAACGAATGGCAACACAAGAGACAGAAGGTTGTAAAAAGACGTAATCACCAACGACACGGATGATAAAAAGATACCATCTTTATATCAAAATCAAATCCATTTAGACCCGTAAATTAACCTGATCAGTGCGTGCAAGAGAAGTAATTTCTAACCTATAAGTTACACCGCTACCTGAGAAGCCGCATACGTAAAGTCCATGTCTGCATCGGGAGGGAAGGACTAGTCACATATTCCTCTATGCACCCAGCATACAACATGTGATACTCCTAACTCTTCACATCACCACAACAGGTTCCGGCTACAAGGCTTGTTTTTGTCTTATGCTGCAGATTCCATGCACTGTGGTCAGATTTTTTTTTTTTTTTTTTCCGCGTTTCCATCCTGTTTCAGGATATTGCGGTCAACACCAGCATCTTTCAGCTGTATGTTGATTCCTAGGCTAGATTACGCTCATCAGCACGCCACGACTTTCTGAGCGACCGGCTCCATACGCCCATAAGTCACTTTTGCGATTCGAACCACTGCTAATTCTCGTCGCGTCACGTGACGAGAGTATTCGGGGTTAGCGGAGAAAGCTGCTAACCCCTCGGCCATGGAGCCGGCTAACTGTGGTCAGATAGGCAACCTAATAGGTGAACTGTGAGCGCTGATTGCAGCACTTATGGCGGCAACCGTATTCAAGAAAGGGAACTCTTAGCAAACCAAATGAGAGGTGAAGGATATGGCCAGCCTAGGATCAGCAAATAAAACCACGTCAACAGAACATAAGTCAAGTAGCACAGTATCCTTTTACATTTGTTGAGGTGTTTTTGGTATAAGGTGGAAGGTTTCTGCGGTGAAGTGGCTACGGAGTTCGTGCTTTGTGCGACGCTTTCGACGGGCCACCTGCGGAAAGTGACCAAGCCATACATGATAAAACCCGGTGCAATGAAGACGATCCACTTGCTTTTAAACCGTTTAATTCTGGGATATGGTGCTAGCCCCATATTTGTATATAGACCAATCGACACTCGATGGGTGATGTGATCGATATCACGGCGCCGCCTTCTACTCTCCATGATCTCCTGGGTCGCCTTGGGAGCCCACGTCAATTAAGCAAACATTTACTTCTATGAGGATTGGAACATGCAACCCCCAAATATGATAGCCACAACGCTACCATGATTCCCCAAATTCAACATGTGCAACATAATGGTAGTGATGATACGACCAGAAACAACTGCTGGCAACAGCGACAATAATCAAAACTGTACACGCAGCGCAATGAGAGTATAATACAAAAGCAAATCACTAGTTGCTGATAAAATGTGAAGCATGAAATGATATGGAAGAAACAACTTCAATCTTAACAAAACACGGGCTTTCAGAATGTCACACAAAAATCAATCCGTGTCTGTAACGTTATTAAATGCATGACATGTCATGCAGGGGGAAACAGCGTGTAGAATAAAGAGGTATCGACCGCTGAAGCATATTGTAATACAGAATGCAACAAACACATAAGTAGAGATTTGCAGAACAATATGCACACTCACTACACATCACCTCAGTAATAAGCATTTGAAGGAGAGTTTTCACCGAGTACACACACACAAAAATACACACACCCACGAGCACACACATACAATACACAAACAAAACAACAAAAACTTAAAAGTCAGTCTCTTTCCGCAGCGCAACTTGCCGAAAACGTCGCACAAAGCACGAACTCCGTAGCTCCAGCGACGACCACCAGGAGTCTCAGAGAAAAATGTAACCTTGAATCGAAAGACGTCGCCCGGAATCGAACCCACGACCTTTAGAGCGAGAGGCAGACGGCTTGACCACCCCGCCAAGTATAAACACACATACAACACACATACAACACACATACAACACACATACAACACACATACAACACACATACAACACACATACAACACACATACAACACACATACAACACACATACAACACACATACAACACACATACAACACACATAAAATACTATGCATGTACTGCAGGCATCACAGAAACAGAGAGGGACAACATTTATGAACAAACGTAACATGTCTATAATAATAATAATAATAATAATAATAATAATAATAATAATAATAATAATAATAATAATAATAATAATAATAATAATAATAATTTCTCCCGAACCAGCTTCCTGCTATGGATCTGTGAAGTGATAGGGCCGTCACAATTTGTAGGCCTGAAGAATGCACGGAGGAATGCTTGGCGTCTTTCTCTCACCCTCGAAGGTGATGAACCCTGGAATGGAACCGGCGTCAAACCGTGCTCACGACATTACCAGCGCAGATGGCTATATAACTATGGTTACAATCACAGACGCGGATCCCACCAAACACGTGTCCAGTCCAAAACAAGCAAGCAAGTGAGTAACTGTTATATATATATAACTGTTATATATATATACACACTCACACACATATATACAAATCGGAGGTTATAATATAAATAATATACGCTATGCTGACGACACAGTATTGGTGGCGGATAATTCAACAGTCATACAACAATTGTTGGACATTGTGATAACAGAGAGTGCGAAGAAAGGACTATCTTTGAATATCAAGAAAACGGTAACAATGGTGATATCAATGAAAATGGTAACACCAATATGTGACATAGAATAGAAGGGAAAATTCTTAACCAAGTGGATAATTTTAAATACCTAGCGGCATCAGATGGAAGATGTACAGCAGAGATTAAGAGCAGAATAGGGCAAACAAAAGCTGCATTTCAGAAAATGAAAAGTATCTTATCCAACACTTCACAATCACTGAATGTAAGAAAGTGAGTGCTGAAACGCTATATAGAAACTGTATTGCTGTATGGCAGTGAATCGTGGAATGTAAATGAACAAATTAATAAGAAATTAGAAGCAACGGAGATGTGGTTCCTAAGACGAATGTTGCGAATTCCTTGGAATGCCAGAGTAACTAACAACGACTGCCTGATACAGGCTAATGAAACTAGAACATTATATACAACAATAAGAAAGAGACAAACAGTTTTCTTGGGTCATGTGATGAGAAGAGGGGCATTGGAGAACATTGTGACAACTGGAAAGATTGAGAGGAAGAGAGGCAGAGGCAGACCAAGAGAAATGATGCTGGATGGATTTAGACGGTGGCATGGAGGAATATCATCATCAGAGTTGATCCAGAATACCAACGACCAAGATCTGTGGAGAGCATGAACGACTACGCCAGCTGGCAGGGGACTTGATGATGATGATGATGATGATGATGATGATGATGAGTGTATATATATATATATATATATATATAGTTTAGTCGATGGGTCAACATCACAGCACACGGGTTTAACCCCTAAGTGCTCCGTTTTCCTCCTAACTCAAACCTGAGTTTGGAGAAACTCAGCTCAGTGCACGAACTCCGTATCACCGGCGAGGATCCTGAAATACTTTGGGTAGATTTTTAACTATAAATTTTGCCCGGGCAGGGCCGTTAGGCAACTCTTTTTCGATTTCCAACTGCCAATGGATTTGTTACGTGCGCAACAATACACACGGGCGTCCGATCTCACTACCCAAGAGACCAGGGGGAATTTTATTACTAGAAGTCCACGTGAAAAAATCCCGGCCCTCACCGGGGCTTGAACCTGGGACCTCCAGCACTCGAGGCGGACACCATACCTCGAGACCACGACACACACACACACACACACACACACACACACACACACACACACACACACACAACACACACACACACACACACACACATCAGCAGGAATTTTGACATAAACGTCATTTGAATATATGCCCCTACAGGAGAAAGCAGTGAAAATAGTGTAGAGGAATGCTATATTGACATGGAGAATGCTTTGATAAAATGTAAAAATTCAGAAATAAACATAATAGGTGACTTAATGCAAAAGGAGGAAATCAAAGCGATGGGTGCACAGTAGGCAGACATGGTTTGGGAGAACGAAACGATAGAGGATACCGCCTTGTAGAATGGGCAAAAGAGCATGAACTGATTGTCGGAAACTTCTGATTTAAGCAATATCCAAGAAGAGTATGGAATGGACGACTCCTGACAGCAAGATCAGAAACCAGATTGATTACATTCTGATTAGCAGAAGGTTTCAAAATGCGATAACAGCCGCACAAAAAGTTCCAAATGCAGATTGTTACAGTGATCACAGATCGCTTACGGGCACATTGAAGGTAAAGTTAAATAAAATCAAGTATACACAAGGCAAGACTAACATTAATCTGTGTACATTGAACAATGACAAAGAAATACAAGACCATTGTAACATAGAAGTAGAGAACTTATTTGATATATTGTCTGATCTTGGTATCTTATTTCAATGAAGATCAATAGGAAATATTGAAAAAATGAGTCAGTTTGGCTACAGAAACAACTATATCAAAATTAAAAGAAAGTTGGTCGTAAGAAATGGATGACTGAAGAAACTTTACGACTAACGGAAACAAGCAGACACAACAAAAATAATCCTGAGAAATATGAAGAGATTCACAGAAATGTCAGAACATTATGTAAAGAGGAAAAAGAAGCTTGACTTGAGAAAAAATTGCATAGGATTTGAAAAACAACATAACGGTGAAAATACCAAATCAATGCACAAAAGAATTCAGGAGCTTGCTAATAAAAGAAAACGCACATCAACAGGTTGCCTGAAAACAAAAGATGGAAAAATCGTAATAAAGAAAGATCAGATTTTATATGCATGGTCAGATTATATGACAAACCTTTATCGTGATATATAGAGAAGAACAGTATGATATTTGAAATAATAATGCAGGACCATCAATTTTGACAATGGTAGTTCAGCATGCCCTTAACTATATGAAAACTGGCAAGACCCCCGGTTCAGACAACATCACAACATAAGTGGTAAATGCCTTAGAAGAATATGGAATAGACCAAGTCACCAGACTGTTGAACACAATATTTAATAGTTAGCAAGTCGTTAGTCGCAATTCCAACTTCTCGGCAACAGGTCGTCTCCATTATGCTCCGTTCCTGTGCCAGTGAATATCACACACAATGCTCCTCACTGCCCCATGTGAAAAGGAGTCTCGACAAATCAACAGCCTGCACAGGTACACTGTGTATAATGACGCCGCCAGAATGCCAACACAAAATTCCTCCACGACAAATGCAGTTCATCGTCAATGAAAGCAGCAGTCACTAGACAACCAGCAGCCACACATTACTGCACGCACACGCACGCGCGCGAGCACACACACACATACACACACACACACACACACACACACACACAAGTACACATTAAATCGCATTCTGAAGATGTCTTTCAGAAGACAATAATAATTGCAAATCGTCTAAGAAATCCTTGAACAGGCTAAAAGTCAATATCGCTGCCATACATGCGGGACAGACATTGAATGGAAATTGTGTAATCATATATGCGACGAATGAAATAGCCTGGCTGAAAAGAACCATCTACAGCGATGCGACGGGCACTGATTGAATAGACCAGCTTATTGCCACAATTTTGTTTCTGATCGATTCTGGGTTGCGGATATAATAAATCGGTCCATTACTGTAGTGATTGTGAAGCATAGTAGGCCAGGCATTGAACGGTGAAATTGATGTACAAAGACGAAGACACAATCGATATTGGTCGAGATGAGCAAATGGTACATTGTGCAGACTCTCAGCGGATGCTTCTATGGCTGTGCATGTTGGCGAAACATTCTCGCGCGCGTGTTGTTTTGTCATGAAAGCGTGTTCAGGTCAATTGTTCCCAGGCTTATTTCTCTTGAGAGAGCTCGGTAGTGCAGTGACTAGCACGTTTTCGTACTTGTCCGGTTGTAATGCGTTCGAAACCCCATTGATTTGTAAAAATGTATCCGGGCTTCAAGATCGATCGAGCCTAAAATGAGTAACAGGAAATGACCTGGGAACTAAAGGTGGTCTGTGTAATATAGATCACACCAGCCGTCGATTGCCAGTTGTCCATACAATATATGGATATCACTATTTACCGATTGATTGATTGATTGATTGATTGATCTAGGAACCGACATCACAGCATTCGGGACATTCCCATAAGCGCTCCGTCCTCATCCTCAGCAACTATTTACCGAATCATTACCCAGTGCCATGCCGGCTTTCATAGCACTCTAACACGATTTATCTCACTGCTTCTTCTATTATTGCCCTCTATTCATTTATTGGGGCAAAGGTCCTCAATCATATCACTCAAACCTCCTTATCTTTAGCTATCCCTTCAGCTATGTCCATGCCCTTCCCATATTGTTAATTTCTGTTTATGCTTCTCTTCTCTGTGAATTGTTATGTCTTCTTCTATTTCTTTTGCCCCCCGTGTTCCAGGCTAAGGATTTTGTAGTTATACCATTCTCGAGATTTCCCAATGTATAGCCTATCCAGCTCTAGCATCTTGGTTCATTGACATTTGTTTAGTTCTCTCCAAGAACTTCACACTTGTGATTTTGTCTTACCATTTTATTGCTTCTATTGTGCGCAGGCATTAGTGAATATTTCTAGTCTATTTGTAACCGTTTTCACTGTTCTCTGTGGTTCTGATCTATACACTATCTCTGCTGTTGGATATTAAACAGCCTCATCTAAACCCAGTCAACAGCAGGCAGCAGACAAGAATTCCCCTATGGCAAATACTGCCGTAGAGTGGGGAAATGAAAGGCGTTCGTGTTTCTGAGTTCACTGCCTAATGAAGCAAGCATCACCACTTCCTCTTCACCACCGCTATGTCTTCCCAGATAATTCTGACAATGATCAGGTACCAATATTATGAGGCTGGCTCTAATCCAGAGCTGCACTAGTATTAAAAGAATAATCCTGCCACCGTTGAGGCTTGAACCTTGTCCACCGTCGAGGTAAATACGCGCGCTAGCTGCTGTGACACCGTGACGCCCCAGACGCTGTGTAAAGTGAAGTATGCTCTGTAAGTGTCATAAAGATACGCGTTTTCAAATTAATTTCTTGTTGACTCCTACGGGAATTGGGGTTTTTCCAATTTTTGATGAAGCATCCCTCACCCTCTCGCTCCCTCTCTTTGTCGGTGTCAGCCTCTCTCTCTCTCTCTCTCTCTCTCTCTCTCTCTCTCTCTCTCTCTCTCTCTGTCTCACACTCTCTCATTCTCCCTCTCTATGTCTCTGTCACATTGTGTCGGTCTCTATCCACCAGTCTCTGTCTGTCTCCCCCTCTTTCTCACGATGTCTCTCTTACTTACTCTCTGTTTGTCTCTATCTCTTTTTCGGCCCCCTCTCCCCCTCACTGATGCTTCATATTCCGTAAACTTTCACATCAACGCTATACTTATACAGTTATAACGGAATAATGCAAACATTTCAACCAAGACGAAACGAAACATAAATTATGGTAAACATACTACCCTTCAGTCCCGAATGCTTGAAAATATCGGTGTCAAATCATTGACAAGCATGCTTGCCTCTCGACATTGTGGTTATGTGTTCGCATCCCATCAAAGCGTATTTAAAATTAAAGAAACACTGGAGCACCCAGGTCGACCGAGCCTATATAAGTGCCACGAAATGTCTTCGGAAGTAAAAGTGGCCGGCATGATACTGACCACATCACCCGCCCACTGCAGGTTGGTCTATACACATATGGCGCTGGCACCATATACTCGACACGCATAAGGTGTGTAAATGTGCCCCTCATTTTTACTTTACATAATCCTGGAACTAAATGTGCCCCTCATTTTTACTTTACATAATCCTGGAACTAAATGTGCCCCTCATTTTTACTTTACATAATCCTGGAACTAAATGTGCCCCTCATTTTTACTTTACATAATCCTGGAACTAAATGTGCCCCTCATTTTTACTTTACATAATCCTGGAACTAAATGTGCCCCTCACTTTTACTTTACATAATCCTGGAACTAAATGTGCCCCTCACTTTTAATTTACATAATCCTGGAACTAAATGTGCCCCTCATTTTTAATTTACATATTCCTGGAACTAAATGTGCCCCTCATTTTTACTTTACATAATCCTGGAACTAAATGTGCCCCTCATTTTTACTTTACATAATCCTTTAACTAAATGTGCCCCTCACTTTTAATTTACATATTCCTGGAACTAAATGTGCCCCTCACTTTTAATTTACATAATCCTGGAACTAAATGTGCCCCTCATTTTTACTTTACATAATCCTGGAAGTAAATGTGCCCCTCACTTTTAATTTACATAATCCTGGAACTAAATGTGCCCCTCACTTTTAATTTACATAATCCTGGAACTAAATGTGCCCCTCACTTTTAATTTACATAATCCTGGAACTAAATGTGCCCCTCATTTTTACTTTACATAATCCTGGAACTAAATGTGCCCCTCATTTTTACTTTACATAATCCTGGAACTAAATGTGCCCCTCATTTTTACTTTACATAATCCTGGAACTAAATGTGCCCCTCACTTTTACTTTACATAATCCTGGAACTAAATGTGTCCCTCATTTTTACTTTACATAATCCTGGAACTAAATGTGCCCCTCATTTTTACTTTACATAATCCTGGAACTAAATGTGCCCCTCACTTTTACTTTACATAATCCTGGAACTAAATGTGCCCCTCACTTTTACTTTACATAATCCTGGAACTAAATGTGCCCCTCATTTTTACTTTACATAATCCTGGAACTAAATGTGCCCCTCATTTTTACTTTACATAATACTGGAACTAAATGTGCCCCTCATTTTTACTTTACATAATCCTGGAACTAAATGTGCCCCTCATTTTTACTTTACATAATCCTGGAACTAAATGTGCCCCTCATTTTTACTTTACATAATCCTGGAACTAAATGTGCCCCTCATTTTTACTTTACATAATCTTGGAACTAAATGTGCCCCTCATTTTTACTTTACATAATCCTGGAACTAAATGTGCCCCTCATTTTTACTTTACATAATCCTGGAACTAAATGTGCCCCTCACTTTTACTTTACATAATCCTGGAACTAAATGTGCCCCTCACTTTTACTTTACATAATCCTGGAACTAAATGTGCCCCTCATTTTTACTTTACATAATCCTGGAACTAAATGTGCCCCTCATTTTTACTTTACATAATCCTTGAACTAAATGTGCCCCTCATTTTTACTTTACATAATCCTGGAACTAAATGTGCCCCTCATTTTTACTTTACATAATCCTGGAACTAAATGTGCCCCTCATTTTTACTTTACATAATCCTGGAACTAAATGTGCCCCTCATTTTTACTTTACATAATCCTGGAACTAAATGTGCCCCTCATTTTTACTTTACATAATCCTGGAACTAAATGTGCCCCTCATTTTTACTTTACATAATCCTGGAACTAAATGTGCCCCTCATTTTTACTTTACATAATCCTGGAACTAAATGTGCCCCTCATTTTTACTTTACATAATCCTGGAACTAAATGTGCCCCTCATTTTTACTTTACATAATCCTGGAACTAAATGTGCCCCTCATTTTTAATTTACATAATCCTGGAACTAAATGTGCCCCTCATTTTTAATTTACATAATCCTGGAACTAAATGTGCCCCTCATTTTTACTTTACATAATCCTGGAACTAAATGTGCCCCTCATTTTTAATTTACATAATCCTGGAACTAAATGTGCCCCTCACTTTTAATTTACATAATCCTGGAACTAAATGTGCCCCTCATTTTTACTTTACATAATCCTGGAACTAAATGTGCCCCTCATTTTTACTTTACATAATCCTGGAACTAAATGTGCCCCTCACTTTTAATTTACATAATCCTGGAACTAAATGTGCCCCTCACTTTTAATTTACATAATCCTGGAACTAAATGTGTCCCTCACTTTTACATTACACCAGGGGTGGCCAATACGAGGTCCGCGGGCCGCATGCGGCCCGCCGGGAGTCATGTTGTGGCCCGCGGATTAGGAAACGACGATGTGGTCGAAGCTGTAGCACGCTTGCTTGTTTACTTTAATTAAAAAAAAAAAAAAAAAAAAAAAAAAATTAGGTGCGTGGCCCGGCAGGAAATATTATTTCTGAAATTTTGCCCGCCTGCTGTAAAAGTTGGCCACCCCTGCTTTACACAATCCTGGAACTAAATGTGCCCCTATGAGTTAAAGAATGCTATAGGATGAAGATTATTTGAGACTCCTACGGGAATTGGGGTTTTTCCAATTTTTGATGAAGCATCCCTCACCCTCTCGCTCCCTCTCTTTGTCGGTGTCAGCCTCTCTCTCTCTCTCTCTCTCTCTCTCTATCTCTCTCTCTCTCTCTCTGTCTCACACTCTCTCATTCTCCCTCTCTATGTCTCTGTCACATTGTGTCGGTCTCTATCCACCAGTCTCTGTCTGTCTCCCCCTCTTTCTCACGATGTCTCTCTTACTTACTCTCTGTTTGTCTCTATCTCTTTTTCGGCCCCCTCTCCCCCTCACTGATGCTTCATATTCCGTAAACTTTCACATCAACGCTATACTTATACAGTTATAACGGAATAATGCAAACATTTCAACCAAGACGAAACGAAACATAAATTATGGTAAACATACTACCCTTCAGTCCCGAATGCTTGAAAATATCGGTGTCAAATCATTGACAAGCATGCTTGCCTCTCGACATTGTGGTTATGTGTTCGCATCCCATCAAAGCGTATTTAAAATTAAAGAAACACTGGAGCACCCAGGTCGACCGAGCCTATATAAGTGCCACGAAATGTCTTCGGAAGTAAAAGTGGCCGGCATGATACTGACCACATCACCCGCCCACTGCAGGTTGGTCTATACACATATGGCGCTGGCACCATATACTCGACACGCATAAGGTGTGTAAATGTGCCCCTCATTTTTACTTTACATAATCCTGGAACTAAATGTGCCCCTCATTTTTACTTTACATAATCCTGGAACTAAATGTGCCCCTCATTTTTACTTTACATAATCCTGGAACTAAATGTGCCCCTCATTTTTACTTTACATAATCCTGGAACTAAATGTGCCCCTCATTTTTACTTTACATAATCCTGGAACTAAATGTGCCCCTCACTTTTACTTTACATAATCCTGGAACTAAATGTGCCCCTCACTTTTAATTTACATAATCCTGGAACTAAATGTGCCCCTCATTTTTAATTTACATATTCCTGGAACTAAATGTGCCCCTCATTTTTACTTTACATAATCCTGGAACTAAATGTGCCCCTCATTTTTACTTTACATAATCCTTTAACTAAATGTGCCCCTCACTTTTAATTTACATATTCCTGGAACTAAATGTGCCCCTCACTTTTAATTTACATAATCCTGGAACTAAATGTGCCCCTCATTTTTACTTTACATAATCCTGGAAGTAAATGTGCCCCTCACTTTTAATTTACATAATCCTGGAACTAAATGTGCCCCTCACTTTTAATTTACATAATCCTGGAACTAAATGTGCCCCTCACTTTTAATTTACATAATCCTGGAACTAAATGTGCCCCTCATTTTTACTTTACATAATCCTGGAACTAAATGTGCCCCTCATTTTTACTTTACATAATCCTGGAACTAAATGTGCCCCTCATTTTTACTTTACATAATCCTGGAACTAAATGTGCCCCTCACTTTTACTTTACATAATCCTGGAACTAAATGTGTCCCTCATTTTTACTTTACATAATCCTGGAACTAAATGTGCCCCTCATTTTTACTTTACATAATCCTGGAACTAAATGTGCCCCTCACTTTTACTTTACATAATCCTGGAACTAAATGTGCCCCTCACTTTTACTTTACATAATCCTGGAACTAAATGTGCCCCTCATTTTTACTTTACATAATCCTGGAACTAAATGTGCCCCTCATTTTTACTTTACATAATCCTGGAACTAAATGTGCCCCTCATTTTTACTTTACATAATCCTGGAACTAAATGTGCCCCTCATTTTTACTTTACATAATCCTGGAACTAAATGTGCCCCTCATTTTTACTTTACATAATCCTGGAACTAAATGTGCCCCTCATTTTTACTTTACATAATCTTGGAACTAAATGTGCCCCTCATTTTTACTTTACATAATCCTGGAACTAAATGTGCCCCTCATTTTTACTTTACATAATCCTGGAACTAAATGTGCCCCTCACTTTTACTTTACATAATCCTGGAACTAAATGTGCCCCTCACTTTTACTTTACATAATCCTGGAACTAAATGTGCCCCTCATTTTTACTTTACATAATCCTGGAACTAAATGTGCCCCTCATTTTTACTTTACATAATCCTTGAACTAAATGTGCCCCTCATTTTTACTTTACATAATCCTGGAACTAAATGTGCCCCTCATTTTTACTTTACATAATCCTGGAACTAAATGTGCCCCTCATTTTTACTTTACATAATCCTGGAACTAAATGTGCCCCTCATTTTTACTTTACATAATCCTGGAACTAAATGTGCCCCTCATTTTTACTTTACATAATCCTGGAACTAAATGTGCCCCTCATTTTTACTTTACATAATCCTGGAACTAAATGTGCCCCTCATTTTTACTTTACATAATCCTGGAACTAAATGTGCCCCTCATTTTTACTTTACATAATCCTGGAACTAAATGTGCCCCTCATTTTTACTTTACATAATCCTGGAACTAAATGTGCCCCTCATTTTTAATTTACATAATCCTGGAACTAAATGTGCCCCTCATTTTTAATTTACATAATCCTGGAACTAAATGTGCCCCTCATTTTTACTTTACATAATCCTGGAACTAAATGTGCCCCTCATTTTTAATTTACATAATCCTGGAACTAAATGTGCCCCTCACTTTTAATTTACATAATCCTGGAACTAAATGTGCCCCTCATTTTTACTTTACATAATCCTGGAACTAAATGTGCCCCTCATTTTTACTTTACATAATCCTGGAACTAAATGTGCCCCTCACTTTTAATTTACATAATCCTGGAACTAAATGTGCCCCTCACTTTTAATTTACATAATCCTGGAACTAAATGTGTCCCTCACTTTTACATTACACCAGGGGTGGCCAATACGAGGTCCGCGGGCCGCATGCGGCCCGCCGGGAGTCATGTTGTGGCCCGCGGATTAGGAAACGACGATGTGGTCGAAGCTGTAGCACGCTTGCTTGTTTACTTTAATTAACAAAAAAAAAAAAAAAAAAAAAAAATTAGGTGCGTGGCCCGGCAGGAAATATTATTTCTGAAATTTTGCCCGCCTGCTGTAAAAGTTGGCCACCCCTGCTTTACACAATCCTGGAACTAAATGTGCCCCTATGAGTTAAAGAATGCTATAGGATGAAGATTATTTGAGACATTTTTTTAATTCGCATATCCTTTACAGGACATCGCTGTCAACACCAGCATTTTACCGCTGGTGTTGATTTCTTGGCAAGATTACGCTCAGTAGTTTGTCATTGCTTTCTGAGCGACCGGCTCACTTATCCCGTAAGTCATCAACGTGGCGAGAACCGCTACCAATTTTCATGCGCTGCATTACCCTACGTGGATAAACGGGATTACGGAGAAAGTGGTTTAACACCTAGGCCAGGGAGCCCGGCGTTTGAGGTATGCTACTGTTAAAATAGATACCATATTATGACATTCAGAACTCATTATGTACAAAGTATCTCATGATATGTTTAATTCAGTTTATGCTTGTCAGTTATTAACACATATCCGCCCTATACTAGCCAATTATTACAGCCTTTCCACTCTCTCACAGCCAATCATTACAATTAACTACTGTGTCCCAGTCAATTATAACGACTATCCACTTTGTCCTAGTCAAGTATTACATCTACCCACTCTTTCTTATTATACATATTCACGATGCCTTGCCAATTATTATACCTACCCACTCTAGTATACTAACTGGGTTGCCTTATGCAGTAATGTGTGGCTGCTTGGTTTTCTACTGACTGTCGCTTCCATAGACGATGAACTGTATTTTTCGTGGCGGACTTTTGTGTCGGCATTCTGGCAGCGGCATTATGCGTAGTATACTGTGCGGGTTGTTGGTTTGGCGAGACTCCTGCCTGTTCCTCTTTTAACATGGGGTAGTGAGGATTATTTTGTGTGTGAGATTCACTGGCACAGGAACGGAGCATAATGAGGCGACCCTTTACCGTGAAGTTTGAACCGCGACTTACTAATTCTAGTACAGTATACTTGCTTTTGGATCCTTGCTATTGCCTCGGAGTTCGTGCACTGTGCTAAGTGTCTCCTTGCGTGATCTTGGGGGGGGGGGGGGAGTGGATGAGACCGGAGCACTTAAAGAGACACCCCAATGCAATAAAGTGATCTTTTCCCAAAAAAACCAAAGCAAGGCTAACTCATTCTTCAGCCAGCAGTCAAAGAGGAGCCGGTCTCGTTACGGTACTTTGCTTGCTATACAATGAGTCAACTGAACACATTATGGTGCTTGTTACATAATGAGAGTTGTTGATCATATTAGGATTCTTGTTTGCCATATAATTAGAGTAGCTGATCACATTACAATGCTTTGCTTGCTATATAATGAAAGTAGATGATCAGATCAGGGTGTTTTGCTTGTTACATAATGAGAGTAGATGATCAGATTACAGTGTTTTGCTTGTTACATAATGAGAGTAGATGATCAGATTACAGTGTTTTGCGTGTTACATAATGAGAGTAGCTGAATCACATTACGATGCTTTGGTTGAAACAGAATGATAGCAGATGATCACATTACGTTACTTTGCTTACAATTGAAATTGAGTAACTGATTACATTACGGTGCTTTGCGTGTTACATAATGAGAGCAGTTTATCACCTTACGGTGCTTTGAATGTTACATAATAAGAGCAGTTTATCACCTTACGGTGCTTTGCGTGCTACATAATGAGAGCAGTTTATCACCTTACGGTGCTTTGAATGTTACATAATAAGAACAGTTTATCACCTTACGTTGCTTTGAATGTTACATAATAAGAACAGTTTATCACCTTACGGTGCTTTGAATGTTACATAATAAGAACAGTTTATCACATTACGGTGCTTTGAATGTTACATAATAAGAACAGTTTATCACCTTACGGTGCTTTGAATGTTACATAATAAGAACAGTTTATCACCTTACGGTGCTTTGAATGTTACATAATAAGAACAGTTTATCACCTTACGGTGCTTTGAATGTTACATAATAAGAACAGTTTATCACATTACGGTGCTTTGAATGTTACATAATAAGAACAGTTTATCACCTTACGGTGCTTTGAATGTTACATAATAAGAACAGTTTATCACATTACGGTGCTTTGAATGTTACATAATAAGAACAGTTTATCACCTTACGGTGCTTTGAATGTTACATAATAAGAACAGTTTATCACATTACGGTGCTTTGAATATTACATAATAAGAACAGTTTATCACCTTACGGTGCTTTGAATGTTACATAATAAGAACAGTTTATCACATTACGGTGCTTTGAATGTTACATAATAAGAACAGTTTATCACCTTACGGTGCTTTGAATGTTACATAATAAGAGCAGTTTATCACCTTACGGTGCTTTGCGTGTTACATAATGAGAGCAGCAGATCATATCGCGGTGCTTTGCTTGCTACATAATACGAGCCGCAGATCATATTGCGATGTGTACCACGCTATATAATGAATTAAAAGTAAGAACTGTCTGGAGGGGAAAGAGCATTGCTTGATAACCTTTCAATAATCGATGTCTGATTGTTAGTATAAAATACAAGATGGAATATTTGCAAACCAGAAAAATAAATTGGCTTTGTTCTTTTCTGTTTACTTGCAACTTTTTCAACCGGCTTCTTCATTAAAATTTCATAGGACTGCCACATGAATTAATCCTGCAGTTGTGGAATGACAACAACAACAACAACAACAACATTAGCAATAATATTAACAAGATAAGGAAGGCAGGCTTCCATTTCTAACAAAGCAGGTGTGCCCCAAGAACGACCTGGTCCACAAGAAAAGGATACATCCGCAAGCAGCCTGACTTATTGCCGATAGCCAGTAAATTTTGAACAGGATCATAGGCCAGCGCTGTGGGTTGAAACGGAAATCCATGGCGGACAGTCTGAAACATACGAGAAAATAACGCTGATTATTGATGACAGCTATAAATACAAATATGCTACTGGGATAGAATGGATCTGGGTTAGCTCTGACGGCTGTGTGGTCATCTGTTCGAATCCCTTTAGATAAGGGGATTTGTTTAATTGAAATGGACTCTCAGATGGACCCAGCCTAAATGACTACCAGGAATTTGCTAGGCAAGTAAGGGCGGTCAGTGTGATAATGACCAGATCAGCCATCGAGTGCCGATTGGCCCAAATAATGGGACCAGTACTATGCACCAAATACACCTTCTGGAGTTCAAAGGTTCCTTTGTTTTACCAAATGGAGCGGTTTTACTACAAGCTCCCGGATATACCCTAAATAATAATGATGAAGGCATAGACAGTTAGTTAGTTAGTTAGTTAGTCGCAGTGCCAACTTCACAGCAACGGGTCGTCCCCATTATGCTCCATTCCTGTGCCAGTGAATATCACACAAAACACTCCCCACTCCCCAATGTGAAAAGTGGAAAAGACAGGAGTCTCGACAAACAACAGCCCGCACAGATACACTGTGCATAATGCCGCCGCCAGAATGTCAACACAATAGTCCCCCACAAAACACCCAGTTCATTTCTGATGGAATCGGCAGTCATTTTCCCATCTGGATGTTTCCTAGATGTTCACCCACACAGTCCACGAAATACAGTTCATCGTCGATGGCAGTGGCAGTCAACCAGAAGCCCAGCAGCCACGCATTTCTGCATAAGGCAAAAACCGGTCAACTCTGTTACATAGCCATCTGCAATCGCTCCGAACATGCAGTCATGTTCCAAAAAACCTCGGTCAGATTCAAAAGCATTTCACATGAAACTCACAGCTCACAGTGTCGCACCACTCACTCACTCAGTAGCAGGGCGACGGAACCATCAAGCCCCCTTAGTCGCCTCTTACGACATGCGTGGTAGGCTACAGTGTTGCTATTCTTTGCTTCCCTTATGGGCCCCGAAGGCATAGACAATATTATGGTGTGTTTTTAATGACTGTGCAGTGTTTGAAAATATTGCCTGTCCAAGTTTGTATTTACCTATTATGTTGCATGAGCTGTACAGAGGGCGAATACAAAATTTGGACAGGCAATATTTTTTCAAACACCGCGCAGTCATTAAAAATACACCCTATATTGCACAGCTGTCAGCATGGCCGATTGGATCCGAGCACTCGTTCTGAAAGTTCCGGTTTGCTGATGCTAAGTATCGGGTTCAACCTCTACGCTTGTCAATTGGACTAAGATGGTGACTTCTCGTCCTTGACTTGGGGGGAGGGGGTAAATTACAAGTACATCAGAAGTCTGAGTGGGTTCGCTGATGGCGATGGGCACAGGCAATAGTGAAAGCTAATCCACACGCAACATTCAGACAAAGTGCACTAAAAGAAGTCGCACGTTATGGACTACGCTTGAGTTCATACAAGCGAACGGAGTCAAACAATATGGCACTATTTATTGCTTGACATATTTCACTGTATCTCATCAGAGGCATACCACACAAACAGTTCTACATATATTTAAATGTATCTCATCGTAGGCATACAACAAAAACAGTTCAACATATATTTCTCTGTATCTCATCAGAGGCATACAACAAAAACAGTTCAACATATATTTCACTGTATCTCATCAGAGGCATACAACAAAAACAGTTCAACATATATTTCTCTGTATCTCATCAGAGGCATACAACAAAAACAGTTCAACATATATTTCTCTGTATCTCATCGGAGGCATACAACAAAAACAGTTCAACATATATTTCTTTGTATCTCATCAGAGGCATACAACAAAAACAGCTCAACATATATTTCACTGTATCTGATCAGCGGCATACAAAAAAAAAAAAACAATTCAACATCTATTTCACTGTATCTCATCAGAGACATACAACAAAAACAGTTCAACATATATTTCACTGTATCTCATCAGTCAGAGGCATACAACAAAAACAGTTCAACATATATTTCACTGCATCTCATCAGAGGCATACAACAAAAACAGTTCAACATATATTAAGACACGTAATGAATCTTTTCAATTGAAATATACAACAGTGTCACGTGTTTCACTTCCGGTGTTACCATGGTAGTCTTAAATCCCCCTCCTCCCATAAGTGTGGTTACACGCGTGTATTGTAACAGCCTCTGCCAAGCTCAATAACTGTTGGTTATGTGTAAACAGTACATCAAGGCCGCTTTGTCTATCACGTGCTCAATGTCTAAAAGACAGTTTTATATGGGCGATGTAGGTTCTTTTTGATTGGTGTGCTTAATCGGGTTGGCAGAATTGTGTTTTTTGATTAGTTACGGATCCGTTTAGAGAAATGATCTGCTATCGTATTTTCTAACCGTCTTTCCGTTACTTAGATTACGCAAATGGAAACACAATTTCATTTACTGATGGAATTGATATTATTCATTCATTCATTCATTCATTCATTCAGTAGCATGTCCTTTTGCAGAACCTCGCTTCCATAACAACCCTCCGGAAAACTGCTCGATCACAAGGAAGATGTCCCGCGTGTGATACACCCATCTGGAGATCATCCGCCACATCCTGCACCCATCTTCTCTTTGGTCTTCCTCTTCCTCTCTTCCCAGGCATATACCCCTCCATTATTAATCTCTCCAGACTTTCATGACGTTTCAAGTGACCAAAATATATCAATTTTCTTTGTTTTATCGTCTTTAATAGCCAGTTCTCTTCAATATTCAAGTCTTTAAGTATGGATGCATTTGTTCTTTTCTTTACCCAAGATATTCTTAGAACCCGTCTATAACATTTATATTCAAAGGCATTCATGCGCTGTTCAGCTTGTTTAGTAAGTATTCAGGTCTCACAGGCGTATGTTGCAATAGGACAGATGTATGCTCTTGTTATCTCAAAACTTAAACTGTTGTGATATAGCCTATATGTGAATGATCACATACATATTTGCCTAAAATCTCTTCTTCTTCAGCGTTCCGAGCCATTGAGGTTCTTTGCTGCAGATACAATCCGTCTCCATTCGTCTCTCTGGCTGACCTTCTCTTGCTAAATAAAGCCTAAAATACTAATGAAATTATACGAATTTGCCTAAAATACTAATGGAGTTATATATATTTGTCTAAACTACTGATGAAAATATATGTATTTGTCTAAACTACTGATGAAAATATATGTATTTGTCTAAATTACTAATGAAAATATATGTATTTGCCTAAACTACTAATGAAAATATATGTATTTGCCTAAACTACGGATGAAATTATATGTATTTGCCTAAAATACTTATAAACATTGAAACAATAGGTTTACTGGACTGTTCACAATCTCAGACATGGAGTTCTACCATCTAGGACACTGATCGATGCAATTAAGGGACCCCCCAAAAAAATGGATGTCCAAGAAATGATTAGGAGCCGAGGTAGCGAAGAGGATGGAAGGCTTGCCTGTCGATCTAATGGTCATATGTTTGAATCCCCATAGAGGCAAAGCCTTGTTATAAAATGACGTTGCCTCCCAGGTGTACCAAGACTAAATGGAGATCAGGAAATGTCCTTGGAAGTAAAGGAGGCTGGTTTTGACGTGGACCATATCCTCGATCGAGTGGCATTTGGTCTATAAATATACGGGACTAGGATCATATTTCCTAAGACGAACGTTGCGAATTCCTTGGACTGCCTGAGTAACTAACAACGATTGTCTGAAAGAGGCTAATGAAACTAGAACATTATATACAACAGTAAGAAACAGACAAACAGATTTCTTTGGTCACATGACGACAAAGGAGGCGTTGGGGAACATCGTGACGACTGGAAAGATCGAGAGGGAGAGAGGCAGAGGCCAATCAAAAGAAATGATGCTGGATGTATTGAGACGGTGACATTGAGGAATATCAGCAGCAGAGTTGATCCAGAACATCAAAGACCGAGATCTGTGAAGAGACATGAATGCATACGCCAACTGGCATGGCACTTGATGCTGCTGATGATGATGATGATGATGATGATGATGATGGTGATGATGATGATGATGAGCATTAAATACCCAACAGGAATCATGGCCTGGATAGGATTACTTCAGCTTACAATGACTAAATAAACCAGTAGATTATTTTTACCGGGAAATAATTACAACAGACGAGTATGCAAGAACATTGGGTGTCAGTCTTATGCAGACTTAAAGTGATTTGAGGTGAATAGGGGACAGTGGACTGACATAATCAGATGACTTCAAAACTAGTATTCGGACTGACTAATCTAATAATGATGAGAATGACAGTAGACTAATATACCAAATATTAAGTTAGTTGCACGTCCTTTACATGACGTCGCAGTCAACCCCAGCATTGTTTGTAATTTCTTGGCTAGTTTACGTCCAGTAGTTTGTCATTGATTTCTGAACGATCACACTCGTACCAGTTTATACAAACTAATGCAAGGCGGTCTGATGACATCAACACTAACCTTCGGATTAACTATCCTGATAAGGATGAAATTGGGGGATAGTAGACTGCCATGATCAGGTGGCTTCAACACTAGTCATCGGACTTACTAACCTGATAATGATGAGAATGGGGAGGGGGGCAGTAGACCGACATATCATATAACTTTAACACTAGTCATCGGACTGACTAATTTGATAATGATAAGAATGGCGAGGGGGGGGGCGCAGTAGACCAACATATCATATAACTTTAACACTAGTCATCGGACTGACTAATTTGATAATGATAAGAATGGCGAGGGGGGGGGGGGGCGCAGTAGACCAACATATCAGATAACGTTAAGAGTCTTCGGACTGATTAACCTGATAATCATGAGAATGGGGAAAGGGGGGGGGGCGCAGTAGACCAACATATCAGATAACTTTACCACTAGCCTTCGGACTGACTAACCTGATAATGGTTGATTAGAGAGTTAGTTAGTTAGTTAGTCGACAGATCATCCTCGTTGCACATCGGACCATTCAGTCCATAAGTGCTCGGATCCCCTCCTCAGCAAATCCCGCAGCGTGTAGCGGCTAACGACGCCAGTTCTGTGTTGGTTTATCAATCTTCTTTGGCTTCCTGCGTAGTGTTCTTGTTTGGCCACCCCTCTTTTAATTTGCTGCTCTCGCAGTCTGGCCATTGTTGTAGATTCACAGTCATCACTTGGTTCTTGCAAAAGTCTCACTTCTCGTAGAGCATTCAGAATGTCAGCCTGGTCCATGGCGCGTCCGCCCTCAACAGTAGCCTCACCTGCGAGCTTGTCAGCCCGCTCATTTCCTTGTACTCCCGCATGCCCTGGCACGAAGATGAAACTAATCTTTGCCAGCCGAGACCGCTTCAGAGGCAGCAACCATTCTCTTCGGATCGACCCCTCCTCTATCCTCTTGATCATGTTCATTGAGTCGCTAAGGAAACAAGCCCTAGTGAATGTCTGTGTCTCGAGCCATGCTATTGCTCTACTTACTGCCATGACTTCCATGGTCAGGCTACTTGTGGTTTCAGTGAAAGCACCAGAGTCCTCCTTCACAATTCTCCCTCCGGCCCGAGCTGTAAAGGCCCATGAGCTTCTCACATGTCGGATGACCGACCCATCTGTGTAGATGACCGCGTCACTGTCTAGCGAATTCTCGAAAATCAACGCTTGTACTTCAGCCTCAACAGCAGCCGGATTTTCTTGTCTGCATTTTCTATCTAGTTGGATGCAAACTGAAAGGGATGTGCAGAAGTCTGTTGGCACTTGCACCCACTCCTCGCCAGGTTCTAAGTCCTCAAGTGAACACACCTGTTGAAGAATGTCCTCGGCTTGACCCATCCACGACCGTCCTCTTTTTAACCTGCTGCCCTTCACCTTCCTAATTTCACTATGCAGTGGATGCTGTGTGTTTGCGTTAATTCTGAGGTAGGCGCGTGCCCTGCAAACTTGCATTCTCTCTTCAATGGTTGGAAAATCAAGAAGGTAGCGCATCGCCCTGCATGCTGTATCTCTTGTACATCCAAGAATAATGCGCATAGCTTCATTCTGTATCCTTTCCATCCTTTCTATCTGCTTATGGCTGACAGTCAGGATTGCCATTGCATACTCCAAAACAGACATGACCAGCCCCTCGTACAGAAGACATAGATGGCGCTGCTCACAGTTTGCTGCCGCCATCACCCGCATCGCTGCCAAACCCCGCTTGGCCTTTGTTATCACCTGGTCTATGTGCACATTATAAGCAAGGCTTCGATCAAACCGTATCCCCAGGTAATTCATTGCCTGCGTTCTTTCCACCGTCTCTGAACACAGCATTACAGTTGGTGTTGGATTGTTGACAATATGATTATTCAACGAGAACCAAGTCACTGTTGCCTTTGTTGGGTTGACCATTGCCCCAGCTTCATCACACCAAGTACTTATGCGATTGAGTTCGGTTTGTAGCTCCACAGCAACCTCCTCTCTATCCTTACCCTGACGATACACTAAAACATCATCGGCATATGACAATGTCCTGCCAGGTCCAGTGATCTGCTCACTGGTGATTCTCACTGTGTAGGCGTTGAACAGTACCGGAGATAATGGTGATCCCTGTGGTAGGCCAGGATATATTGTTGTTGGTTCCGAAGTCCAACTGCCACATCTAAAAACTACTTTCCGTTGGAAGAGAGCTGCAGCGATCCAACTAAGGAGGAATGGACTTACGTTTAGTTCAAGAAGCTGAAACATTAAAAAATCCAGTGGTACTCTGTTGTATGCGTCCTCAAGATCAATCGCTGCAGCAACGGTTTCAGTGCCTGAGTGGAAACCTTCATAGACATCATGGGCAAAGACTGCTGCATTGGTCCAGGTTTCTCTTTTTGGACGGTACCCACCCAGGGTAGGTGGGAAAACACCTTGCCTCTCTAGTTGGCTTGATATTTTCCTGGCAATTACCTTCTCCAGCAGGCAAGCTGATTAGAGAGTTGATGAATGAAATAAAAAAAAAAAAACAAGTGAAATATTTTGGCCACGATAAAAGACATAACACTTTTGTAAAAACCATACTGGAGGGTAAGGTTGAAGGCAAGCGAGCAAGTGGGAAGAACACCTTAAGAGATGGACGAATAGCAATCTGACAGAACGTACAATCAAGTTGAGAGACTGACAGTATCGGAGATCTATTGCAGCCAATCTTCATTGTGGAGACGGCACCTTGTTGATTGAACCTGATTATGATGATGAACGTCTCCTGCCGATCTTAATGAGGAAACAATAATGTAATCTAAGTTATGTATTGTTAGGGGAAAAAAAAACAATATCTTATGGTTCTTTATATTCAGAACAAATATCGTAGCACTCTGGCAAACCCGTATCTTTCTCTGCATGTGCCATAATGTGTAGAATATCCTGGCCAATTAAAAGATGTTAATTACAACGAGAAAATGAGTGTGGAAGTGCTACATGGAACCTGCTCTAATGTATGGATATAAGACGTGGGCAATGAGCAGACAAGCTGAAAAACATCTAATGGCAGTTGGAATGTGGTTTCTGGGGAAAATGCAAAGAGTAACACGGACAGACAGAAAAACTAATTAGCAAGTCCTACAAGAAGCAGGCCGGTCTCTCTGGCTGTGGGGTTACAACACTTTCTCTCTGTAATCCCGTTTATCACGCAGAGTCTCGCAGCGGAGCGAGAACTGAGGTGGTTCGACCCCCGCTCGTGACTTGCGGATACTGAGCCGGCCGCTCAGAAAGCAATGGCAAACTACTGAGCGTAATCTTGCCAAGAGATCAACAGACAGCTGAAAGATGCTGCTGTTGACAGCTAAGTCCTGTAAAAGGATACGCAAAAAAAAAAAAAACAAGAAGCAGATGAAAACCGTGTGCCATGCCGATAAGCGGGGGTGGTCGTGTTTCGCCATCTCACACGATCGAAGAGCCGTGGATCAGCTCTTGCATTGTACTAAACATGCCATGTGGCCAAACCATACATATATTTATTTCTCTGCCTTCCCTTTGTTCTTTCCCCCTCAATCTCGCCAGTTGTCACAAATTTCTCTAGTTTGTTTCTCCTCATAACGTGTCTAAAAGTATTGAATGTCTACATCCAATTCCTCTAATCGGTAAATTGTTTAAGGTTTTCATTTGCGTCTTGAGGACTTGTTTGTTGGTTTTTCTAACACTAGAACTGGAAGTATACGCGATGCATTCATGAATAAAGAAGAAATCATTCATTTTTGCCTCAGGCCACACTGGTGTAAGGGAATATGAACTGATAACCAGGGATGAATTCATCTTAATTAGCCGTCGATATCTTCAGTAGCCTTTAACCATTATGCACAGTGGATCTGTGCGGGCTGTTGTTTGTCGAGACTCCTGTCTTCTCCACTTTTCACATTGGGCAGTGGGGAGCGTTTTGTGTGATATTCACTGGCACAGGAACGGAGCATAATGGGGACGACACGTTGCTGTGAAGTTGGAACTGCGACTAACTAACTAATCTTCAGTAGCCTGGCTACTGTGAAAAGCGAATAATGGGCCAGACTGATATAACGAATGCTCTCAGAGGGGCAGGATGAAAAATAAATTAAGCTATGAATTTGAATCTGCAACCTTGACCAGCCTGAAAAAACACCAAGTCAAAAGGGGTTGGTAGCCAGACAAGAGGACTGTGTAGGGGGCCAGAGAAGAATAGTCAACCAACACATAATTGGGGTCATCTCACAGGCTGAGAGAGATACTAATGAGGGGATCCGAGCACTCATGGACTGAATGGTTTGATGAGCAGTGAAGATATTGACAGATAACTAAGATGAATTCATCCTCCTCCTCCCACTATTCCCCCTTATTTTCTTTGTCTGTTTCCTTCATCGTCCTCGTCGTTTCTTCGTCTTCGTCCTCGCCTCCTCTTGTTCTTTTTCTTGTTCTTGTTCTTGTTCTTCTTCTTCTTCTTCTTTTTTTTTTTTTCTGCTGCTGGCAATTCTGTAAATTATTTTCTTTAACTCTTTTAGTACCAAGCAACACATTTGTTAAACTATTTTGCCCCATCCAGTTGTTATATTGACCTTTGTTATCCCTTCTCTTTCATACTGTTTTTGTTTTTTTTTTGTCTTTAAACTTCAACATATTATGTTCAACTGTCTTTAATCCCGCACAGCTTTTCAGATACATTCTTCTGGCGCAATCAGTTCTTTTAGTGTAACATCAGTTTGAGACCAGACGTCTTAATACTATTAGTCTAGAATGTATTTGTCTGTCTCTTTTACCGCTTGACTGCAATTATTCTCTGCGGGATAACTTCGACAAGGAATTGGGGTGAGTTATATGGCCAAACCGGATCAGTGTTTGGCGATTAATTACAAACAACATTGTTTCTTCTGAAACGGCATTTGAATTTATAATTATCTTAAAGATTAGTATACCGTGTGCCACTTAAAATAACCCAAAATAGGCTTTTGAAACTAGAATAGCATGCACACCTATAATAAGATAAGAATAATAATTAGTATGCATGGAAGTGGCCAATGAAACTAGAATATTATACACAATTATAATACGATATGAATAATAATTAATATACATTGTTTTTGAAAACAAAAGCCGTAAACAATGTGTTGCACGATTTATTGTCTGGCATATTTCGCTACATCTCGACAAGTGTATATTGCAGAATTATATATCATATGAAGGAATAGACGAATTACCCTTTGGCTGAAATACTTAAAACATCGCAGTTGTTCGAATGTGAGGCATTGTTTATCCCCAAGATAACAGCAAATTTAAAATAAAATCTTTCTGCTTGCGCAAAATTGTCTGACACGGACTGATTGGTAATGCCTCAGAATTGTTCAAATATACCGCGTGCCCCTTAAAGTGACCATAATACGCCCCAGATTTAGCAAACTCCAATAAGCGTGGTAGATATAGTACAACATGAACGACTAATTGCGTGCCTTCAAGATATAAGAGTAGACGGAAAGGACATCAGACTTATTAGTAACTTGTACTGGGAACACGTAACGTCTATTAGATGCGGTAATAACTATTCGTCGCCTATAGAGATAAAAAGAGGAGTATGGAAGGGATATGTACTGTCCCCAAACGGTGAAACCTCTTCAACCTATACACAGAAAGAATTTTTAAACAGGTTGAAATGCCTGGACTTAACATCAATGGAAGAATCATAAACAATCTTTGGTATGCTGACGATACCGTCTTACTAGCAGAAAGTGAGCAAGAGTTACAAGACCTAGTGGAACAAGTAAATAGGCACAATGCAGAAAAAACAACAAAAACTATGATAATTAGCAGTGAAAAGGAAAGGCCATCTATGAACATTACAGTAAACGGGCAGATACTAGAACAAGTAATACGTTTCTCCTATCATGGACATATAATAACAGATAATGACAGAAGTGAAATAGAAATCAAAATGATAATAGGAATGGCCAAAAATGCTTTCAAGGGCATGAAATCAGTATTAACATCTAGAGAGATTAATAACGTATTAAAAATGAGAATTGTCAAATGCTACGTATATTCAACGCTACACTATGGCGCGGAATCCTGGACATTGAACACGCAACTAGAAAGTCGCATAGAAGCCCTGGAGATGTGGATATACAGACGAATATGTCGTATTTTCTTGGAAACAAAAACAATCAAATACAGAGGTTCTAGAAAAACTGGGAATGAAGAGAGAGTTGATGAAAGAAATAAAGAGGCAAGTGAAATATTTTGGCCACGTTAAAAGACATGATACTCTTATAAAAACCATACTGGAAAGCAAAGTTGAGGGCAAGCGAGCAAGAGGTAGACAACAATACAAGTGGGAAGATAACATCAAGAGATGGACAAACATCAGCCTGACAGAATGTACAGTCATGGAGAGAGACAGACAGCGTTGGAGATCCATTGCAGCCAACCTTCATTATGGAGACGGCACCTGGTTGATTGATTGAATAAGTGTGGCTTCATAGTTAAACTCTACAACTCCAGATGAGGTATACACGACTCGTAATCCAGTCCAGAATTTCTACAAGTTACATTAATTAATCGCTTGTTGCTATTTGGGGGAATAGGGTTTCTTTATCAGTCGATTTAGCCGGCTAGTTGGTGTAATGGTCAGGACAGCTGTTCCTCCGTACATTCAGACTTATACAAGGTGGTGGTTCCAACAAAACACATACCCACACATAGAACGGCTGGCATGGTTTGGTTGCGGGCCTATGTCCCCATAAGGGATGATGGGCAGAAAAAGAAGACATACCCAAAAGCTGTTGACCTGAGACACAATGATCTTAGGATTATTATTATCAAAATGTTCCTAGAATTGTAGTCACAAAAATGAACCTATTAAAAAGCTATTATTTGTATCGCATACATTAAGCATTAAGAAAACGGTTATATATTCTATAACCAAAGTATATGTAAACGTTGTATGTAATATTTGAGTGTGACAGATCTGGTGCGTTGGTGTAACCGTTGTGACGGTATGCTGACAACAGCGTGAGCGCGGACGGGCGAGGATTGTATGTCAGCTCTCATCGTTCGCTATAGGAGAGAAAGACTGGCGACCTATCTGGTCTGCACTCAGTAAATAAGTAAAGGTTCCCTTTACATCCCTAAGGCCCATTTTGTTTATTTACCAAAGGGCACTAAGCTGGTAGTGTTGTCGGCACCACGCCGGACGCCTGTATTTCCCAATACACTTCCTGATAGCCATTCTACATTGGTCGACCTGGGAGCCCTTGCCAATGCCTACACACTGGAAGCCGCAGTAATGTAATTAACTTATATTAACTAATATAACTAATGTAACCAATGTTAACTAATGTAACTAATGTAGCTAATGTTAACTAATGTAACCAGAGATAACTAATGTAACTAGTGTTAACTAATGTAACTATTGTAATCGATGGTAACAAATGTAACTAATGCAACTACATGTAACAAATGTAACTAATATAACCAATGTAAGTAATGTAACTAATGTAACCAATGTTAACTAATGTAACTATAATAACCAATGTAACTAATGTAACCAATGTAACTAATGCAAATAATGTTGTTGTTGTTGTTTCTTCCACTTATGCCGTTAGGCGTCGTGGGGAGAGTTAATTGGAGTTCCAGCGCCGTGACTAGCACCTTTCCTCCAATTTTCTCCATAAATCTTGAGCAGAACTTTTAGGATCAAGTAAATTCCCTACCAGTTATGCAAATAATGTAACTAATATATTTAATGTAACCAATGTTATCGAATGCAACTAATGTAACTAATGCAAGTAATGCAGCTAATGTAAGTAATGTAGCTAATGTAAGTAATGTAGCTAATGTAAGAAATGTAACTAATGTAAGTAATGCAGCTAATGTAAGTAATGTAGCTAATGTAAGTAATGTAGCTAATGTAAGTAATGCAACTAATGCAAATGATGTAGCTAATGTAAGTAATGTAACTAATGTAGCTAATGTAAGTAATGTAACTAATGCAGATGATGTAGCTAATGTAAGTAATGTAACTAATGCAAGTAATGCAGCTAATGTAAGTAATGTAGCTAATGTAAGTAATGTAGCTAATGTAAGTAATGCAACTAATGCAAATGATGTAGCTAATGTAACTAATATAGTTAATGTAACCAATGTTAACGAATGCAACAAATGTAACTAATGAAAGTAATTTAGCCAATGCAAGTAATGCAGCTAATGTAAGTAATGTAGCTAATACAACTAATGCAACTAATGTAACTAATGTAACTAATTCAATTAATGTAACTAATGCAACTAATGTAAGTAATGCAACTAATTTAACTAATACGGCTAATGTAACTAGTGCAACTAATGTATCTAATGCAACTAATATAGCTAATGCAACTAATGCAACCAGTGTAACTAATGTAATTAATGTAACCAATGCAGCTAATGCAAATTACGTTTATAGTGTAACTAATGTAACTAATGTAAGTAGTGCAACTAATGTAAGTAGTGCAACTAATGTAACTTATGTAACTAATGTAATCAATGTAACTAATGTTACTTGCGCCCTCTGGCCTACAAAAGTATGATGGTCCTATCACTTGACGTAGCCACAATAGATTCCTGCTACGGGACTCTTATATTGTCTGCATGTGTCAGGAAGCACCCTCCGCTGATAAATGTCCAAGTGATGTTTTGTTTTTATTCTTTGGCGTTCGTTCCCTTTGAACTCAAGCATAGTCCACACACGGGCGACTACGTCTAGTGCACCGAACTGATTTTTGCGTGTTTATTAACTTTCCCTATTGCCGGTGTCCCTCGCCATCAGGCGAACCCACTCCGACTTCTGAGGTACTCGTAATTTACGTCCCCGAGTCAAGGATAAGAAGTCAACATTTTAGTTCAACTGACCGGTGTAGGGGTTGAACCCGCTATCTCGGCATCAGCAGACCGAACGTTTAAGAATAACACTCTTATCCATTCGGCCATGCTGACCTCCATGTTCAAATGATGAGTATGAACATCTTTTGATCTTTTAGCCTGCAGATCCCTTTGTGAAATGTATACCCTGTAGGTAATTCTCTCTAACTACAAATATCCCATTATAAAGGGTGTATAATCTTAATGACTGTGCAGTGTTTGAAAATATTGCCGGTCCAAGTTTTGTATTTACCTATTATTTTGCGTTACGTTTACAGAGGGTGAATACAAAACTTGGACCGGCAATATTTTCAAACACTGCACAGTCATTAAAAATACACCCTATATTTCCAACGGTCAGTTTTCTTAAATTCAGTGATCTATCCTTGCTCCAGCCGGGGCTGTGGCTTATGGGCGTTCCACAATTCCCCGAGTGGAAGGTTTGAGATCAGCCACAGATGAACTGGAAACAGACCGCTTTGCATTGATTCCGATGGTATGAGCGTCGGTCGTTCAGAAAACAATGGCAAACTATCGAGGTAAAAATTGCCTAGTAAATCACAAACAGCCCAAGATACTGAGGTTGACTGCTACGTCCTGTAAAGGGTATCTAACTAACACGCGATTCTTGCTATACCTTTATCCCCCCACTCTCTCTCTGTATGTGTGTGTGCGCGCGTGTGTGTGTGTGTGTAGTCTATATATAGAATGGTGACGTAGTTGCAGATAGTTCCCTTTAGATTTGTATTCGTGCTCGCCTTCATCTTCTATGCGTCTCTGTGTCTATATATAGAATCGTGACGTATTTGCCACAATTGCATTTTGCCGCTTGATTCTATTTATTCGGCCGGATCTAGTTAATGTAATAAGCTTGATTTCATATGCTAGCAAACTTGATCGTATTTTCTGTTCGTTCTTAATGTCACTGAATCAATAAATGTACTGTTTTCTTGTTATCGTATAGGCCATGCCGTGTGGCGTTGGTGATCATGTCTGTCCACATCTTCCTGTCTCCCGTGCTGCCAGCCGTTTCTGAGACCGACGTTCCTTCAAACCATGCTGAAAAACTGACTAGCATCTAATCTTTTGATATCTCCCTGCCTCTCTTCCCCTCCAACCTGCCGTTGGTATGGAATACTCCAGTTTTCTCTTATAATACTGTGTTTTTCTGGTGCGAGTAAGCAGTTCTCTTTGTGAGTTAACTTTTTTCTAAGATATGTACATGTACATATCAGAAATCAATTTTGTGGGCTGTAGTTTTAAGCATTCAAAAACGGACAACAGTATAATGTGAAACATAATATTAAAGACATCATTGTAACATTTGCATTTGTATACGTGTTCTGATGTAAGGTGGAGAATCTTGGAATATGAGCGAACAAACTAGGAAGAGATTGGAGGCAGCCAAATGACTTGGAGAACTTGGTGACGACTGGCAAGATCGAAGGGAAGAGACCAAGGGGAAGACCGAGAAGTAAATACCTGGATTGCTTGGCCACGTGGCATGGTCGAGACAGGAACACGGAGCTGATCCACGACTCTGGTGATCGAGTGAGATGGCAGAACATGACCGCCCACGCTTATCGGCATGGCACATGATGGATGAAAATGTGTTTTCTGAGAAGGATATTGCGAACATCTTGGACGACCAGAGTTGTGGCAGATAGGCCAGAATTGTGGCAGACAGACCAGAGTTGTGGCAGACAGGCCAGAGTTGTGGCAGACAGGCCAGAGCTGTGACGGACAGACCAGAGCTGTGACGGCCAGACCAGAGCGGTGACGGACAGACCAGAGCTGTGACTGACGGACCAGAGCTGTGACGGACAGACCAGAGTTGTGACGGATAGACCAGAGTTGTGACGGACAGACCTGAGTTGTGGCGGACAGACCAGAGCTGTGACGGACAGACCAGAGTTGTGACGGACAGACCAGAGTTGTGGCGGACAGACCAGAGTTGTAACGGGTGGACTAGGGCATTAGCTTGTCAGTTGGAAAGTAGGCCACGTGGATCCGTAATGCAGTGGACTCGCGTAAACAACTGACAATATGTTAAAAATTTTAATGACCTTTTAGTCATGGCAACCAATAATTTTAGATCCAGTCCGCCATTGGGCCAGAGTAACTAACAACGATAGCCAAGAATAGGCGACGGAAATGCCAACATTATACACACAACTATAATCAGAAAGTGACAAACCGTGTTCTGTGATCATATAACTGGAAGAAGATGCATTGATTAACGTCGTGATGACTAGAATAATCATTGACAGAAGAGAGAAGCAGAGCCAGACAGAGAGAATGATGTTTAATAGTCTTCGGAGATGACATGGAGGAATGCCATGAACAGAAATGATCGACAACCTCAAGGACTGAGGTCGGTGGCGAGAAACAACCGCCTATACCATGTGGGCAAGGCATATAATAATTCAAAACAATGTTTTCCCATAGCGGATTTGAATAACGAAGAGACAAGTAATAGATTGCACGGTGTATGTCCTGGCATATTTCGCTGCATCTCGTCAGGTACATACTGCAGAAATCACACAACATAAACTAAAGTAGTTAGATAAATCCTTCAAGCTAAAATACACACATATTCGTACAGTGATTTCAATTGTCTACCGCGGTAATTTTATACACACAAAATAGTTGCATGTTAAAAGCGGCAGAAGCGATCACCATTAATCTTCACAAGCCAGTTGTGTGCAAACATAAGGACATGATAGTTTAAAATTATCGTGGTCGAGAATTGAAATTAATTTTGCGAATGTATGTATCTTTCAGCTTGAAGGATTTATCTAATTACTATAGTGTATGTTCTATGATTTCTACAGTATGTAACTGAAGAGATGAAGCGAAATATGCCAGGCAATAAATCGTTCATATAACAATGATGACCCACAAGGAAATAATATACTTTGTAACGTATACATCGTGCCCAAAAATAAGCGTGATTACATATGTGACATGGGGGTCTTTTACACAAGTGTACCAGTATACCCGGGGCTTAGACAGGTAGGGTACACTTAGATATATCCCCGTTCTGCCCTGACCACCTCACTAGGACTTTCCGTCTACTCCCCCCACCGAGTCCGGACTCCACCTATGGATACTCACCCACAAGGGGCTCGGACCAGACAGCAGTCGTATCCTCACACCAAGACATGATAACAAAAGCAAAGTTTATTTACACAATAATTCAGAGTTGACGGCTAAAAAGCCGGGATAGAAGAATGTCTATGCACAGAGCTAAAGAAAAGAGGCGAGGAGAGCTAGAGATGATCCAATCTCATCAGTCAGCATGTGAGCTCAGTACCGTGCGTTAGTCCAGTCGTTGCACTCACCCGGATAACTTCCGGCCCAGTGGACTTCCAAAGCGTAGACCCCCACGACGTCCTCCAAATCCACCGTGATGACTAAGTCGAAATGGCCATTCTTATGTCCGATATCAGACTGTCACAACTGCACGATTCATTGATGTCGTCACTCGGTGACGTAACCATCACCACTGGATACTCACAACTGGTTGAACGGGGCCACCCTAGAGCTCTAGGCGTCCCCCTCGGATAGGCATACTAAAAAGTCGCTTAAAAGTCGACAGGGTCGACTTCATCGCACCGGGTTTTATCCCATGTGGCTCGGTCTCTTTCCGCAGCGCGGAAAGCGTCGCACAAAGCACGAACTCCGTAGCTTTTAGCGACGACCCACAGGAGTCTCCGAAACATTTAACTTGTAAACCGAAGGGTGCGGCCCGGAATCGAACCTACAACCATCGGAGCACGATGTGTATATATATATATATATATATATATATATATATATATATATATATATATGTGTCAAACGAGTCAAACGGCTTGACCACTTCGCCACCATACTGGAGCGTGGTAGCTCAGAAAAATAACAATGTCACTGAGATGTTATCAACAGCAGCACACTATTGGAGCGTGGTAGCTCCCTATAATAAGACTGCCAATGAATTGTACTAACCCTCAGCACAGGAGAGCGTGTTAGCTCCCTTCAACAGCAACAATGTTCATGAAACAAAATATCAGCAACGCAATATTGGGGCACGGCAGCTCCCCACTGAAACAGTGTCTATGCGATTTACTATCAGCAGAACAACATTGGAGCGTGGCAGCTCCCCATAAGACCCAATGTCCTTATGATCCGGCTGGGTCCTAAACATTCTCATAAGTTCCGTCTTCGTTGAATAATAATGACTGTTAAATTAAGAGATACGTGAATGGTGGAACCACAATGACATATGAAGTCCTCCTGAGCCATAGAGCTGATACTACCTGATAACCTTACTGATTTAAGTCACTGTAGACGCTTCAGTGGTAGATCCGTCCGGACCATTCAACGTAAACTCCGTCAGACTATTCACGGCTGCATCCGTTTGGACAGGCCGCTGTTCATATCAACACTCTTCACTGGTTTGCTCTGACTGCTGAATATTCACTGGATTGCTCCCAGTATTGAAACAATAGATCATCATAAGTTTCAATGGCACGTGCTGGTCCACATTACTCGATCGTATCATTTCAAAATCTCCATCTGAAAATCAAACCCTTAGAATGAGAGACACTGTAGAACTCTGCCGTCTCAATGTCGAGCACCGGCAAGCGCCTTGAAGACAAGAATGTTGACAGATCTCATTCTACGACTCTTCGAGTTGCTAGCTGGGGTACGACTGACTCAGACAAAGCTAGTCCGTTGAGTTGCGTACACAACTCAACATTCGAGATTCTAGTGAATCACGGAGAAAGACACTTTCTCGAGCAACACCTGTTGAGTGATGTCCTACGTGCTTGGGTACAGGTCGCTAACTCAACCGAACATTCACTCCACTGTACTCGAAACGTCTAGAACAGACGAAGTCAGGCGGGTTCCCCCGAGGTATAAAAAGCCTAGAAGAGAAACAACTCTGCTAACCTCGGCCTATAGGGAATTCCCCAGTGTGAAGACACGTGAATTGGGTCATTCTGTCACAACAAGGGAGGGTGAAAACAAAACAAAACAGAGGAAGTCCTAGGAAAAACCGTAAGGATGTTGGCGCACAGAAGTATGCTGAGCTGAAGAGAGTGGATAAGAAGAAGAAAAGTGGAGGGACACAAGCAAACGACTTCAATATCAGTATTCGGGCTGACTGAGCTGAAGAATGAATGAATGAATGAATGAATGAAGGAGGGATGAGTCTCGGGATCAACTATTTCATATGAGACGAGCCACAACTGAAATCATTGGGGACGTAAATTACAAGTACCTCTGAAGTCGGAGTGGGTTTGCCTGATGGTGTGGGACACTGGTCAGAGGGAAAGCTAATCCACGCGCAAATAAATCAGTCCAGTGCTATAGAAGTAGACGGACGTGTATGGACAACGCCTGGGTTTAAAGAGAACGAACAGAAAAAAAAATTCCCAAAGAAAAGCTTTTTATTCCCGACTATGGCAGCAGATCATGTGACATCATCCAGCCAAAGACATTACAATTATTTGCATATAATCTGTGTATATTGTGTGTGGTTGCAAAGTGTCTTAATTATCGCTGCATAATGTGTCTGCAGTGCATGCTGGCAAATGTCCATAGTACACATTGGAGAGCCTCATAAAACTGTTTGTTACGTCAGGAGGTTTAATTAGCATGTCATCCTTCTGTTAATTACTTCAGTTTCAATCGCTGAAAAGCAGATTAAACGATAGAGAGACGGCCCATAATTAGACACATATAATTATTTTTTTTTTCAAATACAAGTTTATTTATTAGATTACATTAGCAGATCAGAGCGGCAGTTACACAGCAGGGTTGTTGAACACATACCCAGCTGGCTTGATAAGATACAACACACAGGCGATGGGATCATGGGAAGGCTGACCCACCACAATTACAAACTTCTGGCGTGGTGCATTGCACGTCATGTCCTGGAAACCGGTCATGTAATTGAAAGAGACAGCGCTTTTCGCGTGTTGTTTCATACACAAAATAGTCGTTTGTTAAAGTTTACAGAAGCCATAATGATCAATCTACATAGGCCAATTGTGTGCAAACAGAAAAAAAAAACACGATAGTCCATTTAAAATTACCATGGTAAACAATTTATTTCACTGTGCGAACACGTTTAGTCTAAGCATCCATTTCTAATTTGAGAAATGGTTAGATTAAATATAAGCTTATTCTCATGTGTCCTTTTGTAGGTGAATATGGTGATATTAAGGCAAGTTTAGTGTAAGGTTTTGGTATATGGCAGTGAATCATGGAACGTACATGTCGTAAGTAATCCTTTATTACTTTAGTGTCGTCCCTGGAGTGAGGGGAATCAACAACCACAATTTTAACCCAATATTATTGTCCTAGAGAAACCACCAGAATCCGTCCACAAAACTCCTTCAGTCTGTAGACACCTCTTTCTTACTCTCACTCACCACTGGATCATGCCCCTCTCATTCTTTCCCAACACAACATACTCAACAACTCTAGCTTTAACAAATAACTACAACAAATAATTTATTAAAGCAAAAAGTATGCGTGTGAGAAATGTGTGTGTAATGTATAGAATATGTGCCGAATATTCTAATGTGTATGTAGAATCAGACCAGTGAATCAGGAGCAAAGTCTGTTACATCACTGTGCTGAGCACACAACAGCACCATGTATTCCGGACAGTGAACCTCACCCAGAAGATGTTTCTCAGTCCACGTGACGACTTTCTCCTATATCGCTCGAACAAACAGGATGCTGGTCATCAGATAGACACTGTTCGATCTTGGTCTTCACTCTCACAAACACGGTGAAGTTACTCTGTTTAATAATGTTTGTTGAACAGAGAATCTTTCAATTAACTGAAATGTCACTTGGGAAAATCTACTGTTCACAAGTCTCTGATTATAAAATTTTCCCCATCTTTAAAAAACAACCTATTAATGTTTTTAGGTAGATGTGTGTGTGTGTGTGTGTGTGTGTGTGTGTGTGTGTGTGTGTGTGTATATATATATATATATATATATATATGTGTGTGTGTGTGTGTGTGTGTGTGTGTGTGTGCTTGGTGTGTGAGTTATGAATCTTCGGTGATGAAGCTTATCACTCAGTAAACACAACACTTATGTTCATCAAGTCCGGCTCAGCAGAAGCCAGGTTTCTGCAAACCAACTAGGTTCTGAGCCCCGTGTAAAGGCCTCTTAGTAACCTCTGTCTTCATTCCGTGAGCCATCATTGTATAAAACTTTGAAACTGCTTCTTCGTAATAAATCATCGCACACTCAAGTGGAACCTGTTGAGTAGAGAACATCATGGTGAGAGCAACTTAATCCTGACCGTAATTAGGTGAGTGTAGGCCAATAGCAGTACTCAGATCTATAACAGAGATCCGATCTCTGTCATACGGCCAAATAGCTCATCACATTGGTCTTAGACATGGCAACACCAGGAAAGAATAAAAGAAACCCAGCAGATGCCCTACTGGAAGATCATATCTTTTCACATTCCCCTCCTCCCTCCCAACCATCCTCAATCTCTCTAATTATTATCCCACTACATTGTCCTCAACTCCCCGAGTAAAATGATATATCACACAAGCTAGTTAAAGCCATACAATAGGACACTAGTGCCGACGCTCCTATAATACTTTCTAGCACCACACTTATAGAACATTCTATCACCGCACCTATAATACATTCTATTACCGCACAGTACTGTACTCTATTCCTAATCATACTTTATGTTAGATATGATTAATAGACTACCATATGCCTATTCCGGTTGATGATTGAGACTATGCAATGACAGACTGGATCTATGTCCGCCGATACATTATCAACACTTTGACACTATAGTCTCTTTCAATTAACACAACTCGGAATACTGCGCCGATATTTAACACTTCAGACTTGTTGGTCGACTCCTCCAACTTGTTTACCTCAACTGGTTTTATATCGGGGCTTGAGTGACGTCACCAAATTGTCTAGACGCAGAGGCGTCGAGAAGTTATTTTTCTCTTTATTTTTCCCAACTCAGTGTGGACATCTGGCTGGTGTCCCCTTTCATCTGGGAAATTGTCTCCTGCCTGTGATCTAGAGAACCTTCTCCACATCACAAGACTCCACCCGACGTCTGGCCAGACATTCCGTCTATCACTTCAAAGGCTGACTCCAGCCTTGTAGACGGATGGCGCCATTGTACGTTTCTCGAACAACCAACATCATACAGAAATGCCGACCGTATGCAGACAGTTTTCGCGACGTATTTTGTCCCTCAGTCTCCTGCTCATCGAAGGGTTGCCTGTTTTTATAGACGAATGTCGGGTCTTGTTTGTCATCGATCGAAACTATCAAGGTTTTTCCGCGACAGTACATTAACGAATCTGGAGGTGCTTGGACGTAGCGAGACATGGTTTCTGAGAGGCGTGGTGCGAATACCTTTGACTGTTAAAGTAAACTGCTTCGTCCTGTAAAAGATAGCAACTAACTATATTCGAGGGGGCTTCAAATGACAACCTTAAAAGTGTCATATAAATTACAATAGCCATGTCATTGTCTTTTAACCTGTCAATATTGTTGTTAAGAATGTCAAGAGTGTGTTTTGGGATTCTCCGTGGCGAAGTGGTCAAGCCGTCTGCCTAGTGCTCTGATGGTTGTGGGTTCGATTCCGGGCTGCGTCGTTAGGTTCACGAGTGCATTTTTCTCGGAGACTTCTGGGGGTCGTCGCCGGAGCTACAGAGTTCGTGCTTTGTGCGATGCTTTCGGCAAGCCGCCGTGCGGAAAAAGACCTAGCCATATGGGATAAAACCCGGAGCAATGAAGACTTTTAAGACTTTTTTTTTAAACAGTGTTAAACACGTCACAGCATGGTGCAGACAAATAAGGTGACGTCATAAGGATAGTTTCAAGATGGCGGCCCAACTTTTTGCATGCACCAAAAAAGAGGAGGAGCATTCTGTTATAGGTTTTTTGATCCGTGAAGGGGAGAAACCTATAGAAACATATCGGTCTATGAAGAGATACAGCAGGTGGAGCATGAGGGTTTACACACGCGACCAAGATTATTGTTTTCTACGGGAATCCAAGCACTTTACTGGCACTGGAGAGGTCTTGCATTGAACACAGTGGTGACTACATCGAAAAATGACATATTTGTTCTGTACGTTTTCAGAAACACACACACACACACACACACACACACACACACACACACACACACACACACACACACACACACACACACAACAAACTTTAAGTGATGAAAATAAGTAAGAAAATTGATGATAAAGTCAAATTAGCAGCGTTACAAATTGCTGTTAGCATGTCCTGCCATAGTGCCATACGCACCATCGATCACTTAGGTGAAATAATGGTAGCCCATGGATGTGGCAGCACTCTTGGTCAGATAAAATTGTACCGAACGAAGTGCATATCACTAATAAGAAATGTTATTTCACCATCTTTAAAACCTGATCTAATTCTAGATCTGCAAAGCAAGAAGTATGCACTCATCATTGATGAGTCTACTGATGTCTCGACCCAAAAGTACTTGTGCATTTTAGTTAGATACCTCAGTGATGAAAAAAAATGAAATTACTACTAGTTTTCCAGGTTTGATTCCTGTTCAGGCATGAGAGAATATATTTAGTTTCATAACAATGAAATTGCCCTTTTTGCATTTGGCTGAAGAAAATCACACTATTATTGAAGAGCAATACACAAAATTACCTTTTATAGATTGGAAGGAAGAAGAAAAACTTAAAGAAAATAGATTGCCCAAATATACAGTACAGTTCTGTATAGGAGTCATGAAACATCCCCAATTTAAAGAGCTTGCTTCTTTTGCTCTTTCTTGCTTAATAACACCTATTAGCAATGCTGTAGTGGAGAGGATGTTCTCTCATTTAGACGCAATTATTAGAATTAGAGAACTATTATCTTCAAACAAGTGCTGTAAGGAATTTGTTCCTTCATCCAAAATGTTGAATGATTTCAAAGCTGAAATTTTATATTCTAAGGAATCCTGTACTGAATTTCTCAACAATGAAGAGGAATACTTATTTGAAGAAGAGGCTTTCGTGTGATGTAAATCTTCTTCTTCAGCGTTCCGAGCCATTGAGGTTCTTTGCTGCAAATACAATCTGTCTCCATTCGTCTCTCTGGTGGACCTTCTCTTGCCAGTCGTTGATTCCAAGTGCTTGTAGGTCTGTATGTATATTATCTCTCCACCGCCTTCTTGGTCTACCTCGGGGTCTACGGTCATTTATTTCCTGAGTGTAAGCGAGTTTTGTTTCCCTATTATCTTCCATTCTTTCTATATGCCCCAGCCATTGTAGTCTATTAGCCTTCATGATACCAGTGATTAGCGGGGACTTAAACAAATCATAAATGTCTTTGTTACTTCTTCTTTTCCACTCTCCACTTTGTGTATCCCTAATGGGTCCAAAGATGCGTCTTAAAATTTTGTTCTCAAAGGTTTGTAACAAGGCTTCGTCTCCTTTCGTTGTACTCCAGGTTTCAGAGCCATACAGCACAACTGGTCTGATCAGTGTTTTGTATATTGTGATTTTGGTGTTACGAGATAGCGCCTTTGATTTTAGTAGATGTTGTAGTGCATAGTATATCTTATTTCCAGAGTTGATTCTAGTTTGTATTTCTTCCCTTATGATGTTGGAGCAGTTGAAGATTGTACCCAGGTATTTGTATGTTTCCGTTCTTTTAATGGTCATATTATCTATTTGTATGTGGCCAGAGTTTTTAGCCATTCCGTCTCTTGAAATTACCATATATTCTGTCTTATCTTGGTTGATAACCAGCCCCATCTGTTGGGCTTTTTCCTTTAAGTGAGTCAATATTTCTAATGTCTTTTGTTCACTTTGCCCTATAATATGTGTGATGTAAATATATTTTTAATATATATTTTTATTGGGTAATGTTTGGCTTTTATGGCTTTTTTTTTATCACAGTGATCTGGCACACTAGTCTCATCCCAAAAAGCACATTTAAAAACAGGCATGTGTTGTGTCAGAGGCTCGCGCGCGCGCGCGCGAGAGAGAGAGAGAGAGAGAGAGAGAGAGAAGATGAGACAGACAGAGAGAGAGAGAGAGAGAGAGAGAGAGAGAGAGAGAGAGAGAGAGAGAGAGAGAGAGAGAGCTTCGATCTAAGCTGAAAGGCCAAGAACGATCCAGTTATACATAATATGTGGCTGAGGCACAGACGACTGTGCCTGAAAAAAATATACTTTGAAATGGCATTTGAACTTTACTGCATTAAAGATAACATATTGCATGGCATATTGAGATGAAACAAAACAATGAGTTATAAAATTCTCACGCTTGTAAAATAGAGCCATTATTTTCACAGAAACTTTCAAGATTTTAAACAATTTTATCTCACATTTGAGAGAGCATATAGCTGTCGCTACTTTCTATAAATAGTTGGTAATAGATTAAGTATATGCCACAATTATTTAAATCACTTAGTAATGTTCCTTGAAACAACTGTTATATTGTTATGTCCCTTACCTATATATTAAATAGTTTTGTTTTATAAGGGCTCGCGGTTCCCGCAAGGGTCCAGAGCCGCACCATCAGGTACCCATATTCCTTTTATTTGTTTGAATATAACTTTTATTTTTGTACAAACCAGAGTGTATTTAAGAGGTGTGTTGTGTGTGTGTTTTTTTCCCCTCATTTGCGAATACATCATATACACATGATAATATCACATTCATGGCATGGAGTAATAACCTATCCTATGAATTTCTTGTTGATGATGGTGGTGGAGTAATCATTTGCTCTCATCCATATTAAAATCTTTCAATAGAATTTGTGTCATACTCCAAGTGTTTACATTCACACTTGGTTTTATTTAAAGAAGTTTAATGTTATCACTGGAAAAAAAAGTGGGTGAAACCATGGTCAGCCGCTATTTGTGGCTGAATCATGCATATGATTATTAATTTGAGCAGGGGATGGACTCTAATATAACTTATTTGTTTTCTTAATTTTTGTCTTGTTTGAATTCCTGGACGCCTGGTTATTATTTTATTTTTATTTCAATAACATATTTTGATACTCGTATGTTGTGACACTTCAGTTATTAGCAAACAATTCTTGTTATTCGGTTTTTGTTTGTTTGTTTGTTTGTTTGTTTGTTTGCTTGTCGCTTCATTGAAAAAGCCGTTAATCAAAACGTTCACTTCAATCTGTTTATGTCTGTCTTTCTTGGTTGAAATGTGACACTACTACTTCACACCAATCATTCATCAATGAGACACTGAGCGACAACATCCGAAATATTCCACGATATTATAAAGTGTTTTAAAACTGCACTGTCAACAATGGTGTAGAACTGACAGTTCTGGCTTACAGAAACACTAGTAATATGACACCATTCACAAGAAACCAGTTTTGAGTAAGAAGTTTTCAAGTATCTGTCTGTGACATAGTTCAGGCCTAGTCTTCTGTAAATTGTGTTACTTTCTACTGCATTGCAATGTCAACGTGCCATTTTCCTTTTTTGTTTTTGTTTCGTTCCGTCGCTTCCAACTGAAGCGTAGTGCATATATACATTCTACTATAGGGTGTATTTTTAGTGACTGTGCGATTTTTGAAAATATTGCCGTTCCAAGTGTTGTATTTACCTACTGTAGAGTTCATGCAACACAATCCAACATAATAGGCAAATGCAAAACTTGGAACGGTAATATTTTCAAAAACTGCACAGTCATTAAAAAATACACCCTGTACTTCAAGTACAGTGATTCTCAACCGGTGTGGAATTCCCCGGTAGGGTTTCAAGGGAAAGGGGGAGGGGGGGGGAGAATTAAGATTATTTCAAGATCACGTTAATACAAGAACGGATTACTTGATATTGTTTTTCCCTCTATACTTAACGGTTCTGTACTTCTCGCCCTTTTGAAATTCGCTTTACAACGTAAGTAGACCCGCAAATCATGTTTTATGTAGACATCTAGATTTGTTCTAGTATGTGTTATTAAAGTTAGCTTCCATTTTTACATGTACTATATAGGAGCGGGGTGGGGGGATTTGTAGGGAGGAAATACAAAAGGGGGGGGGGGGGGGTGACATTCTGAACATATGGTCAAGGGGTGCATGAGCCAAAAAAGGTTGAGAACCACAGTTCTAGTAGCACTGGGCTGATTTTTTACGTGTGAAATTGCTTTCCCGATTAACAGTGTTCATCACCATCAGGCGAACCCACTCCGACTTCTGAGATAATGTTATTTTACGTCCTAAGTCAAGGACAAGAAGTTAGCAATTTTAGTTCAGCTGTGCAGGGGTTGAACTCGCTACCTCGGCATCAGCACACCGGAAGTGTAAGAGCAGCGAACGCTCTTATCTATTCGGCTACGCTAACCTCATATACGTGACATATACAACAAGTTGTCTTGTCAGAGACATCTGGTCATGTATGAATATACCTTCAGAATATTCGTGACATATACAAAAAGTTTACAGTCAGGTCACGTATGAATATACCTTCAGAATATACGTGACATATATAACAAGTTTACAATTAGGTCATGCATGAATATACCCGTAGAATGTGAACAAACACGAACAAGCTAACAATGATAGAGTCAGCGCCTGTGGCTTAGGTGTTAGTAAAACGACGTTTCACAATTCCCCGACATCCAGAGTCCAAGGTTCCAAATCAGCCGGTAAGCAGATCGCTTTGATTTCGATAATATGAAGGGTCGCCCACTCAGAAAGCAATGACAAACTACTGAGCATGTCAATACATGCTGGGATTGAATACAGCGTCCTGCAAAGGGCATGCAACTGGCTTTAACAATAAGAGAAGCACATGCGGCGAATTCTCAATGTTTGTGAAATAACATGTACCACATTATTGATTCCATCAATTTATTTAAAAGAATTTTTTCAGATCTGGCCGACCTGGCAGTGAAAATGCCAGCTGGCAACCAAGAGTGGATGTTGCAATAGTTATCTGTTGCAATCCAAAGAAATATGGCTGTGACAGGAACCCGCAGTGGCATGTCAAACATGTTTGAAAATAATCTGTAATGCTTAAATAATGATGTTATAGAGAAACCTTGTGCTGGGAATAACAATGTAAGATATAGTTTATGGCAAGAGATATCATTAATTGTTTATTCATGGTAAGGCATGATTGACACGTTATTTGCTTTGGGTTACTACGGCCATCGAGCCTCAGGTTAGAATTAAACTGTAAGAAGGCAGCGATTATAATCGTCACTAAGACGAAAGAAATACCACTATGTAATATACGGGTACATGGGAATATTTTTAAATAAGTGAATCGGTACACCTATCTCGGAAAAGTCATAACATCTGATGGGAAGTGCCTTGAAGAGATTAGAACAAGAATCGTCATGGCAAAGGTAGCCTTTGGCAGGATGGAAAACATACTGACCAATAAAAAGATGTAATTTGCAAAGAGAAAATGAGTGTTGAAATGTTACATAGAACCTGTACTTTTGTACGGGTGTGAAACGTGGACAACAAGCAGACATACTGAAAACAAAATAATGTAATGGCAACGGAAATGTGGTTTCTAAAGGACATGCAACGAATACCATAGATAGTCAGAAAAACCAACGAGCAAGTCCTACAAGAAGCAAATGAAACCCGTAAACGTATTAGAGAAATTAGATGTAAACCGTCAATATTTTACGGGCACGTTATGAGAAGAAATAAACTAGAGAACTTAGTGATATCTGCTAAGATCGAGGGGAAAAGAGCACGATGAAGGCAGAGAAGTAAATATGTGGATGGTTTGGTCACATGGCATGGTCGAGGCAAGAATACGGAGCTGATTCACTACCCTGGTGATCGTGTGAGATGGCGAAACATGATCACACACGCTTATCGGAAGGGAACATAATAATGATGAATGATGATAGTAAAGCAGTGAAAAAAAGCAACGTTTGACAAGTAATCAGATTAATTGATAATACTTAGTGCAAAGTTAAACAATACAAGCATGGCAAGTAAATAGATGCATTGAGTATATTGAACTGATTATATGTAATGCCACAGTTAAACAATCAAATATAAAATACTAGCTGACCCGGCCCGGCTTCGCCCAGACCCTGGTGGGGAGCATCTCATTTAATTCATATAAGTAGTATTACAAGCTCCCGTTCCCGTTCCCGACTATCTGTCTGTCTGTCTGTCTGTCTGTCTGTCTGTCTGTCTGTCTATCTGTCTGTCTGTCTGTCTGTCTGTCTGTCTGTCTGTCTGTCTGTCTGTCTGTCTGTCTGTCTGTTATTAGAAAGAGCACTTGAAAGATCTTTACATCTTCCCCAAAAATTAACTTGGGTAAATGGAACGTCTTATTTAATTCATATTCGGCCCCTGCTCCCGTTCCCTTTCCCAAAAAAAAGACGACCCGGCTCGGCTTCGCCCAGTCCCTGGTGGGGAGCATATAATTTAATTCATATTCGGCGGAGGGAGCAGGAGGAGGGAGCAGGAGGGAGGAGGAGGAGACAGGAGGAGGAGGGAGGAGTAGGAGGGAGGAGGAGGGATTAGGAGGAGGAGGGAGGAGGGAGAGGGAGGAGGAGGAGGGAGGAGGAGGAGGTAGGAGGAGGGGAAAAAGGGAGGAGGAGGGAGGAGGAGGGAGGAGGAGGAGGGGAAGGAAGAAGGAGGAGGGAGGGAGGAGGAGGAGGAAGAGCGAGGAGGAGGGAGGAGGTAGGAGGAGGGAGGAGGAGGGGAGGAGGAGGAGGGGAGGAGGAGGGAGGAGGATGGAGAAGGAAGAGGGAGAAGGAGGGAGAAGAAGGAGGAGGAAGAGGAAGGAGGAGGAGGGAGAAGGAGGGAGGAGGAGGGAGAAGGAAGGAGGTGGAGGAGGGGAGGAGGAGGGAGGAAGGGAGGGAGGAGGAGGGGGAGGAGGAGGGAGGAGGAAGAGGGAGAAGGAGGAGGGAGAAGGAGGAGGGAGGAAGGAGGAGGAGGAGGGAGGATGAGGAGGGGGAGGAGGGAGAGGGAAGAGAAAGAGGAGGGAGGAGGAGGAAGGAGGAGGGGGAGGAGGAGGGAGGAGGTAGAGGGAGGAGGGAGGAGGAGAAGAGGGAGGAGGGAGGAGGAGGAGGGAGGAGGAGGGAGGAGGAGAAGCAAGGAGGAGGAGAAGCAAGGAGGAAGAAAGAGGAGGAGGGATGAGGAGAGGTTGGAGGAGGGGGAGGAGGGAGGAGGAGGAGGGAGGAAGGGATGAGGGGAGGAGAAGGAGGTGAGGAGGAGAGGAGGAGAAGGGGGAGGAGGATGAGAGAGGAGGAGGGAGGAGGAGGGATTAAGAGGAGGAGGGGAGGAGGAGGAGAAGGGAGGAGGAAGGAGGTAGGAAGAGGGGAGGAGGAGGGAGGAGGAGGAGAGGAGGAGGAAGAGGGAGGAGGAGGGAGAAGGAGGAGGAAGTAAAGGGAGGAGGAGGGAGGAGAAGGAGGGAGGAGGAGGGAGAAGGAGGGAGGAGGAGAAGGGAGGAGGAGGAGGAGGGGGAAAGAAGGAGGAGGAGGGAGGAGGAGAGAGAGGAGGAGGGAGGAGGAGGTGGAGGGAGAAGGAGGAAGGAGGAGGAGGAGGGAGAGGAGGGAGGAGGAAGAGGGAGAAGGAGGATGGAGATGGAGGAGGGAGGAGGAGAAGGGAGAATGAGGAGGGGGAGGAGGGAAAGGGAGGAAGAAGAGGAGGAGGAGGGAGGAGGGTGGAGGGAGGAGGTAGAGGAGGAGGAGAGGGAGGAGGAGGAGACAGGAGGAAAAGGAGGGAGGAGGAGAAGGAGGAGGAGGAGGGAGGAGGAGGATGAAGGAGGGAAGAGGGAGAAGGAGGGAGAAGGAGGAGGAGGAAGAGTGAGGAGGAGGGAGGATGGGAGGATGAGGAGGGGGAGGAGGGAGAGGGAGGAGAGAGGAGGAGGAGGCTGGAGGGAGGAGGTAGATGAAGGAGGAGGAGGAGAGAGAGGAGGAGGAGGGAGGAGGAGGGAGTTCGCCATCTCCGCATTCATACTCGTCTAGGTTCTGTGATTTCGGTCCTTCCATTGATTGTTCTTCCCTTTTACATGACCGTAGATAAATTCTTTACACATAAAAAGATGAATTGTTATTGACATTACCGTGTGACGATTCTGTGTAGTCACGTCATTTTCTTCGCTTTTCCTAGCGTTGTGGTTCAGGGATTCTTTGATCTCTTCTATTTACGTACGTATTTAGGGAGGGAGAGGAGGGAGGAGGAGGAAAAAGAAAAAAAAAACTATGACAGTTGGCAGCGCGGGAATGAGAGGAAGACGTGTAGAAAATTTCATCTCAATCGGATGGACCGTTCGCGAACGCATAAAGGACATACATACAGATAGACATACAGACAGACTGAGATTGCGTTTTATATATATAGATATGGCAATTAACTAGATTACTTGATTATAAACAACGCACAGTTTAACAATCAAACATGCAAAATATGACAAGTAATTAGTTTAGATGATTTTACCTTATGCGCGTTAAGCTATTAAAATGCAACTTATAACAGGAAATTAGATTGATTACAACAAGTGCAGACCAACCAAGTCTGCAATATATTAGAAGTTATAAGATTAATTGACCTAGGGCACAGGTAAATAAACATATAAAAACAAATGAAAAGTGATTATGAAACAATATTTTATTTATAAAACTATATTTTAAAAATTACAAATTAACACACACACACACACACACACACACACACACACACACACACACACACACACACACAACACACACATACTCACAACACACACACACACACACACACACAAGAACACGGAGTAATGCAGCTTACAAGTCACAATTACGCAAGTACCTCTGAAGTCAGAGTGGGTTCGCCTGAAGGCGAGTTACACCAGTAAAAGTGAAAGCAAACCCACACGCAAAATTCAGTCCCTTGCTACTTTAAACAGTGTGTAAGGACTACGCTTGAGTTTAAGCGAGCGAACCAAAAAGGAACAATTACGGAAAACTAAAGACGTTGCGGCGACTAGCTTCCATCAGCATACAAATACAAGAAAACACAACATATAAGCACGGGGAAGACAACAGAGTGTCTACATTAAGGCATAATTACTGAATTAGAATAATGCAAAATGACAAAATGAGAACAGTGGAAAATTGAGATTGGCATCAATGAAATTCTCAATCAGTTATTATGCCTTAATGTAGTGACTGTAGTGTCTTTCAATGTTTATATTTTGTGTTTGCTTGTATATGTTTGCTGATGAAGGCTGGTGGCCGAAACATCCTTTGTTTTCAGCAACTGTGTTCTCTAAAGCTACATTACTCCGTGTTCTTTTGTACTGTTTATATTTTCACAACCTTACCGCAGTTCCACTAATGTTATTGATTTCGTCATGGAACATTCTAGCCGAGTACAGTATACAGACATGAGTACAAGATGCCGTTTTGATCCAGATGGCTTGAAAACACTGAATAGGCTTTCCCAAATTATTAGCTTTTCTTCGGTCATGTGATGAGAAGAGAGGCATTGGAGAACATCGTGACAACTAGAAAGATCGAGGGGAAGAGAGGCATGGGTAGACCAAGAGAAATGATGCTGGATGGATTGAGACAGTGGCATGGAGGAATATCAGCAGCAGAGTTGATCCAGACAACCAAAGACCGAGATCTGTGGAGAGCCATGAAAGCATACGCCAGCTGGCAGGGCACTTGATGATGATGGTATTATTATCTGGAGCAGTTTAGTTAGAATAAGTACGTGCCTAATTTTGTTTCTTCAATAATTGTGTGTATTGATGTCTGGGAGGTGAGGGGGGCGGTAGGAGTAAAGTTCAAAGCAACCTAATTGTGAATAAACTGAGTCATAGCTGAATGACTCATCCAGTACAAGGGGAAGTAAGACGAATGTAAGGGAGGTAATAACTAGCTTTTGTTATAGGCAATGGTGCCGTGTTGAGCCATGGATAGCACGATCACCAGCCGATACGATGCCCATATTTTCGAGCCCCCCAAAATCCAGTCAGGGATTTTAAATACTTGATCTGGGTTCCCATGACGTCCCAGATTTATGTGGGTGCCAGGAAATGTTCTGGGAAGTCGCTTAAAGTCGCTTGGGTCGACTTTATTGTACGGGGTTGTTTCCCCACATAGCTCAGTCTCTTTCCGCAATGAACTGCCGAAAGCGTCCCACAATGCACGAACTCCATAGCTCCAGCGTTAATCCCCGGGAGTCTAAAAAAAAATGCAAACGTGAGCCGAAGTATGCGGCCCGGAATCGAACCCACAAGCTTCGGAGTCGAGTGAGACGGCTTGACCACTTCACCACGGGGATTCCGTGCAGCCGGCCTAATATTGACATCACTAATTGAGTGCCGATTGGTCTATATAAATACGCGGCTGGCACTATGGCAGTCATTGCCCTCTTTGACCAACAATCATCTTTAAATTAATATCCTATGTGTGGCCCTATATATCCTATATTGTAGTCACAGGATTATTAATCTCAGCCTGAGATGGACCCTAATATAACTCATCTTCTGAAGTTGAACGTGGGAAGGCAGTAATGGTATAATCGAAATCGAAATAATATATGCCTCAAAGTGTGGACAGGCTCCTTGACTTGTGTTACTTTTTGTTTTTGTTTTTAAGGGTTCTCGGTTCTCCCAGAGGATAGGACAACACTCTGAGACCCCGACGTCCCCCTGGTTTTATTGTGAGCCTTTTAGTCCCACTATGTGCCTTTTAGCCCATATTGGTTCAGTTAGTAGACGGTGAGTTAAGTTGGGCAGTTGGTGACCGTTTCTTTATTTTAGCCAGACCAAACGCAGATAAGTTTACACTTTGATCTTACTACTCCACTTTAAGGACTGTTAAATGCAGGTCATATTGCACGCACGCTTGCCTGTCCGTATGGTGGTCATGGGCTCAAACTGGCATCACGGCAGGGTTTTAAAACTGACTTATGCTCCCAGTCTAAAATGATACCAGAAATATGTGAGGAAGTAAAGGCGGCCGGTGAGATATTGATCCCTTCACCCCCTCGCGTGCTGTTTGATCTATACAAATATGGGGACAGCATCATATACCGCAAATGCCCCAAGGTGTGTAAAACGGGTGCTGTATTTTACTTGTCTTTACTTGCTATGAGGAGCGGCTGGCCGAGCGGCTAAGAACGCCAGGTTCTCCTTCGGAAGACCGGGGTTCGAATCCTCGGTAAAGCGTGGATTTTGTTTTTTTTCTTCTGTAGGGGGCAAAAAGAAAATCCTAACCTGCACAGTTCGCGGCGAATGCACTAGTCAGGCAGCCTAAATTTCACAGGCTCAAGACACCTCTGCCCTAAAATGATATGTACAGGGTGTATTTTTAATGACTGTGCAGTGTTTGAAAATATTGCCGGTCCAAATTTTGTATTTACCTGTTATGTTGCATGAACTGTACAGAGGGTGAATACAAAACTTGGATCGGCAATATTTTCAAACACTGCACAATCATTAAAAATACAACCTATACAATAGGCAGTAGATGACAGTTTCCTTGCTACGGATACGGTCAACTGGGGGATAACTGTTTCCATGTCATGCTTGAGGCTTCTTAACTGATTCATTGCTGAAGGATAATATATCGCCACACGTGACCTCCCATTTGGATAGAAGGGCGATATATTCTCATACTAGGCTCATCGTGTTATTTGTTTTGTTTCGTGGTTATCTTCTTCCACAATTTCGATGCTCAGTGAATGGAAATTTGCATTATAATACTTGTTCATTCGATTATTGCATATCTTTTACAGGACATAGCAGTCAACCCCAGCATTCTTTGACTGTTCGTGATTCCTGGGCAAGTTTACGATCAGTAGTTTGCCATTGCTTTCTGAAGGACCGGCACATATACCAGTTAATAAAAAGCCAACGTAAGAGGGTTTGTTGCCAAATCGTCACAACTGTGTTTTGAACGCGGAAATCCGGGATTACGAACTGCGTCCGTTACACCTTCGCCACGGAGCAAGGAAAAAATGCAAGATGTTGTGTCCAAATATATTTCTTTGTTTGGCACTGACTCAATTAAGTACACATGTAAGCTGTGGTATAATAGATCAGCCTTGACTGGATATGTTCATGACTTGGTGCCGGCGGAGAATAGTGGAACAAACATGATATGACAGAATCACTAGTGCTGAGCTGATATAGACAACTATAACACATTCCGCTGAATCAATATGTTAGAATAGTGAAACAAACATGGTGTCACAAAATCACTAAATGCATTTACATTTGGTTGCCTCCGTATAAAAATCCATATCTCAGTAACCAACTGAGGGAAAATGATGTGATTTAGCATATAACCTTATCATTATGGCCACCCAATAAAATAATTTTTGTTCTGGAGATTGTACAGCAGATTTCAATGTTTGTTTATATGCGGTATATAATTTACGGGTCAGGGATTAAGTCCATAATTTTAAATGTATTACACATTCAGCCAGAAAATAAGCGTTCAATGTTGAATATTCTCCGTGGTTCACGGGATTGGCCTTACAGCAAGAACCCCGCGCTGTTTAAACTGGGAGTATTCAGAGGTGTCATCAATATGGGTTCTTTCATGAAACCTGATTATTAATTTTTTTTAAAAATGTTACTACTTGTCGCTAATATTGTAATGTGTGAATATTGTTCAATGGTGAAATTGATGTGAAAATTTGTGTACACTTCAAAGCATTGCTATGAAATTGTACACATATTTTTTTCAAGAAGCTGATCGCAGGAAACTGTTTCATACTATTATAAAATAAAAATTTAGTTGCATGTCCTTCACAGGACATAGCAGTCAACTCCAGCATTTTTGCTGTTCGTGAATCCTGGGCAAATTTTATGTTCAGTAGTTTGTCATTGCTTTCTGAACGACCGGCTCCTATACCTTTTTCGAAAAACCAGCGCCGCTGTGTTTCGAACCCGGGTATATGGGGGACAACACACGAACATATGAATCATTCTATAAACTTCAATGAAAAGAGGACCAACATCTTGACCGTTAAGAAGGAAGCCCACTACAGAGACATTCACAGCTATATTCGTCGTGTAAAACAGGTAATCATGTTCCGTCTCGGCAGAGTAGACATTGCACCCACTCCCATACGAATTCGGATTCATCTTGTGTCGTTATCTGAATTGGCGGGGCATTCATTACTGTAAAACAAGTTTTTTAGTAAGAAATCACTAGCTTTTCACCAAAAAAATTAAAGAAATGTCGCCGCGTTCCATGATTTAAGTTGCTTTTGGACCTATCAACAAGTACCCCAGAAGTCGGAGTGGGTTGTCTGATGGCGAGGCACACTGGTATTAGGGGGAAGCTAATCCACACGCAAATAACTGCCCAGTGCACTAGAAGTAGTAAACAAAGACCCATATCTCTGCTTTATTGACTACACACAGGCTTTCGATAAAGTAAGACATGTCAACATAATGAAGATGCTTGCAGATCTACAAATTGATGGGAAAGACATTAGACTTGTAAGAAACATATATTGGTAACAAAATGCTGCCATAGACTGATTATGAAGTAGGTCAATATCCGCCTTTTAAGAGAGGTGTGCAACGGGGATGTATAATGTCTCCAGATTTTGTTTCTCTATATAGTGACATTTTTGTTAGAAAGTTAGAAGATATGCGAGGAATCAATATTGGGGGAACATAACATTAATAACATTAAATATGCAGGTGCTACAGTATTGATTGCAGACAATAAACAGGATCTGCAACATTTAGTCTATGCGATTGGTTTACACAATAAACAACTAGGGTTATAATTAAATTATAAGAAAACACAGATTATGGTCGTCGCTAGGAAGAAAGAAATACAACAATGTAATATACGAGTAAATAGGAATAGTTTTTAACAAGAGAATCGGTACCACTATCTCAGAACAGTTGTAACATCTGATGGGAGGTGCCTTCAAGAGATTAGAACAAGAATCGCTATGGAAACATATTCTGACCAATTAACAAAATTTCAATTGCAACGAGAAAAGGAGTGTTGTGTGCTACATAGAGCCTGCAGATTTTAAGGATGTGAAACGTGGACAATGAGCAGACATGTTGAAAACCATCTAATGGCAATAAAAATGTAGTTTGTGAGAATAATGAAAAGAATACAATGGACAGACAGAAAAAACAAATGAGCAAGTCCTACAAGGCGCAAATGAGAACCGTAAACTGAATAGAGAAATTAAACATAGATAGTGAACATTTTTGAACACGTTATAAGAAGAAATAAATGAAAGAACTTCGTGACAACTGTAAAGATTGAGGGGAAATGAACAAGCGGAAGGCAGATAAATAAATATCTGGATGGTTAGAACACAAAGCATGGTGGAGACAATAACCTAGAGCTGATCCGCGACTCTGATATTGTTGCGAGATAGCGAAACATGACCGCACACGATTATCGGCATGGCACATTATGATGACTTGACGAGATGCAGCGAAATATTCTTGGCAATATATCGTGCAATATATTGTTTGTGTCTTCGTTATCCAAATATCATAGTTGTCTGAATTACACGAATAATCAAACAAATCACGCCTATTGCCTGAAACCTGAAATAACAATATACGATGAATTGTAATTTTAGCGGCAGAATGTTGTGTTGGCATTCTGGCATCGGCTTTATGCATGTATGCTTGTGCGTTCTGTTAGTTTGTCGGAACTGGTGTTTGTTCCACTTTTCACCTGGGACAGTGAGGCGCATTTTGTGTGATATTCCCTGGCACAGGAACGGAGCATTATGTGGTGGCTCTTTGCTGTGAAGCTGGAACCGCGTCTAACGACTAACTAAAAATAGGCACTATACACTCCAGTAATAGATCAGATGTGTGAAACAGAATATTACCGAGTTGATTTGAGTCAAGAACCGAATTCGCATCATTCGGGACATCCCCATACGTGCTCCGACATCGTCAACGGCAAGCGAAGAGTTCCAATACTAATGGTACCAGTAGCAGTCTGAATATGTGTCTGTCTGGCCTTTCCTAGGAGTTTTGAGTGCCGGTTAGATCCTCTGGTCACTTTCTACAACACAATTCTCTCCAAGCCGTGATGATCTACCCGTTCTTCTGCTCTATATACACAATCCCAAAGGACTCCACCCTATCCGCTGTGTGTTGTGTATTTACACTTGAAAGATTTATCTCTCTGTTCTAGTTTATGTTGTGGGACTTCTGCGGATGCAGCGAAATATGTCAGGCAATAAATTGTGCAATCTTCTGTTTAGTCAATCTGTAAAGAATATTTATGAACGAATGCTACTATGGGGAGTCTCTGTGGCGAAGTGGTCAAGCCGTTTGACTCGTGCTCCGAAGGTTGTGGGTTCGATTCCGGGCCGCGTCCTTCGGTTTACGAGTTAAATCTTTCGGAGACTCCTGTGGGCAGTCGCTAAAAAGCTATACGGAGCTCGTGCTTTGTGCGACGTTTTCCGTGCTGCGGAAAGAGACCGAGCCATAAGGGATAAAACCCGGTGTAATGAAGTCGACCCTGTCGACTTTTAAGCGACTTATGAATGCTACAATGACAGGTAAAACAACATATTTAAGAATGAGCGAATTTGGACTGCGCTAGCCAGTAGAGGCCGGTCTCCGTGGGTAAGATCTTGCGGACGCGATTCGTGAGACCACCTACCTGTGTTCGAAACACAGCTGCGACCGATTTGGCAGGAAACCGTGTCGTGCTGGGTTTTAACGTGTTGGTTTGGGAGCCGGTCATTCAGAAAGCAATGGCAAACTACTGAACGTAAACTTGCCAAGTTATCAACAACAGCAATAAAATGCTCGTGTTGACAGCGATGTCTTGTTAATAGGATATGCAACAACAACAAAACACCAGTAGAGACGTAAGAGTGGACAAATACGCCATATTTACATCCGGCGTGCTACTGTAAGGTTAATCTTCTATACTTTACACTTACTGCTGGATTGGACAAACACGACATGTTTACAACCGGCGTGCTACTGGAGGGTTCATCATTTATACTTTACACTTACTGCTGGAGTGGACAAACACAACATGTTTACATCCGGCGTGCTACTGGAGGGTTCATCATTTATACTTTACACTTACTGCTGGAGTGGACAAACACAACATGTTTACATCGGCGTGCTACTGGAGAGTTCATCATTTATACTTTACATGTATTGCTGGAGTGGACAAACACGGCATGTTTACATCCGGTGTGCTACTGGAGGGTTCATCATTTATACTTTACACTTACTGCTGGAGTGGACAAACACAACATGTTTACATCCGGCGTGCTACTGGAGGGTTCATCATTTATACTTTACATGTATTGCTGGAGTGGACAAACACGACATGTTTACAACCGGCGTGCTACTGGAGGGTTCATCATTTATACTTTACACTTACTGCTGGAGTGGACAAACACAACATGTTTACATCCGGCGTGCTACTGGAGGGTTCATCATTTATACTTTACACTTACTGCTGGAGTGGACAAACACGGCATGTTTACATCCAGCGTGCTACTGAATGAATGACTGAATGATTGATTCAGGAACCGACATTACGGCATTCGGGGAATTCCCATAAGCGCTCCGTCCCCATCCTCAGCAGCCAGCGAAGAGTTCCAACACCAATAGTACCAGTAGTAATCTGATTATATGTCCGTCTCGCCTTTCCTCTGAGCGTCGAGCGTCGGCCAGATCCCCTTGTCACTCCTCGCTGTCTCATTATTGCCAGACCATGGTGATCCATTTGCTCTTCCGAGGTGTACACGTGCTCCCACAAGGCCGCAACCACGTCTGCCTTGTCATGCATCAATACTCCACCAGGATTTGCAGAGTCAGCCAATTTGTCTGTCTGTTCATTCCCCAGCACACCGGCATGCCCCGGAGAAAAGATCCAGGGGATGCTTGCCACCCGTGACCTCCGTAGCGAAGCAAGCCACTCTGCACGAAGCGTGCCTGTCCTCACCTTCCTCAGCATGCTTTCTGAGTTACAATCACGATGTGTGTGTGTATCGTATTCTCCATCCAGCGGAAAGCTGCACTGACCGCCTCCACCTCCATTCTTAAGCTAGATGTTGTGGTATCATATGCCAGGCTCTCCTGCACCAAACGACGGCCATTACCTTTTGCTAAGAACCCCCAGGCACTTCTCATACCTCTCAACACCGAACCATCCATGTAGATAATCACATCACCCGAGCGAGCATTATCCTGAATTAGTTGCTGGATTTCCACTTCCGTGGCCCCTGCTGGCCACTCCCTTCACTCCCGGCTCAATGTGATTATAACTCTGCACAAGTCTGACTGCTCCACTGGCACTCTGACCCACTCCTCTCCCCGCCTAATGTTCTCCAAGATGCACACCTGTCTGATCGTATTCTCCACCTTAGCCATCCATGATTTCTCTCTTATCAGTCGCTGACCCTTAACGGCGTGCTATTGAAAGGCACATCATCTATATTCACATTTACTGCTGGAGTGGACAAACACGACGTTTAAATCCGGCGTGCTACTGGAGGGTTCATCATTTATACTTTACACTTACTGCTGGAGTGGACAAACACGACATGTTTACATCCAGCGTGCCACTAAAAGGCTCATCATCTATACTTTACATTTACTCAACGAGCTATTTGTGACAACCTATTCTATAGATGTGTCGATCAACATCTCATGTATGAATATTCTTATTGCGTTTAGTAGGAGTTTACTATAGAAATCTGGCGTTTATGTTTTTGTACAAATTGTATATGTGAATTACATTCGACTTGTGCAAGAGAAATGTACTTATTATTCTTATTTATCAAATTTGAAGCTGTTAGGACCTCCTGGAAATAAACAAGTTAACGCATTCAAAGTTTCCATAATATTCTTCACTGGAAGATCGTTAGATTACGTATTGTGCACAGATCCGGACTCGGAGACTAGCGACTCACAGATGCGATTCTAAATTCGCACTGCAGATTTTGTTATTCGGTAAATAACTTTATACAAACCCTGACATAAAGAATATTATGGCAACACTTTAGCATGGCGACATTTCTCATTTAGCGAACCCATACAATCTACACACTGTATTAGTATGTTTCACACACACGCATACAACATCCAGCCGCCCGTTATGTTTACGGAAGTCCCTACCTTAGTCACAAGATAATGTTCACTGCGTAACGTTTCCTCAATGTCTGCATCTTGTCGATTCATAGAACCTCCAGTTCCACGAAATCCATCAAACACATTCCTCAATATGGACTTCTTAGCCTTCGAACTAGATGAAGACATCATGATGTAAACAATATTGTAATCATTCGACCAGGCATGTCATTAAGTCCAATAGTGATCCGTGGCCACCATGATTCTGTGCCAGGACTGAGAGGGTGAACTAGACGTGGTTCCAGCCACACATCTCGGCTACCGCGCTGCTACCAGCTCGCTCAGTTTTATTGACAATGTTCGGGTTTTTGCAATCGGCTGTGACAGCATTTGAGAGAAAAGAACTGTTGACCCGCCCGACAAGGGGAATTAAGCAGCATTTTGATACTGGCTGCTATAGAAAACGATTTTCCAGGCAGCTTAGACAACAGAGCGTGTTGACTTTTAACTGAAACTATACTTGAAAATAATTGGGTTATTAACTAATTTGCTGAGCTGTTATTTGTAATGCTGAGGTTATTAAACAGGCTCTCACAGTTTAGGTTGATCTGATTCAGTTTCAGATGTTTGCTTTGTCTAATGCATTGTTGGAATTATATGTAGGGCTGAGTACAAGTGGCTTTGAATGCGACAATTTTTAAAGCAATGGATTGTGGAGACATTTGACGAAGATCAAAGCACAATAATGTGCGAGGAGTGGGTACAAGTGCCAACAGATTCCTACACATCCTTTTAAGTTTGCATCCAACTAGATAGGAAATGCAGACAAGAAAATCCGGCTGCTGTGGAGGCTAAAGTACAAGCGTTGATTTTCGAGAATTCGCTAGACGGTGATGCGGTCATCTACACAGATGGGTCGGTCGTCCGACATGTGAGAAGCTCATGGGCCTTTATGGCTCGGGCCGGGGGGAGAATTGTGAAGGAGGACTCTGGTGCTTTCACTGAAACCACAAGTAGCCTGACTATGGAAGTCATGGCAGTAAGTAAAGCAATAACATGGCTCGAGACACAGACATTCACTAGGGCATGTTTCCTTAGCGACTCAATGAACATGATCAAGAGGATAGAGGTGGGGTGGATCCGAAGTGAATGGTTGCTGTCTCTGGGGCGGTCTCGGCTGGCAAAGATTAGTTTCATTTTCGTGCCAGGGCATGCTGGAGTACAAGGAAATGAGCGGGCTGACAAGCTCGCAGGTGAGGCTACGGTGGAGGGCGGACGCGCCATGGACCAGGCTGACATTCTGAATGCTCTACGAGAAGTAAGACATTTGCGTGAACCAAGTGATGACTGTGAATCTACAACCATGGCCAGACTTCGAGAACAGCAAATTAAAAGAGGAGTGGCCAAACAAGAACACTGCGCAGGAAGCCAAAGAAGATTGATAAATCAACACAGAACTGGTGTCGTTAGCCGCTACACGCTGCGGGATTTGCTGAGGAGGGGATCCGAGCACTTATGAACTGAATGGTTCGATGTGCAATGAGGATGATCTGTCGACTAACTAACTAACTAGCTAATGAACTAACTAACTAATTAACTAACTAACTAACTAACTAACTAACTAACTAACTAACTAAGTAACTAGCTTAGCTAACTAACTAACTAACTAACTAACTAACAATAATGTGCGGAGATCTGGCTGTTAGGACCGTGAAAACTAACTAAAACGGAGATGCGAATCTCTAAGCTCAAGCATAAATTCTCAGTGGCTCACAAGGGGCTGAATGACTTCTATGAGACTATATAAAAATATGGACAAACTTCAGCGAGTCAAACTTTCTAAAGTTCTGAAGGTTCTAGGGTGAACTGCATCCCAAAGGGCAGTGCAAACAAGTGCGAGTCCAGTTCTTAGATCGCTCCAACAGATCAATTATTCGCAATGTTAAAGGCCCAGTTCGTGAGACTGACATCTTGACACTTCTAGAGTCTGAAAGAGCAGCTAGAGATTATTGTTAAAGACATTGTCTCGGATTCAAGAAGTGCAGCCAATGCTGGACTGTTGTAGAGGCTGCATCTAATTCCCAATGTGCACTGTGTGTTACCGCACGCTTTAAACATGCATTATCACCAAGTGCTGAAGTGTTATATAGAACTTGTACTGTTATATGCATGTGACACATGGACAATTAGCAAAGAAGTCGGGAAACATCTAATAGATGTGATAATGTGGTTTCTGAGGAAGATGCAAAGAATTCTATGAACGGATATAAACACGAATAAAACAGTTCTACCAGATACAAAGAAAACCGTGATCTGATTAGAGAAACTAGACATAGACAGTCCTGATTTTTGTTTGTTTGTTTGTTTGTTTGTTTATTTTTGGCCCAATGCGTGGAGAAATAAACTAGAAAACGTATTGGAAATTGTCAGATTTGATAGGACAAGAGCATGGGGAAGACAGAGAATTAAATACCTGGATAGTCTGATCGCATGACATGATGAGGAAAACACAGAGCTGATTCAATATTCTGGTGATTGTGTGAGATGAAATACCATGACTCCCAAGCTTATTGCAACAGCAAAGGATGAAAAGATTGCTCAAACATAAGTTCTATTCAAGTGAGCTGGGAAATGTGCCAAGGAAGGCCAGGCTAAGGAAAACAACGTAGGTAGACTTCATCACGTTGCTAAAAAGAGTGGACAATACAATGGCACTTTTGAGCCCAAGTTGGCTTTCATCATTATGATCTAGAGCAATAGTGTCATACGCACACAGCTAAAGACAGTTCTCCAGTTATCCAAGACTGAAGCAGATCAACAATGGTGGATTTGTTAGAAACACAAGGCAGCACTGAACATGCTGAAGACTGTAGCATCCTGTGTCGCTTGGGGTGTTCCCAGCTTGAGGACAGTCCGAGAGCTGATCTAGGAGAAGGGATATTGGAAGGTCATTCACGTGAGGCTTGCTCTGGCTGAGAACTATTCCTGAGAAGGAACTAGAGCAGAGGGACATTATTTGTGTGGAGGACCTGATCCACGAGATTATGACTGCTGACCCGAAATCCAAGTTTACGCCCAAATTTCTCTGGCATTAAAGCTGTCCTCTCGCTCTCTCTCTCTCTCTCTCTCTCTCTCTCTCTCTCTCTCTCTCTCTCTCTCTCTCTCTCTCTCTCTCTCTCTGGGAGGCTGGTGCCGCAATTACGGCCGCTACAACGATGCTCATGATAATGGCTTCCGGGACACCAAACCCGATTCCCTGGTCAGACAGATGAACGTTCTATAGAAGTAAACAAAGATCTATATCTTTGCTTTATTGACTACACAAAGGCTTTCGATAAAGTGAGACATGTCGACATGATAAGGATGCTTGAAGATCTACAGATTGATTAAAATGACCTTAGACTTGTAGAAAACATATATTGGAAACAACAAGCTGCCATCAGAATTGATAATGATGTAGGTCAATATCAGCGTATTAAGAGAGGTGTGAGACAGGGACGTGTAATATCTCAAGATCTTTTTTCCCTGTACAGTGAAAATATTTTCAGAAATATAGAAGATATGGAAGGAATCAACATCTTAGGATGATAAATCAATAACATTAGATATGCAGATGATACTGTCTTGATTCGAGGGGGCTGCGTGATCTCGAGGAATGGTGTCCGCCTCGAATGCTGGAGGTCCCGGGTTCAAGCCCAGGTGAGGACCGGGATTTTTTCATGTGGACTTCTAGTAATAATATTTCCCCTGGTCTCTGGGTAGTGAGATCGGACGCCCGTGTGTATTGTTGGGCACGTAAAAAATTCCTTGGCAGTTGGAAATCGAAAAAAAGAGTAGCCTAACTGCGCTGCCCGGGCAAAATTTCGAGTTAAAAATCTACCCAATGTATTTCAGGATCCTCGCCGGTGCTACGGAGTTCGTGCACTGAGCAGAGTTTTCTAGACTCAGGTTTTAGTTAGGGGGAGAACGGGACACTTATGGGTTATATCCGTGTGCCGTGATGTTGATCCATCGACTAAACTAAACAGTCTTGATTGCAGACAATAAACAGAACCTGCAAAATTTAGTAGATGCGGTTGTTGCACACAGTGAACAACTAAGGTTAGAACTGAATATTAAGAAGACACAGATTATGGTCGTCACTGGGAAGAAGGAAATATCACAATGCGATATACGACATATTCTTAAGCAAGTGAATGGATACAGTTATCTCGCAACAGTCAAAACATCTGATGGGAGATGCCTCGAAGAGATTAGAACAAGAATTGTCATTGCTAAGGTAGCCTTTTGCAAGAAGAAAAACATACTGACCAATAAAAATATATCAATTGAAACGAGAAATAGAGTGTTGAAGTGCTACATAGAACCTATACTTTTGGATGGATGTGAAGCGTGGACAATAAGCAGTCAAGCTGAAAAACAGCTGATGGCTGTGGAAATGTGGTTTCTGAGAAAATGCAAAGAATAACATGGGCAGACAGAAAAACCAATGAACAATTCCTTCAAGAAACAAATGAAGATCCTAAACTGATTAGAGTCATTAGACGTAGACAGTCAAAATGTTTTGGGCATGTTATGAGAATAATTGACTTGGAGAACTTGGTGACGACTGGCAAGATCGAAGGGAAGAGATCAAGGAGAAGACCGAGAAGTAATTACCTGGATGGCTTGACCACGTCGCATGTTCGAGAGAGGAACACGGAGCTGATCCACGACTCTGGTGATCGAGTGAGATGGCAGACCATGACTGCCCACGCTTATAGGCATGGCACATGATGGATGATGGATGGATGGTTAGACAGAATTTGTAAATGTAAATGCTACGACTGAGGAAGCTAGTTCGAGATCAGCGGATAGTTCAATATAACATCCATACCACATCAATTATTGAAGATAATAAATTAATTTCCCTATTAACAAATAAAAGATTGTTGATTCTAGTGATTCGTGTGAAGTGCTATGCCCAAGCATTCAACGCTACCTTGTGAGGAGAAATGGTCTCTTCCCACACTTGACGTCTATTCTTCCCAGCCATTTTCTAAAATATTAAATAACCAAAACTCTGGTACTCATTTTATTTTATAATCTCTATGCCAGAGCCGTACTGGGCTGAAAGTGTTATCCCGCCACAGCTCCAACATGAAAGGAAAACTACACACAAATGGCGAATTATTCCAACAAAAGCGAATGAGATAACAGCAGAACCGGACATTCCTAGCAGTAATAATATATGGGATGGCAGCTAAGTCACTGCAAGCAGCTATTACAAACACAATAAATATAGGGTGGTATGTTAAATGACTTTGCAGTGATTGAAAATATTACCGGTTCAAGTTTTGTATTCACCCTCTGTAAAGTTCATGCACCATTATGGGTAAAGATAAAACTTAGACCGGCAATATTTTCAAACACAGCACGGTCATTAAAAATATACCCTGTACTATACTGAATGTAAGAAGCCTATATCTCTAGAAGAAGTCAGTGATCATCATGCAGTTCGGTTAAAAAAGTCGCGCTCATGATAGCCAGGCTGACAGACCCTGGATCCTTGACCAGTTCCCATATATCATGCATGTTCACGACCAGGCTGACTGTCAAGAACCTGAATTCATACAGGCATGCTGGCCACTTCATTCATCCCTCACGATCACAAACACGATGGTATGAATGGTATATAATAAATCAATATTTATTCTACACAAACATTCTACACAAGCATACATTAATCGCATTCAAATACTCAAACACATTATTCAATTCACACTCGCTACGTCTAACTGCGTCCTGTCTAAACTACACAGTGGCTAGAGTAACATCACACAGGTCTTGTCGCTCTAACTGTCAAGTCCGGCCTGCCTGAGTTTACAGGTCTCGTTCAGTTACTGGTCCTTAGTCCTCGTGCGGTCAGCAGCACTGCGTGCTGCGTCACTCGTCACGTAGTTTAGTGGTCCAGTACTCGTTACCCTACAGCTGTACTACTGTTCAGTCTGTTTACGGGTAGTTCCCCGTGGCCAACGTCCACTGTCCTATCTTGGGAGTTGATCCCCGTCAGGTCCTAGTTATGACACGTGCGTGTCCTATCCATGTCCTGTCCTAGACTGTTTGGAGTTCTATCTCCTTATACTGTCTCTCTCTATCTATTCTCTTGTAAAGGTTCTTATCTCTGTCTTGTCTCTGTCCTTTCCTTACTTCTGTCTTTGTCCTACTTCTATCTATATATCCAGCTCCTTGACACGCTCTCGTTCCCCCCCCCCCCTGTATTGCGTCACTAAATTCAAGTTATTGGGTGTGACGCAATCTGTCGTAACATCTAAAAAAATTAGTTTAGTTCTAATTTTGTCAAAGTGCTGGCTAGGGTTAACTAATCATGCCCTGGGTATAATCAATGACTTATAAAAGTCTGATGTCACACTGTTGTATTTATCCACTGGCTTATGGTCAGCGTCGCACAACTGTAGTGTTGGCCAGAGTACACACTCATCTTCATTACACATATGGAAGCTGTATCGAACCAAAGCCTAAATGTCAATAAGACCTGCTTTTCAAAATGGCGATTGACCGACATCCCGAACAAATTGTCCCTATTACAGGTACAAAACATTAATAAAATTCATGGCTTCCGTGTAATGTTTCTCCAACTCTATTACATGCTGTGTGTTAGCTAATGTTCACATCTCTAACTTCCGTTTGTGGGTAAATCTTTCACTGTGTTCTTAAACTTTCCTAAGTCTGTTATTTCCCCTGTTCATGAGTTTCCCCCTTTCCTTTATAATGCTGTCTGTATTTTTATCTGTAAGTATATCTGGTTGTTTGCGTGTTTATTTAACTCTTAGTGTATGCTTAAATCACAAACATAGATGTATGTCTATAATTTACTGAATGACGTTTTCAAGCATCGCAGATTGGTTTACGCAGTCACGAATGAATGCGTTTGCTTAATTTGTGACTGCTCTGCCGAGCTGAGATGCTGGAAAATATTCCCATACATTTAATGTAATAATGGCAACAACACACATAAAACTACACAACCACATGTGTCACGTATAAGACGAAGACAAATTATAAAAACTCTTGGGTGCGGCAAAAAAATGCATCATTGTTCACTCACACATTATTTAATACATTCACTCTATCCTTGCTCTCGTCATTCTTTCTCTACATTCACTCATCACAGGTGTAGAAAAAATTTATGTCATTATATTAATACAATAAAATAAAATAGAGAAAAAAACAAAAATTACAAAATAGTTTTGGTTCACTCTAAACATTCATAGAGCCTAATAATAGTGCTGTATATTAGCACTGTCTATCTTATTTATATTGTGGGCGTGGGTTCAGATCCCACTTCTGACACCACTCTTGGCCGCCTGTCAAGAACCTGAATTCATACAGGCATGCTGGCCCTTCATTCATCCCTCACGATCACAAACACGATGGTATGAATGGTATATAATAAATCAATATTTATTCTATACAATTACTGTCAGGCGATATGGCCACACAGATATATACAGCTCGCTTCTCGAGCATACATTAATCGCATTCAAATACTCAAACACATTATTCAATTCACACTCGCTACGTCTAACTGCGTCCTGTCTAAACTACACAGTGGCTAGAGTAACATCACACAGGTCTTGTCGCTCTAACTGTCAAGTCCGGTCTGCCTGAGTTTACAGGTCTCGTTCAGTTACTGGTCCTTAGTCCTCGTGCGGTCAGCAGCACTGCGTGCTGCGTCACTCGTCACGTAGTTTAGTGGTCCAGTACTTGTTACCCTACAGCTGTACTACTGTTCAGTCTGTTTACGGGTAGTTCCCCGTGGCCAACGTCCACTGTCCTATCTTGGGAGTTGATCCCCGTCAGGTCCTAGTTATGACACGTGCGTGTCCTATCCATGTCCTGTCCTAGACTGTTTGGAGTTCTATCTCCTTATACTGTCTCTCTCTATCTATTCTCTTGTAAAGGTTCTTATCTCTGTCTTGTCTCTGTCCTTTCCTTACTTCTGTCTTTGTCCTACTTCTATCTATATATCCAGCTCCTTGACACTGACAGACCGTGGATCCTTGACCAGTTCCCATATATCATGCATGTTCACGACCAGGCTGACAAACCATGGATCCTTGACCAGTACCGATATATCATGCATGTTCACGACCAGGCTGACAGACCCTGGATCCTTGACCAGTTCCCATATATCATGCATGTTCACGACCAGGCTGACAGACCCTGGATCCTTGGCCAGTTCCCATATATCATGCATGTTCACGACCAGGCTGACAGACCCTGGATCCTTGACCAGTTCCCATATACCATGCATGTTCACGACCAGGCTGACAGACCCTGGATCCTTCATCAGTTCCCATATATCATGCATGTTCACGACCAGGCTGACAGACCCTGGATCCTTGAACAGTTCCCATATATCATGCATGTTCACGACCAGGCTGACAGACCATGGATCCTTGACCAGTTCCCATATATCATGCATGTTCACGACCAGGCTGACAGACCCTGGATCCTTGGCCAGTTCCCATATATCATGCATGTTCACGACCAGGCTGTTAGACCATGGATTCTTGACCAGTTCCCATATATCATGCATGTTCACGACCAGACTGACAGACTTTGGGTCCTTGAACAGTTCCCATACATCATACATGTTTACGACCAGACTGACAGACCTTGGGTCCTTGAACAGTTCCCATATATCATGCATGTTCACGACCAGGCTGACAGACCTTGGATCCTTGAACAGTTCCCATATATCATGCATGTTTACGACCAGATTGCCTGTGATGACCTGTGTCCACTGTTGTGCTGTTCAGCCCCTGCATGTTCTTCCAGGAACCATGCCTTCATTTACTGTTCTCTCTAACCCACTGTAGCTGTTACAGGAAATATGTGTAAGAAATATGAACAACAAAGAATTTGACTAGTGGAATAAAAGAACTAATGCAATGAACCGAAAAGAAATGGAGGCTGTTAATGATAGACAACCTCGGAAAACTGAAAATATGTAAACAATAAATTACAAGGGGCGTGAGTGGTCTCGGGGTATGGTGTCCGTTTCGAGTACTGGAGATCCAGGGTTCAAGCCCTGGTGAAGGCCGGGATTTTTTCACGTTGACCTCTTCTTCTTCTTCTTCAGCGTTCCGAGCCATTGAGGTTCTTTGCTGCAAATACAATCCGTCTCCATTCGTCTCTCTGGTGGACCTTCTCTTGCCAGTCGTTGATTCCAAGTGCTTGTAGGTCTGTACATGTATTATCTCTCCACCGCCTTCTTGGTCTACCTCGGGGTCTACGGTCATTTATTTCCTGAGTGTAAGCGAGTTTTGTTTCCCTATTATCTTCCATTCTTTCTATATGCCCCAGCCATTGTAGTCTATTAGCCTTCATGATACCAGTGATTAGCGGGGACTTAAACAGATCATAAATGTCTTTGTTACTTCTTCTTTTCCACTCTCCACTTTGTGTATCCCTAATGGGTCCAAAGATGCGTCTTAAAATTTTGTTCTCAAAGGTTTGTAACAAGGCTTCGTCTCCTTTCGTTGTACTCCAGGTTTCAGAGCCATACAGCACAACTGGTCTGATCAGTGTTTTGTATATTGTGATTTTGGTGTTACGAGATAGCGCCTTTGATTTTAGTAGATGTTGTAGTGCATAGTATATCTTATTTCCAGAGTTGATTCTAGTTTGTATTTCTTCCCTTATGATGTTGGAGCAGTTGAAGATCGTACCCAGGTATTTGTATGTTTCCGTTCTTTTAATGGTCATATTATCTATTTGTATGTGGCCAGAGTTTCTAGCCATTCCGTCTCTTGAAATTACCGTCTCTTGAAATTCCGTCTCTTGAAATTACGTTGACCTCTAGTAACAAAAATTCCCCTGGTCTCTAGATAGTGAGATTAGACGCCCGTGTGTATTCCTGAGCACGTAAAAAATCCCTTGGCAGTTGGAAATCGAAAAAGAGTAGCCTAACGGTGCTGCCCGGGCAAAATATCGAGTTAAAAATATAACCAAAGTATTTCAGGATCCTCACCGGTGCTAAGGAGTTCGTGCACTGGGCTGAGATTCTCCGGACTCAGGTTTGAGTTAGGAGTAGAACGGAGCGCTTATGGGTTATACCCGTGTGCCGTGATGTTGATCCATCGATTAAACTAAACTAAACTAAACTAAACTAAACAATATATTACAAGGAAACAAAGTCCTATGAAGAGTTTAGCTTACGTTAACTAAAATAACACTAATGTTAAACGTACCGGCACTTGATGTGGCATGCGGTCAATATCAGATCGGCCACCGTTACTTGCCTGGACATTTTCTAGTACGCATTTTAGACTGGGTTAGTATGGGTACCCAGGAGAAATAATTAAAAAACAAACATCACATATAAAGATATTCGAACCATGACCACCTAGTCCACAGGCCAGCTTTCTAGCCCCTAGGCCACTGCGGCAACTCAAGTTAGTATACTAAGGGTTACTATTCTTAAATGTATGTACTGAGTTGAGTCGAGTCAAGAACCCACATTACAGTTTTCGGGACATTCCCATACGTGCTCCGTCCTCATCTGCAACAGCCAGCGAAGAGTTCCAATACTAATGGTACCAGTAGCATCTGATTTTGTGTCCGTCTGGCCTTTCCTCGGAGTCCTCCGTGTCGGCCGGATCCTCTAGTCACTACCTGCAGCACTATTTGCCACATAGTGGTCACGCTCACACGCACCATATAATGGGAATTAGGAGATTCCCAGTATAACAATAGAATGACTTGACCACTAGGGAAAACTAAGGACGACGTAAGCATCGTCAGGACAGCAACGGAGGTCACTTCGAGAAAGGACATAAAGTCAGCTGTGTTTTCTGTGGAGTTTCGTGATAAAAGGTTTGATCATTTAGGCCATTCATATTTACTGACAGAAGAGAGCGCCTGTTTATATAGCATTCATAACACCGTGGACCGGGACATGCATAAATTATAGACGACGAGTTTTGGTAATGATTCGCGATAGTCACTGAGAGACTGAGCAATTACAGAAGATTATGACCCGCGGAGTTTGTATTAAATTGTAACGTCCCGTCCCCGTTTCAGGGGCACGTTACATTGTACAACAGTGTTGTATCTATTTTCTGGAAGAGAAATCTGAAATTAAAAGGATTTATCTCGAATTGAAACAGTGTCTTCAAGGTGAGCGACTTTATTACATATTGTTCTCTAGTTCGAGTTCTAACGCTTTGGCGGTTGAAAGCATGTTAAACAGGCGCTCTCTTCTGTCAGTAAATATGAATGGCCTAAATGATCAAACCTTTTATCACGAAACTCCACAGAAAACACAGCTGACTTTATGTCCTTTCTCGAAGTGACCTCCGTTGCTGTCCTGACGATGCTTACGTCGTCCTTAGTTTTCCCTAGTGGTCAAGTCATTCTATTGTTATACTGGGAATCTCCTAATTCCCATTATATGGTGCGTGTGAGCGTGACCACTATGTGGCATAATCTCCCCAAGCCGTGATGATTTTACTGTTCTTGTGCAAAGTGGTGCTTAAGATCTCTGTGCTCTGTAGTGCAAGTCTCGGTCATTGCAGGATTCTTCCAGATTAGGGTAACCCCGGAGACCAACCCTCTATACAAGGATACCCGGCGTCATGACATGTCAGGCATCTATCCTCATGAATAGTATGGTGTTTATGAACCCCTCACTCCTTCCTTTCAGATTTGGGAACTGCTCATAAATTTATTCTTTGGAAGATAATATCATGGTTTTACCTTGCCTTCACATCGACGTAAGAGTTTGTGATCTCGGATTTTAACATCAAGCCTGGAATTAAAACGCATGCATTTTTTCTGCTCGTGTATGGGACACGTACAGAAGAAAAGGCCCCTATACATGTCTGGAAGTGTGTCGCGTATATGTGGCGAATCCCGTAGTTTTATAAAATAAATCAGCACTAGAGGGATCGCGTGATAACAATCACACCAGTCGTATTTACTTCACAGGAAATTTCGTGTTTCTATTTTTAGGCTGAGTGGACATGAAGTGGAGGTCAATAACAAACAACATGTCTGAATGGGAATTCGAACACATGCTCACCAGTCTGGCAGGCACAAGTGTTAGCCACGGCTCTACCGACCAGTGTAGTTTATTTATTTATTTAAAAAAAAAAAATAAGGGCTGGCGGTTTCCCTAGGTGCATAGTTGCCCCATCATGTCCCCACTTCCTTGTGCGTCATTTAGATGACACTACTGGTGGCCCTGGTCAGATCAAGTGCAGATACTAGACTTCGATCTTAAACAAAAGGTTAAGAATCGATATTATTTGATCACGATGTTCTAACTTTATTTTTGTGGGTGCGAATTAAATAGATCAAACAAAATGTGATCGAAGCAGAAAAAACATTTTCAAAAATTCGAATAATGAAGACACAAACAATAGGCCTACACCGTGGTTTTTGTTGTTGTTTGTTTTGTGCCTGCATATTTTGCTTCATATCTTCAGTGCATGTCCGGCGAGACGTGGCAACATATGCCAGAAGACAATAAATTGTGCAGCCTATTGTTTGAGTTCATTATTCAAATTCACAACGGGAAATCATGGTTTTGAATTTCTTGTAATAATCGTCAAGTTAAGGGAAATAACAAAAACAATTTGAATATGATGCAGTTTATATACACACTTACATCTAACTGCCCTTGTCGAATGACGTTGCCACATCCTGTCTCTTGGATTGGATACCTTAACTGATATACATGTTCCTCCACGACACGATGTCAAATAATCCATTCGTCTCTCTAGATCTGTCCCTGTCTGTCTCTTGAGTTGGACTTAACTTGTTAACTGGTCCCCATTTTATTAGACTTTGTCTATCCCTGAGCATTTACTGAGCTGAAATTGTTATCCTTATCTTAACTGCTGTTCATCCACGACACAATGACAAATAGTCATGTCTTCCCTCTAAATGTTTCCCTGTCTGTAGAACAATCTTAACTGACATTCGTGGTCCTCAATGTCAATAGTCCAGTTGTCTCTCTAGCTCTTTCCCCGTCTGTCATCTCTCTTGGCACTGGATCGGAGCCTGTTTACAATTGAAAACCTTAAACCTGTGATGGAAATCGTAACACATAGGCCTAATCGCAGCCAGTCTACGTGTGCTGTGCTGAATCATGACCTGGTCACATTATTATAATGTCCAGCCCCAGATGTAAAGTTTCAATACTGGTCGTGCACATCCCGTTTGGAGAGGGGAAGAGAAGCTGTGAATTACAAAGTAGAGATGTGACCAAGGTGCCGGGTTCGGAAAATATCTCTACGCTAACCAAAGCAGCAGCAGCAGCAGCAGCAGCAGCAGCAGCAGTAGCAGCAGCAGCAGTAGTAGTAGTAGTAGTAGTAGTAGTAGTAGTAGTAGTAGTAGTAGTAGTAGTAGTAGTAGTAGTAGTAGTAGTAGTAGTAGTAGTAGTAGTAGTAGTAGTAGTAGTAGTAGTAGTAGTAGTAGTATAGCAGTAATAATAGTAATAGTAGAAGCAGTAGCAGCAGCAGCAGCAAAAGTAGTCTCACCTCATCTCATCTCATCTCATATTTTTCCTCTTGCATCTTGCGGTATTGAGGTGAAATATAAACAGCGGGAGATTTCCCATTATGGGCTTCCATGTATCGGGGTTCCCGTGGATTCTGTTATTCCTCCCGTCCATCGTTTACGTGGCCAGTCATTTCTTCTGCTTCCATCTGGTCTGTGCAACATTGTTTGTTGTGGTATACTGTTAGTTGGTAATTTAATTATACAGCCAAACTATTTAACGCTCTGTTTTCTGATAAAATCTAATAGTAGTAAAATAAAACGAATCATTTTCCACACCTAGATGTGTATCTGGTATAGGGTGTATTTTAATGACTGTGCTGTTTTTGAAAATATTGCCTGTCCAAGTTTTGTATTTAAATGATGTGGAGTTCATGCAACACAATGCAATATAATAGGTAAATACAAAACTTGGAATGGCAATATTTTCAAAAACTGCACAGCATTAAAAGTAAACCCTGTTTATGGTGCTAGCACCATATTTGTACAGACCAATGAACCCTAGAAGGGTGATACGGTCAATATTAAACCCGCCATCTTTACTTCCCAAAACAGTTTTTGTCCCCCATTTTAGACTGGTCTATCTGGGAGCCCAGGTCAATTAACCCTTTGAACCCTGCCAATACCTAAGGGTAAATATCCTGTACCCTGGGGCTCCCGCGCAATTACCCGTTTTTTTTTTTTTTGTGCATGCTAATAGTATTTCAATATTCCACACTACTATATGCTTGTGAAAACTAGGCTGTTTATCAGCGAGACGCTAGGAAATTAAACCACTTCCACACAGTCTGCCTTAGGAAGCTATTCAAGATTAAATGGCAAGACAAGATCCCAGACACTTAATTATTATTATTATTATTATTATTATTATTATTATTAGTAGTAGTAGTAGTAGTAGTAGTAGTAGTAGTAGTAGTAGTAGTAGTAGTAGTAGTAGTAGTAGTAGTAGTAGTAGTAGTAGTAGTAGTAGTAGTAGTAGTAGTAGTAGTAGTAGTAGCAATTATAGTTATAGTAGTAGATGTACTCGTGTGAGGCACCTTGCCGTCTTCACAGACGAAAGTATGTGGATTGGAACTAGAGCTAGAATTCCATCGCACAATGCCTGGGCTTGGATTAAGAGAACATGTGTTTCCCTTGCAGCATGGCCTTGTTATCTCCAGAGGAAAGGATAACCAGTACGTCTGGAACAAGGTAGGCTGCAGATGCTGCCGGCTCAGCATCAAACCTCCAAGCGCAGGAGGTGGGTAGCGGTCAGGCCCTCACATCCGGGGAATTTGACTTAGAGGTGTTCAGCCATATCCCTCACCTGAGTACCTCAAACCAAGTGTCTTGATCTGTATGTGCGTGTACTTCTGTCAATCGTAAGTGTCTGGACCTATAAGTAGTAGATGTACTAATGATGATGGTAGTAGTAGTTGTTGTAGTAGTAATAATATTAGTTATACTAGTACAGGTACTAGTGGTAGTAGTAGTTATTGTTATTGATATTATTTTTATTGTATAGGATGCATTTTTAATGACCGTACAGACTTGGTAGAATCAGCGGGGAAAGAAGACCCCGTTGAACTTGACTCTAGTCCGACTTTGTGAACACATATGAAGGGTGTAGTATAGGTGGGAGCGCAAGCGCAATTGAAATACCACTACTTTTATCGTTTCCTTACTTATTCAGTTTATTCAGTCAGTTATGGAGATTTGTTCGCAACAGACGGGCAATATCTCCAGCGGGCCTTTTCACGCTGGTCGTGGGATCCGCAAAGTGTCAGGTGGGGGAGATTTGTTCGCAACAGACGAGCAATAAATATCTCAGGCGGTCCGATTCTCGTTGGTCGCGAGATCCGCGAAGAGTTAGGCATGGAGTCTGACGGTAGTACACGCTTACATTGGTCCAGACACTTGCGAGTGACAGGTGTGCACGCTCATATAGGTCCAGACACGCAATTCAAGGCCCTCAGTTATGGGGTGTGGCTGAACGCCTCTAAGTAAAATCCCACTGATTGAGGGTCTGGCCACCACTCACCTCCTGCTCTCGGAGGTGAGATCTCGGAGGTTTGACGCTGAGCCGATGGCGTCTGCAACCTACCTTGTTTCAGACGTAGTCACCCTTTCATCTGGAATTAACAAGGCAAGGCCGAGTGAGGGAACATGCGTGGGCAACACATGTTCTCTGAAGCTCTGCCCAGGTATTGTGAGATGGAAGTTTGGCCAAATTCCAATCCACATACTTTAGTCTGTCAAGACTGCAAGGTACCACTTACAGTGTCTGAAAATATTGCCGGTTCAAGTTTTGTATTTACCCTCTGTCGTAATATCCCTAGGGTGGGGGGATCTATTACCACACTGTATCCCGTGGACTCAGTTCTGGGTTTGGGGTACTGGGGTTACTGTCTACCAACCCCACTGGACTCTGGCCACACCCTTCTTTCAACCTTTCTTTCCAGGGACGTTAACCTCTAGTGCTCCATCCAGATGAACTGACTCAACTCTGGTTAGAAACAAATTTAAGATATACATGTATTGTACAATTGAGGGTCAGAGGCGATACATTTAGACATAAGTAGGAGGATATAGACACAAGTTCAGCAGGATAGGATCACGGATGTCGTCATCGAGACGTCCATGTTTCAGTCCACGCAGTCTGCTGTCGACGTTCTCTCACTGGGCTGCTGCAGATCCTCCTTAAGAATGGCCCACACCGGCGTGGTAGCAGGGCTGGGTAGCTGCACTCTGAAAGCTGATGGTACTTCTCGGAAACCCACTCCTTGGACTTCTATTGGGTCTAGGCTGCAGTGGCGGGCGAGTTCACCAACAATGTTGACGGAAAGTTCGAGTCATCCATAGTAATCCTTCGTGCAATGCAAGTGTTCATCAACAGTTCATAGAGGGTACGCGGATGCATATAATTCATTAGTAAACTGGGTGAAACAAATGGCTCAAATAGTCTTCGATCAAAGGACTCCGGTATCTGGAGTTCAATCCTAGAGGCAATAAAGTTCATCACTTAATGGCAATACATATCAGGCCAAGTAGGTCACGATACGGATTGTCATACCCATCTCTGGGTCGCAGTGACTGGATATGGCATCAGAATATTCATAGTTAACTTACTGAGGTCGATGAGATAGGGTGGCTGGCTGTTCAGGGACTGGTACTGGTTGGTGGGCGAATTGCGGAGACCTAGGCTACCAGATCTCTTTCCCTCTGGAACGACCTGGCGCTACTTCAACTCTGGGAAGCTCACGCGCACACTCTCTTCGGTTCGCTCCATTTTCATTGTTCTTTGGCCTGGTCTAAGCTGGTCTGGTACTCACATTCCATGGCAGGTTCTGCAAGGAAACAACTTAATGAGAGCCACTGGTAACAGCACTCAGCGCACACCTATGACATGGGTTATGCTCTCAGAACAATGGATACATTATATAAAGATACAAATGTTGCTGTCCTCATCTGCTGTGATATAGACTTGGAGTCTCATCTGTCAGACCGCTCCAAGAAGAGCGTCTTCCCAACAGAAATGTACTGCAGCTCGGACAGGTCCCGTCGGTCAGTCACAGGTGAGGCACACAAGTCCCTGCAAAAGTCTCAGTCATTTCATGCATTACAGGTTAAACATTAGTATTAGTATTAGGCTTCATAACCCTTTGGGGAGATATTCGGCAGCTCCGCCGAACCCCCTTTCTGTTCATCTCACTCCTCATCTCCCTGGGCTCTCACTCCCAAGTATCTGCGCAACCATCTCAGGTATTTCATTTTCCCATCTTCCCTATGGGAGAGGTGGGAATCTGTAAGGCCTCTTTAAACGCCATAGATACATTTCACACAGCTACAAGTAACGACGTCCATCGAACAAGCCGACTGCACTTCAACTGAGCTCAAACGCCAGTTGACTTTCGCCCTTCAGCCCGAGCCCGAACTTCGCTTACACGCTAATCGAATTTCCCCGTGCGATTCGTGGGCAGCACTACGACGCAGTATGGCTGAACAAAGTTAGCAGATCTAGAAGGTCCTCGGCGATTCTCCGAGGTAACAAGGGAGGCAAGTCAACTACTTGGGTCCCTTCAGTGAGAAATCGCTCGGTAGGTTCCCTTTGACCGTAAGTAGCGAGACGAATCTCCGGCCATCTCGCTACACCCTCTGTAAAGTTCATGCACAATAATAGGTAAATAAAAAACTTGGACCGGCAATATTTTCAAACACAGCACAGTCATTAAAAATGACTACAATAGTAGTAAAAGTACGTAAAAGTAGAAAAATATTTTACTGACTCATTCTCAACAAAGATTTAAAGATAACTCCGATAACTGACTTAATAAAACACCACAGAATTAAATGGTTTGGACATATAGTTAAAATGGAACAAGATCAACCAACGATTAGAGTGTTCTACACCAAAATATCGGGATTAAAGTCGTGAGGACCACCCAGGGAGAGATGGCTAGATAGGGAAATACTGAACAAATCAAATACAACATTAGCATAAGCAATAACAAATGCGACAAACAGAAAAAATCTGGCTCCTCTTTTTTGCCACACTTCACGACAAAAGCAGTAGGACAAAATAAGACATTTTGTCATAATTCAAAATAAGACAATTGCAGATATTGTTTTGCGCGCTCGAAATCAACAGGCGCAAGCCTACCTAATATTTCGAGCAAAAAAACTCGTTAGAAAACATACAATCAGTAACACTATTTAACTATCTTTGCGTAAATACTGTGTCGGGTAGAGTGATATGTTGATTGGTAATTGTTTTAATGACTGAACTAGATAGGTACAATGAGGATCTGCGGTAATGTATTTAATGACGGAACTAGATAGGTAACATGAGGATCTGCGATAATTCTTTTAATGACTGAACTAGATAGGCAATATGAGCTTTTGGGAGTACAGAATTGTCTTGACGTAAACAGAACTGGTTCAGTGGGAGAGTTTGTCTGTACTGTGAACATTCGGGACCATTTAGTTATTATCAATTACATCAGTTTAGGTTGATCATTAATACTGAATATGTCAGCATTTTAAACATTCACATATTACAAAGGAGCATTTACAGTTTAATGAACTATGTACACAATATGGTTGAGGGGAGGGGGGAAGGAAAGAAAGAGATATAAGAGAGGGAGAGAGAGACACACAGATAGAGAGAGAGAGAGAGAGAGAAGAGAGAGAGAGAGAGAGAGAGAGAGAGAGAGAGAGAGAGAGAGAGAGAGAGAGAGAGAGAGAGAGAACAAATGAACGAACGAACGGACTTTATATTTTCAAAGTATCACATACTGGGCACGCACGCAGGCCCGTCTTACATTTGGCCCTTTCAATCACTCGTCTGTCGTTCATCAGTTATCTATTGTGCATGTCTCAGTCACATAGAGAAAAAGACATTGTCAAATGAATGTTGTAAACATAATGCGTATTACCATGTTGTGAGACATACATACAGACACCATCCGTCCATCCATCATGTGCCATGCCGGTAAGCGTGGGCGGTCATGTTTTGCCATCTCACTCGATCACCAGAGTCGTGGATCAACTCTGTGTTTCTGTCTCAACCATGCCACGAGGCCAAGCCATCCAGGTATTTGCTTCTAGGTCTTCCTCTTGGTTTGTTCCCTTCGATCTTACCAGTTGTCACCAAAGTTCTCCAATTCATTTCTTCTCATAACATGCCCAAAAAATTTTGACTGTCTGCGTCTAATATCTCTAATCAGTTTACGATCTTCATTTATTTCTTGAAGGACCTGTTCATTGGTCTTTCTGGCTGTCCATGGTATTCTTTGCATTTTCCTCAGAAACCACATTTATACAGCCACCAACTCATTGTCCAAGCTTCACATCCATATAAAAGTACAGGTTCTATGCAGCACCTCAACACTCTTTTTCTCGTTTCAATTGACATCTTTTTATTGGTCAGTATGTTTTTCATCTTGCTAAAGGCTACCTTAGACATGGCGATTCTTGTTCTAATCTCTTCAAGGCATCTCCCGTCAGATGTTATTACTGTTCCGAGATAATTGTACCAATTCACTTGTTTAAGAATATTCCCATTTACTTGTATATTACATTGTGGTATTTCGTTCTTCCTAGTGACGACCATAATCTGTGTCTTTTTACAATTTAATTCTAACCCTCGTTGTTCACTGTGTGTAACAACTGCACCTACTAAATGTTGCAAGTCCTGTTCATTGTCTGCAATCAAGACTGTATCGTCTGCATATCTAATGTTATTGATGCATCGTCCCCCAATGTTGATTCCTTCCATATCTCCAATATTTCTGAAAATATTTTCACTGTACAGGGAAAACAGATCTGGAGACATTACACATCCCTGTCTCACACCTCTCTTGATAGGCTAATATTGGCCTACTTCATTATCAACTCTTATGGCAGCTTGTTGTTTCCAATATATGTTTTTTACAAGTCTAAGATCTTTTCCATCAATTTGTAGATCTTCAAGCATCCTTATCATGTTGACATGTCTCACTTTATCAAAAGCCTTTGTGTAGTCAATAAAGCAAAGGTGTAGATCGTTGTTTACTTCTATAGAACGTTCGATTGTATTTCTCAGTATATACACAGCATTTACTGTACCCTTTCCTTCTACAAACCGACATTGTTCTTCTCCTATTTCAGGTTGTATTTTCCTCCTAATTCTTTGCATGATAATTCTTAGCAAAATCTTCGTGATGTGACTCATTATACTAATTGTTCGATGTTGATCACATTCCAAGGCTCCTGATTTCTTTGGGATTGCAATAAATACAGAATTACATAATTCATGAGGTATATTTCCAGTATTATATATTGTATTAAGCAGACTGGTAACTTTATCTATTCCATATTCTTCTAAAGCATTAATCATTTCTGTTGTGACACTGTCTGAACCGGGGGTCTTGCCAGATTGCATATGGTTAAGAGCATTCTGAACCTCCATCTTCAAAATTGCTGGTCCTTCATTATTATTTTGAACATCGTAGTGTTCGTCTCTGTTGTCGTCATAAAGGTTTTTCACGTAATCTGACCATTCATGTAAGATCTGATCTTATTCTATTATGACTCTTCCATCTTTTGTCTTTGGGCAGCCTGCTGATGTACGTGTTCTTTGATTAGTAAGCTCCTGAATCCTTTTGTGCATTAAATTCGCATTTTTACTGTTGTGTTATTTTTCAATGTCTTCGCAGTTTTTCTCAAGCCATGTTTCTTTTGCCTCCCTACATAAGGTTCTGACTTTTCTGTGAATTTCTTCATATTTAGCAGGATTATTTCTTGTTCTGTCTTCTTGTTTCCATTAGTTGTAAAATTTCTTCAGTCATCCATGTCTTACGGCCCACTTTGTTTAATTTTGGAATAGTTTTTTCAGCTGCACAACTGATTGAATTCTTCAGCATTTCCCATTGATCATCTACATCTTGAAATAGGATCTCTAGATCAGACAATAAATCAAATTTGTTCTTTACTTCTATAATAAAATTATCTTGTATTTCTTTGTCAGTTTTCAATTTGCACAAGTTATATTTAGGGTTTCCTGCTATATACTTGACTTTCTTTAACTTTACCCTCATTGTGCCTGTAATTAATCTGTGATCACTGTAACAGTCTGCATTTGGAACTGTTTTTACGACTGTTAACGCATTTCGAAACCTTCTGTTAATCAGGATGTAATCTATCTGGTTTTTAATCCTGCTGTCTGGACTCCTCCATGTACATAATCTTCTAGGATGCTGTTTAAACCAGGTGTTTCCTACAAACATTTCTTGTTCTTTTGCCCATTCTACAAGTCTGTATCCTCTTTCATTTCTTTCTCTCAAACCATGGTTGCCTACACTGCATCCATCGCCTTGCTTTCCTATTTTTGCGTTGAAATCACCCATTATGATATTTATTTCTGATTTTTTTGCAGTTCTTCAAAGCAGACTCCATGTCGTTATAAAATATCTCTATACTTTCTTCACTGCATTCACTTGTTGGGGCATATACTTGAATGACATTTATTTTAAAAGGTCTTCCGTTTAATTTTACTAATAGAACTCTGTCTGACACAGCTCTATATCCTTTGAAAGAATTTGATGTTTGTTTATCTAATATAATATTCTTTGGTGTTCTTCTCCCCCAGAGTAAATAATCTTATAATCATCTCCTGTCCTTATCCCTGCCCCTTTCCATCTCGTTTCCGATATTCCTAATATGTTAATCTTCTCTCTCTCCATTTCTTGTTTGATGTTTTCTAATTTTCCATCAGCATTCATTGTTCTAACATTCCAAGTTCCTACTTTCAATGATATTAATCTTTTGCACCTTGTAGCCTGTTGACGGTCTGGAGTCACCTGGTGCGCATGACTATCCCTACCGGGCGAGGCTGCTCCTATGGAGCACCTATTTACGCCGTTTCTCTGATTATCGATGAGTCCACACAACATGATTTTCTTGGCATTTATAAAGAAGGTAGTTTGCCATTGCTTTCCTTCCTAGCAGTGACCATACTGGCCAGTGACCGTAGCCATTGTCTCCTCAAAAAAGAGATCTTCTGCCTACCGTCGTGAAGGTGAAGACCATAACCTACAACTATCTGTCGGCTGCTCTGCATCTTCATCCACCACCTGCACCCATGGCTTCACATAACCCTGATCGGGGGGCTAAACGGGTACTCCACCTTGCCCAAGGGTGTCCCGTAGGCTAGCCGAGGGAAGGAGGCGCCTTA
>OY992886.1:75926608-76079108 GCA_963921405.1 Cepaea hortensis
GTCTCGCAGCGGAGCGAGAACTGAGGTGGTTCGACCCCCGCTCGTGACTTGCGGATACTGAGCCGGCCGCTCAGAAAGCAATGGCAAACTACTGAGCGTAATCTTGCCAAGAGATCAACAGACAGCTGAAAGATGCTGCTGTTGACAGCTAAGTCCTGTAAAAGGATACGCAAAAAAAAAAAAAAAAAAAAAAAAAAAAATACGCTAAAACATCTCTCTGCAGCAGGAAGCATAAATGAGTCGGATCAACGGGTCCCTGCCCAGGCAACATGTCGAAATTAGAAAACCTGCCCACAAATGAATATTTACAGCATGTGTGATTATGGCATACACTCAGCTGGTTCCACACCGGTGCTTTGGTGTTCGTGCATTTAACCGAGATTCTCGTTGTGTGATACATGTGAGGAGCATTTATGGATATTGTGTTTTTTTAAATAGTTTTATTTATTATTATATTTATTAGTTTTTGTGTGTGTGTGTGCAAAGAATATAATCTTAATCAAAAGCAAAAACTAATCTTCAATAATTATTTGCATGATCGTTTGTTTCGTTTCTTTGTATCCCCTACCTTTATTTTAAAGAACCCACCCTCACCTTCTTTAACACTCCCGCCCACCCGCAACAGTCTCACATATGACAAGAGACCCTCTGTTGTCCCTGGACCCTGTGGGCAGTTCGTGATTGATGTGGCCATTTATCTACGATTCTTCGGTGGGCATGGCCACACCTAGTGCCGCAGAACCACACTCTGATGTTACACTACATGCCATCCTTGTTCATTCGTTGACAAATGTCTCGTTCTGATGAAGGTCTATTTGGCTGAAATAACCAGAATATGCCGGTCTCTCTGGCTGTGGGGTTACAACACTTTATCTCTGTAATCCCGTTTATCACGCAGAGTCTCGTAGCGGAGCGAGAGCTGAGGCGGTTCGACCCCCTCTCGTGACTTGCGGGATACTGAGCCGGCCGCTCAGAAAGCAATGGCAAACTACTGAGCGTAATCTTGCCAAGAGATCAACATACAGCTGAAAGATGCTCGTGTTGACAGCTAAGTCCTGTAAAGGATATGCTAAACAAAAAAAACAAAAAAACAAAAACAAACAAACCAGGATATACCTGTTGAAATTGCAAGATTTAATTTTCGCTTACTGTCTTCTCCTCACTAGTTTAATTACATGCGACTTTATTCACCGCCTAAAGGCGAGTCAGCTGTGACAATTGTCTGCCTGATCGCAGCAATAAACAGGGATCACTTGTGTACATCTTATTTTCACCATATAAAAATAGGTATTAACATTTATGATCCTTGCTCCGGCCAATTAATGATTGTATATTATTCAGTGTCACAGCAGCGTGTCTTAAACTAAAGCTTGTGTACTAGTCACGCTATCTTGGCTATGGGTGTATGTGACCGTTATCAAGCCTTCCGCACACTCTAAGTGGTATCTGTGGATCAACAAGTGGTTCCCACAATATCGCGGACTAGCGTCAACTTGTCTTTCCTAACGATCACGATCAGTGATTCACATATTGTCGTGGAATGGCTCACCTTGTTTCAGAGGTCACAGCTTGTGAGTATTGTATGGATGTTGTGCCCTGGCCTTGCGGGAGTGCGGGGGAATGAACAGGCTGATAGGCTGGCTGGGAATGCACCTCTAGGGGATAGATTACCTATGGACAAGGGAGAGGTGGTCGTGCACCTGTGGGACCAGGTGGAGAAGGTGAGGGAACCGATTGAGAACCCGTATGTGGAAATAATAGTAGTTATATATGGTCTCTATCCCCCCCCCCCCCCCCAGGAGAAGGGTCTGAAGGATCTGATCCTGAAGGATCCAAAGGATCCGTTCAGGATCCTTCCAGCTGCTTGTGTGGTGTCTCTGGAAGGATCCGGTCCTTGTGGTGTGCTATTGACTCCTCCTAACACCTGCCTAGGTGTGTGATTGGCTTGTTAAGCTCGGTGTTTTTGGCGGGTAAAATAAAAAAAAAAAAAAATATCTACTAAGGATCTGGAGGAGCGGGTCTTCCTATATACGTGTGTCTTCGGTCAGGGTGGAGTGGAAGGATCCGGCGTAAATAGTAAGCTCAAAGAAGGTGGTGCCCGGTGGTGCAACGTGTATAGTGACGTCATCGGTCCCTCGTAGTTGCATGTTTGGTCTGTTAAGATCGAATTTTTGGTGGAAAAGTATGGTCTAAGGGGTAGCGGAGGTATTAGGGGTGATGTCTCCGCACCTCCTTGTCGCATCTTTACCATGTTAAGATCGCCGTTTTGGCAGGGTAAGTATTTTAATTTTTAATTAAAAATAAATTTTTTTTTTTTTTAAATTAAAAAAAAATATTTCAATGGAAAATAAAAGATATTGGTTAATAGTGGTCTTTAGTGGGCGGGGCTTAAAATCTATTATCAAACGGTGTTAGCTCATTAAATGAAATTCTCAAAAAGAGTAAAGATGGCCGCTAGTACGTGTTGTAGTGGTATGGCTTAGTGTTATTTGATGTTAAGGGGTGGGTGAGTGAAAGCGTATCTCGATGAGTGCTTCCAAATAATATCAGCATACAGTATCAGATCGTTAAAGAGAAACCTTAAAGAAACATGTCAAGATGGCCGGCGGTGTCCTCCGTAGGTGCCGGATTCGAGTCCCAGTGGGGAGGTCGAGCGGGGTAGAAGAAATATTGATAATGTTTTTGTTACTTAGTTGTGATGGCGATAGCTGGTGGTAGTACCAGGCTATGTGTAGCAAAGGAGATGTGGTGTGCAGGGTGAGGAATATGTTTAGGTGGTGCCCCAGACGAGGTGACAGGTTCGAATCTGGGTGCTGTTCCACTGGTAAGGGTAATAGTCGTCAGAGTGTGTGGGGTGTCTAGCTGGTCATACGGGTTATGATTAGGGACGGTCTGTCTCTCCGTGTCAATGTGTCCACAAGTCCAAGGGGAAAACAGGCAGCCGATTTCACCTTTGTACCTACTAGTCACAAAATATAACCTAACTTAAAAATCAGAATATGATTCATAACCTCAACAGGTGTTGCCAAAAATCAATACTCATTTTCATAACGGCTAATCCAGGGGCTTATCGTCGTCGTAATGAAGTAGGTGGTTTATTAATGTTATTGATGTATCCGCCATGGCAAATAGTTTGCGATATTAATAAAGGTTCATATAAAGGCTGGTATGGGGTTAAGGGATTAACACCTATTGTCGGGCCATCCACAGAAAATCAATACCACCACGCTAGATTCTTCTCATAAGTGCGAGCAGTGGCTTATAGTTGTAACCGTTATTGCAGATGCAGTTGTGTGCAGACTAATCTACCAGGTCACAGGTCTATGCCGCATCGACAAAAACGGTGAATAAATACGGTAGAATATTCACTGTACAAAGCAGTCTCTACCAGCCGATCAGATCGGGGAAACCAGACAGGACAACCTTTTGTTACGAGTCCACAGCAGCATATATCGTGTATAAAACGACCATCCTGTGTCAGGCAGAAGGACCTCTTTTTGACAACACCAAAACAGATCTCATCAAGTAGCAAGTCGCTAATTGTAAGTTGGATGTCGACAAATCTTTCACATTTTCGTTATGTTTCTTCATGTCGACACAACACTAACCTAACAAAAGAAAAACCTAGTATAATACAGGGATATATATAGGACTAGATGCATATAACCGATGAGGAAACAACAAAACACTGTCTTAATATTTCATATTAGGTTATGTCTCCCTTTTCTCGCTTTTCTATGTCCGAGTCGTCCTGGGGCTACCGAGTAAAACCAAAGAACACCTCGACATCAATATAACATAAACCGGTCTCGAAAAGCAGCATAGGCGCCTGTAAATAACTCATCACATTGTCCGACTAAGCTTTTCTCATAGTCATAGGGGAGAGATGTGATCACCGACGCTAGTCAGGGGAAGGCGTCCTACGAAAATTAATATAATGCGTGAAGTCAAATTTGCGACTGCAAAATATGTTTTCATGTCATATGTATATATGAAGCTATATACAGGTGCTTTCTAAGGACAAATTTCCTCATGTCGCGGTGTAAAAATTACAGATGTCGCTCAAATTTATACATTAAGAGTGAAAAAAGCATATCGTGGATACGGTATTTCATATTTTCATGTGGGACTTGGTCATTTGTTGTTCTATCTGGTCATTGTGTGTATATTTTCCACACATCTCCACTGATGTTTTTCATCTTGTCTGCTCATTGCCCATGCTTCACAACCCTACACAAGTGCAGGTTCTATGAAAGACAGAGACAATTTTTGGACATTATTAACCAACAGGAGAAACAATATATACCAAAGTAAGGAAATTGCTCGCAGAAATCATCGAATCGACCAATAAACTTGACCGATTAACCTCACAAATTCCCTACTGACTCTCGCACTTTGCCCTATCGCTATTACAACTTGTCGACTGCTTCTCACAAACTGCCCGCGGGGGTTTACTATATGTATTATATAGCCACACTCAAGCGCTCTCACAGTCACAAGAATAACGAAACACAGGAATTTAAGCCTGTTTTTTATTCAACATTTTGTTTTATTTTTGGTGTACACTCAAAGTGTAGAAATTCGCCCAACCACCTTGTTGCTGAAGTATCCAAGGACTTAGTTTATCAGTCATATATTCGCCTACAGATTTAGCGAAGCGCTCTTCCAACACCTGGACATTCACATCTGCATTGTAAGAATTATCAACCAGATGCTTACCCAGACACATGGCAAATGCAAACAGCATAATTATTCTCCCATAGTTGATGACGTTATCGCCAAAGAGTTCATCACCAACTGAAACAAAGACTTGGAAAACGTGTTCGGGTTTGATACTGCATACTAGTCTCATGAACAACTCATCGTGTTGTTTGGCTATTTGACCTACTAAATTAGACAAAGTCGAGTTACTTGCCCTTGTAGAATTGTATGAACTAATAATAGTCAACGCCATATTCACCATCTCGTTGTGAACTTGTTTAAAAGCCACCGTTGCTTGTGTCATTATTATACTGCTAGATAACGTACACCAAAAAAAAAAAAAAAAAAAAGATGACTAACCATCAAAAATCTGAGTCAGTAGCATGATACTTGATGCAAAGTGTTCAAATGGGCTAATACTATCACCCGACAGGTTAATAAACAGAAACAATATCAATAACCAAACAGAATGAACACAAACACGATGCCCATGGTCAAAGAGAGTAATAATTTCAACCTCTCCGTTTTTGGCACTCCAGTTGTTAATGAGAGGTGCAGTCGTGCCCAGCAAAGATTTTTGGTCAAGACGGCTGATCCCCAGCCTGTGACTTCCTCGGTCTTAGGAAATATCAACCTGGCATTGACCACAATATATAATACATGTAACTGGGCAGTCTTAAAGGAAACAAGGCAGGATAATAACACAGAAACACCTACATCATCAACTTCTACTGGAGAAAGTAATGTTACAGATGGTTCAAAGTCAAATGTTTCTGTAGGAAGCAACCAGCCAGTAGGAATGTCTTCACATTGTGAATATTTATCAAACTTGTCAGTTGACAATTGTTACTTGCTTGAAGGCAATTACAACAGTTATAATTCCCAGAACTGTAAGTTATTCGCAGAGTCCAAACCAGCAGTTGGTGAGAATACAACCCAACTTGCCTTAAAAACCGGTTTAAACCTGGCATCAGTTTTGTCAGCGCCAAGAAAAATTTTCAAGAAAGGACGTCCTTCTTCCAAAAAGCAAAAGAAACGTCAAAGAGAAAAACGAAAACATGGAGTACAACACTTGCAAACGAAAGAATTCCTGACCCCACTCACACTGGTTGTGACACAGAGCAAAGGCTTCATTCCCAAAACATGGTATTGGTGTACGATCAGATAAATAAATTAGATTCTTCCACAGTATCACTTTGTAATCCTAAAGTTAAAACTACACATGAAACCTTCAACTCACCATGCACAATTACACGTCTTTTTGGTAGACTGATATCATATTCAGAAGATGAAAATTGTTTTGAAGCTGATGCTGACTCTTGCTTCTTTACCCCAGCTCTATCATTAGACATTTTGTTCTGCAAGAAACCTACTTCGCGTAGTCAGGCAGCAGTAGATCTACAAGAACCAACATTCGATTTGCTTGATGATATGTTTTCAGATGAGAATGTTGACCTTCTGCCTAGTAGTCATGGCCCAGACTCTGAGTCTCTCAAGAAGATTAATGCATTGTGGAATGAAAACTATCCTACGGCTGGTCTCCGAAGTTGTTCCTCTGGCTCAACAGGTGAAATACAACACACAACGATTAAGGTTTGTATAAATAGTAATTTTCATGATCATAGTCACGCTATAGTATAACTTTCCCTTTCTCAAGTCGAGGCCAAAGAAGGTCGACAGTCTGCTTTTGAGGCAAGTTATCTGTCCTCTTTGTAAGTTTTCATCCACGATGTCTATTTATCCGTTCAATATATTTTCGGCAGTCTTCTATAAAATCACTGATCTGTAAATTCCACACAATTTCTCGACTTTCTTTTATAAACCACACAATCAGTATAATAAACGAGAGCACTGGAAAATTGTGGTTTAAAAAAAAAAAAAACAACATAATTTCGTGTGCGTCTCAGCTTATATACCACTATTTATGGATAAATATAATCGCATGTCATTATGTTTTTCACTGTAAACAGTTGCGTTTGATTAAGATTTTGCCACTTTCATAGTGAGGTGTATATGTTGAAGGTATTTAACTTTCACTATAAATAGCTATTATCTGTTATGGTTTTGTAACTTTCACTGTCCATTAATGACTAGGTATTGAAGTCTTGTAAGTTTCAATAGGATTTTCTCCTCCACAGGTTAATTTTGCAGCAGACCGTCACCTCTTGACAGTTCATATAGTTGGCACCGAAGAACGCAATGGTAACTGGCATCATGTAATCAAAGAACGTGAGAATTTTGAAAGGTGTATTCTAGAGTTGGAACAAATTCTGACCCCAGTCCTAGGGGCCAGTCACAGAATCAAAGTCTTGGAGCAGAGAAAAAGTCAAGAACAATTGTGAAGGCTGCATAGTCTAATTATATTTTATATGTTTCTCTCTGTCATAGTAAAAAAGTTATAACAAGAAACAAACTTGTATGCTTTTCGTAATTTAACACGCGTTTTCATGTCTTTGTGTCTTTGTGTTTTGTAGTTTTGTGGTATTGTTCTTGTGTATGTGAGCTTGTTAAGCAAATAGGGGGAAAAACATTGACCTAGTAGAGAAATATTTCATCCAAGCTTATAAATATCTGATCCATAAGAATCAACGCCAGCATTTCCCCTCTTTTTACATTACCGAAAAATTCAACTTACCAGTCCAGAGTAGCTGCTAAAGAAGTACTTATAAAATCTACTCACGCATCTGGCCACACTCTTGGTTGTTGTCTTCTAACATAAAATATCTCTGTCTTTCGTAGATGTCTTCACAACTTTTCCATGTCACAGCACCAAGAACTGCAAACCTCCATTGTACACGAGCTCCAATGAAACAGTGATAACAACATTTATGGTAATGCAATCTGTGGCTCCCACCTGGGATAGTTTCCATATCATCTGAGTATTCGTCAGCAAAGAGCTATTACCCATGGCTGACATCTTTAACTTTCTATACCACAATGACTTCTACACTAACCTTCCATTGTTCCATCTTTCAACAATACAAAGGGTTTTCTCGAAGCCTAACTAACATAATATTTCTTACTTTGTCCACCTCTTTCACACGTTGTCATTTCACAGCTGCAATAACGACAAGTCTGCAACCAACACTGTCTGTTATGAAGTCGACCTTTCTTAAAACCACGTCTGTCTTAATGAGCCCTTGAATACCCTCTACCAGATCTTCTAACCGACTTTCAACGTTTCATACCAAATAACATTAACACTCTCTTTGATTACAGAACAACCGATTTTCTGCTGACTAGGCAGGTTTCTCAATCTAATGGAGATAAATCACCTGTCCTCCTAACATACTAGGTACTATTCTAGACAACTAATATGGTCATCAACCAGCACCCCTAAGAAGAACTTGAAAACAGCAACAGAGATTGGGTTCCTGAGACGAATTCCTTGGACTACCAGAGTAACTAACGCTGAACGCCTAAAAGAACCTACAAAACATAGAGCCTTATATACATCAAACACAACAAACTCTTTCTTACTAACCCTAACCCTAACTATACATCATCTAACCCTAACCCTAACCCCTAACCCTAACTTTAACCCCTAACCCTTAACCCTAACCCTAACTATACAGCAAAAACAACAAACTCTGTCTTAAGAGACATAGATACAAACCAGTGTTAGAAAGTGAAAAAGTTAAATTTTAATTAAAATTTAAAACTAATAAATCGCAATTTTATTTCTCGCTTCACTTAATATACAGATATAGGCTACGTATAGGTATAAGTTAGGAATAGGACGTATATCGAGGTTGCATCTTGCATGGCGGATAAATCAATAACAGTAATAAACCGCCTAGTTCATACCGGGAATCATAATCCCCTGGATTAGTTGTTATGAATATGAGTATTGATTTTTTGACCCAGCTTGTGTATGTACAACTATGTGTTTTTAAGTTTTGACATTTTAAGGACACAATCGGTTGTCCGTTGTTAGCACCAGTAGATACCCCGCTACTCGTTGGTCCGATGACCGGACTAGTGGGCAGTCGCCAATGACCAGCCGTGTGGGCACTCAGCAATGACCACCTACCTACCTATGCGACGTATTTTATGGGGTTCGAACCGCACCCACGCGACCGCCGCCCGTGCTCGCTCCTGCGACCGCCGCCGCGTGCCTCTGATTGTCTTTTATTTTTATTTTTATTTTTTTACAATTAGTTATTTGCCCTCAGAAAACACGTCTTTTATTAGAATTATCACCCTTACATATGACCTAAGTACCTACCCTACCCAAACCGCCCTGGTCCCGAGCTGGATTGGGGGAAATCCAGCGAGGTCAATCCAGAAAGTATAATTAGTTAGGAGAAGACAAAAACCCCTAACCCTAACCCTAACCCCTAAGCCCTAACCCCTAACCCTAACCCTAACCCTTAACCCTAACCCCTAACCCCTAACCCCAATCCAGGTGGATTGGGGTCAATCCAGCACCACAATCCAGAAATGATACTTAGTTACCCGCTAACCCACTACTAATAATGTTACTGCGGGGGACAGCAGGGGTTCTGGAAGAATCTCAAAACTGAGAGGGAAGACCAGGAGAACTTTCAATCAGATAGCGGTGGGAACGATTAGTAATGTGACTCTTCGCTGGCTGTTGGACGAGGGGATGGAGCGCGTACGAGAATGTAGTGAATGCAGTTATGTCGGTTCTTGGCTCAATTCAATTCAACTCGTCTTTCTATATGTTCTGCCGACCTATGTAGCAGGCTCACCTGCTGCCCTCTGGTGTTTGTCCTGGCTACATTTTGAGAGTGAAAGAAGCCCTCGCCATAACAAAGCGTGTCTCCGTGGCAAAGTTGTTACACATCCTGTATAGCGGTCCGAAGGTTGTGGGTTGATTCCGGGCCACGTCGTTCGGTTCACGAGTGTAATTCTCTCGGAGATACCTAGAGTTTGTTGCTGGAGCTAGAGCTTGTTGCTGAAGCTAAGGGGTTCGTGCTGTCTGCGACACTTTCGGCAGGATGCCTAGCGAAGTGAGACCGAGCCATATAGGATAAAAGCCGGGTCATTTAAGTCAACCATCTTGCCCTTGAATACCCCTGTTAAACGCAATAACAGAATGCTTATTGAGTGAGCCATTCTTGTATTCAGACTGTTGTATCATATATAGTTCAATCAATCAATCAATCATGTGCCATACCGGAAAGCATATCATATATAATTATATTATATCTTGTCCTGTGCCGCAGATCTCTTCAAACCATCTTCGTCAGTGTTTCCCAACCTTTTTTGTACCATGCCCCACTTAAGCCTTTCTAAAATTCATATTGCTCCCCTCCCCCGCCCCCTCAACATATACATTATTTTTAATATTCAAAAATTGAAATGTTCACTAAAGAAACTTGAATGATAGGTTTTAGGAAGAAATCACTAGGTAATTATTGAGCAAACACAGTAAGTAAATTTTCAAAACATATAATGGAGAACTGAAATTCAAGTACAAAATAATTTTAATGAAAGGTTTTTCTATATTATTTTAATTATTAGTAATTATTTATTATTTAAATTTAGTGAGATCATTGCGCTTGATGCTTGCTGCAAAGAGATCTTATGTCAGGTTCCAATTTAGTTAACTTCAGTCTCAAGTCTCCCCGTTTTGTTATATTCAGCCGATTTCTTCAATTTTCGAATTGCCCCCCTTAACAGTCAAATTGCCCCCCTGTGGAGCGTGGGCCCCACGTTGGGAAACACTGATCTACGTTAAGAGACTTAATGAATTATGGAGGTGTCTTAGGAAATCCCAAGCTTCAAATTATTCACGTTTCTTATAGGAAAAAGTGGACAGTTTACCACCTTGACCAGAATCAAGGTTTAACAGAATCCCCCAAAACCGCCGAGAGCCGTGGGCTAGTCTTTGGCACGGGACTGACAGTGGCGCGGTCAGTCTTGGCTAGTAATCCTACAGATCATTCTAACCATATGAACAATGATGGTTTAATAGAACTTTCAAGGCAAGACTGGTTAGTAATTGCTAGATTACCAACAGAATACATGTCGATGAAGTTCGTAATTGTCATACGTTATCCAGACTTCAGGTTTAACTGAATGCCAAAAAAACAGGACTTTGGGGTAGTCGCTGATACTGAGGAGAAGTCAATGTGTGGCTAGTGAACTAAATCAGTAAACGGCAGCTGGCCGAACTTAAACATAACAGTCACAAGCTTTGAAGTCATTCTTTGGGCTATTACGTTTACTATATATCGAGCGCAAAGATGAGTCATCATGCTGCCCTGCTGTCGTTCTCTCGGCCCATTTCGGCATTCTATCTCTCAATATACTTTCCAATGATCGATGAATATGATAGTCCGGTAATAATATCAATTTCTAACCACCCACTTGACAAGTATTTACACTGATAATGTCTGAAGTCAGAGGTAAATGTATTTAGAACTTTAGCAAGTTCCTGTTAGTTATGGTTCTATGCTGTGATAAGGTCGTCACATTTCGTAGACCTGAATAGTTAGCTAGTTAGTCGACAAATCATCCTCATTGCACATCGAACCATTCAGTTCATAAGTGCTCGGATCCCCTTCTCAGCAAATCCCGCAGCGTGTAGCCAGTTCTGTATTGGTTTATCAGCCATCTTTGGCTTCCTACGTAGTGTTCTTGTTTGGCCACCCCTCTTTTAATTTGCTGTTCTCGCAGTCTGACCATGGTTGTAGATACAGAGTCATCACTTGGTTTTCGCAACAGTCTTACTTCTCGTAGAGCATTCAGAATGTCAGCCTGGTCCATGGCGCGTCCGCCCTCCACAGTAGCATTACCTGCGAGCTTGTCTGCCCGCTCATTCCCGTGTACTCCTGCATGCCGTGGCACGAAGATGAAACTAATCTTTGCCAGCCGAGACCGCTCCAGAGACAGCAACCATTCTCTTCGGATCCCCCCATCTTTATCCTCTGGAGCATGTTCATTGAGTCGCTAAGGAATCATGCTCTAGTGAATGTCTGTGTATCGCGCCATGTTATTGCTTTACTTACTGCCATGACTTCCATAGTCAGGCTACTTGTGGTCTCAGCAGAGTCCTCCTTCACAAATCTCCCTCCGGCCTGAGCCGTAAAGGCCCATGAGCTTCTCACATGTCGGACGACCGACCCATCTGTGTAAATAACAGCATCACCGTCTAGCGAATTCTCGAAAATCAACGCTTGTACTTCCGCCTCCACAGCTGTCGGATTTTCTTGTCTGCATTTTCTGTCTAGTTGGATGCAAACTGAAAAGGATGTGCAGAAATCTGTTGGCACTTGTACCCACTCCTCGCCAGGTTCTAAGTCCGCAAGTGAACTGAGTCACCTGTTGAAGAATGTCTTCGGCTTGACCCATCCACGACCGTCCTCTTTTTAACCTGCTGCCCTTCACCTTCATAATTTCACTATGCAGTGGATGTTGTGTGTTTGCGTTAACTCTGAGGTAGGCGCGTGCTCTGCAGACTTGTATTCTGTCTTCAATGGTTGGAAAATCAATAAGGTAGCGCATCGCCCTACATGCTGTATCTCTTGTACATCCAAGAATAATGCGCATAGCTTCATTCTGTATCCTTTCCATCCTTTCTATCTGCTTACAGCTGAGAGTTAGGATTGCTCTCGCATACTCAAAAACAGACATGACCAGCCCTTCGTATAAAAGACATAGATGGCGCTGCTCACAGTTTGCTGCCGCCATCACCCACATCGCAGCCAACCCCCGCTTGGCCTTTGTTATCACCTGATCTATGTGCTCATTATAAGCAAGGCTTCGATCAAACCGTATCCCCAGGTAATTCATTGCCTGCGTTCTTTCCACCGTCTCTGAACACAGATTTACAGTTGGTGTTGGAGTGTTGACAATATGATTATTCAACGAGAACCAAGTCACTGTTGCCTTTGTTGGGTTGACCATTTCCCCAGCCTCAACACACCAAGTACTTATGCGATTGAGTTCGGTTTGTAGTTCCACAGCAACCTGATCTCTATCCTTACCCTGACGATACACTAAAACATCGTCGGCATATGACAATGTCCTACCATGTCCAGTGATCTGCTCACTGGTGATTCTCCCAGTGCAGGCGTTGAACAGCACCGGAGATAATGGTGATCCCTGTGGTAGGCCAGGATATATTGTTGTTGGTTCCGACGTCCAACTGCCACATCTAAAAACTGCTTTCCTTTGGAAGAGGGCTGCAGCGATCCAACTAAGGAGGAATGGACTTATTTTGAGTTCAAGAAGCTGAAGCATTAAAAAATCAAATGGTACTCTGTTGTACGCGTCCTCAAGATCAATCGCTGCAGCAAAGGTGTCAATGCCTGAGTGGAAACCATCATAAACATCATGGGCAACAACTGCTGCATTGGTCCAGGTTTCTCATTTTGGACGGTACCCACCCAGGGTAGGTGGGTAAACACCTTGCCTCTCTAGCTGGCTTGATATTTTCCTGGCAATTAACTTCTCCAGCAGCTTGCCTATTGTATTCTGCATGGTTATAAGTCGATTTCCCTGAATTTTTGAGTGGTCTTTGCCAGGCTTCGGCAAGGGAATCAGATAGCTGTGTAACCACTCCTCCTTGATGCTAGCACTGCCTATACTGTTGTTGTACATGTCTGCTAGTTCCTCTAGCTCGTTGTCAGTACACCTATTAATGTCGTTGTATCTTATGCCATCTGGCCCTGGAGCGTTGTTTTTTTATCGTCGAAGCACAGCCTTGATTTCTTTCACTGTCACTGTGTCTTCATCCGAAGTGTTCTGGGCCTTGCACCTGTCTGACATGACCTCCTTGGCAAGATTTCGGCCTCTCATGTCTGTCTGGTTGCTCTGCTCTAGATAGCGTTCAAAGAGGGCTTTGCCCTTGTCCTCGTCAGTCCTCTGCCAGACGAGGTCAGCACCTTGGAAGTCAGAAATGCTCTTATTCTTGACTACCCCACTCATGCTTTTATGTAATCGCCAGAACAATTTCAGTGACTTGTCTGTGCTTACTCTTTGACACACCTCTGCCCATTTTTTCGCTTTTAACCGCCGTGACCAGTTTTTTTAAATAGCTTACTTTTGTGTGCCTCTCTCTTTCTAAGTGCATGCAGGGACTGGGATGGCCAGCTCTGTTCTTCTTGGCATTTTGCCATCTCCTTACAGCACCACGTTTATCCAACCACGCCTTCTCGTAGACCTGAATGCACGGAGAAATAGATGACTAGTCTTTCCCTCACTTAGCAGGCGACAAGATCAGGAGTCCAACCTTGCACATGACATTATCAGCGCAGTTCCCTGTCGACTTCGCTAACACGCCCACTGCAACGTTTGCGTACTCATTATAATTTATTTTTATTTTCGCAATATTCTCACTTGTCTGCCCCATAACGGAATATTATCCTGTCCGCAGAGCGAATGATGACACCCTGCCCAATGCAGTAAACTAAATCCTGGTGTCCTGCTAGTGGAACTAGCGGTCTACCACTGGCCTTTTGAGAACATTCTCCTGTAACTAAACGTTTATTTTGCTAAAATATCTCATGTCACGTCATGTGCTGTTGTCATACTGTGCTTATTGATACTAAACTCAGAGAAAATGAAATAAAATGACATCATATGTACATGTAGAAAATAAAAATACTTTTTTCCATTATTCAAACAACATAAAACAAAATGGCATCATGTGTACATTTGATAAATAAAAATACTTTTTTGTTCATTTATTCTAATTTAGTTTGATTAAAGTTACAAATGTGTCAGATCATTTTGCCCCACCCTGTATAATAATTATTTTAACTGATTGTGACTGTGTGTATATTGTAGAATGTTGTGGAGGTAAATTACCTGGCGAAATTAACGTAGTACTCTGAAAGCAAACGAAGAAGAAGAAGACGAAGAAGAAGAAGAAGAACAAGAAGAAGAAGAAGAAGAAGAAGAAGAAGAAGAAGAAGAAGAAGAAGAAGAAGAAGAAGAAGAAGAAGAAGAAGAAGAAGAAAGAAGAAGAAGAAGAAGAATTTTAAACCCGCATCTATGTCTTGGTATTAACACAATCTGCTCCAAGCAACTTACCATATGTTGGTCAGGTTTTACAACATGATTGACACTTTTTTGTTTTATAATCAACAATCACAGCAACAGTAGCAACAGCAGCAGCAACAGCAGCAGCAACAGCAGCAACAACAACAACAACAACAAACGATATCACATCAAATTATTACATTAACCTACTCATTCATCCAGTGATTCTTATTACCTTGACACAGGGGTGGGCAAAATACAGCCCGCGGGCCGCATGCGGCCCGGCAACTGATATTATGTGCCTCTCGAAGGCATTTAGAAATAACAATTTTACTTCGTTTTTAAGTATTTTGTTGAACTTTACAGAATTTCATGGACTGTTATGATTGTTTTAACATGTTTTGATAAAATGTTTTCCTAAATTTCTATTTTTGTAAAGTCCTTGACCTTCGTAAGGTAATGTAGGTAATATAGATAAATATTTATCGACATGTAAAAATTTAGTAATGATGAGTTTACGAAAAACAGATATTTCTCAGGTGAATAAAATGATTTATTTTGCAAGAAAATGTTAAATTTACAAGTTTTTTGCTGTTATACATTATTTCCACAGTTACAATGTTCAAATTAATTTATTTGTTGTAGTAGTCTAGATATATTTCTGAAATTTATTTTGAGTTTACTCCTTGTTTTCTGAATATTTTATTTTCACACACAGCCGGAAGTAGGTTTTGTTTCATTTCCTTTCTAAAGTTTTGTAAAATTATAACTGTTAGAATTTTATTAAAACAATAAGTGTCACTAAAAACGTTAGATTGAAGATTAATGCAGCGTTTTTAATGATGAATGGACAACTAAGTCCCGTTTTATAAAAGTTGGTAGCAAATCAATTTGCTTGCCGCGTTTTTAATGATGAATGGACAACTAAGTACTGTTTTATAAAAGTTGGTAGCAAATCAATTTGCTTGTTGTGTCGTGAGTCAGTGGCTGTCTTCAAGGAGTACAATTTAAAAAGACATTATCAAACAAAACATTCCGATTTCGGATACAATTTAACAACCGAAGAGAGGGAAAGGAGATGCCTGGAGTTGGTGAAAAATTTGGAGAAACAGCAAACTGTTTTCACTAAACAGTCTTCAATTCAAGATGCTGCAACAGAAGCTAGTCTTGTGCTATCACACAGAATTGTAAAACAGAACAAGCCATTTTCTGATGGCGAGTTCATCAAGGAATGTAAGCTAGATGTAGCAAACATTATTTGTCCAGAACACACACACACACACACACACACACACACACACACACACACACACACACACACACACACACACACACACACACACACACACACACACACACACACACACACACACACACACACACACACACACACACACACACACACACACACACACACACACACACACACACACACACACACACACACACACACACACACACACACACACACACACACACACACACACACACACACACACACACACACACACACACACACACACACACACACACACACACACACACACACACACACACACACACACACACACACACACACACACACACACACACACACACACACACACACACACACACACACACACACACACACACACACACACACACACACACACACACACACACACACACACACACACACACACACACACACACACACACACACACACACACACACACACACACACACACACACACACACACACACACACACACACACACACACACACACACACACACACACACACACACACACACACACACACACACACACACACACACACACACACACACACACACACACACACACACACACACACACACACACACACACACACACACACACACACACACACACACACACACACACACACACACACACACACACACACACACACACACACACACACACACACACACACACACACACACACACACACACACACACAATTGTCAACATCACTTTATCAAGGAGAACTGTTGACAGACGTGTTGACAAGATAAGTGACAATTTGATGCATAAACTTCAAGATGCAAGTAATTTTTGTGGTACTCTCTTGCATTGGATGAGAGTACCGATGTACATAATACTGCCAAATTATTGATATTTATACGTGGAATAAACACTTCTTTCAAACTCACTGAAGAGTTACTGAGTGTTGAGTCACTCAAAGACACAACCACAGGCCATGATTTCTATGGATCTGTATCAGAAGAATCATTTCCCAACTTGAAAAACTTTGCAACTAAACTTGTATTATTGTTTGGATCAACATACATTTGCGAACAAGCATTTTCTTGCTTGAAGATCAACAACTCTAAGAATTGGTCTTTATTGTCGGACTGCAACTTTCATGCTGTCATGCGAATTTCAATAAGTAAACTTGCTCTAGATTTCAAGAATATTGTCAAAAATTGCAAGCAGTTACATACATCTCATTAGAAATCAACAATTGTTGTGACAATAGGGTCGGTTTGTATCTAAATTAAAGACATTGATAGATAATTAAGAAAAAAAAAATTATTGTAATTAAATATTATAAAATCTTGTTAACAAAGTAGTAGAAGTGTGTGTCCATATTGTAAAATATAATGTATAAGTTTATAAAAAATGTTTTGCGTATATTTTTACAGGACTTAGCTGTCAACAGCAGCATCTTTCAGCTGTCTGTTGATCTCTTGGCAAGATTACGCTCAGTAGTTTGCCATTGCTTTCTGAGCGGCCGGCTCAGTATCCGCAAGTCACGAGCGGGGGTCGAACCACCTCAGTTCTCGCTCCGCTGCGAGACTCTGCGTGATAAAAGCCAGAGAGACCGGCATAAGTTTATAAGTAAAATAAAATCGCAATAATTAGTTATTTACACTGTTTAATAACCTATAAATAATTCATAATTACTTATTATGATAGGTTGCTGTAAACAAAGTGGACATAGTATATATGCGTCCCCCCAATAGCTTTACATTTGTCAATGTGGCCCTACGCACAAAAAGTTTGCCCACCCCTGCCTTACCATATTCTGTCCACTGACCTGGATCCATTATGCTCTGGTTATTTTTATTAATTCAATTTTGCGTTGTCTCACTTTGAACTCAATTGTACTCCCTACACCTGCTATTACTTGTAGTGCACTGGACTGAGTTTTGCGTGTGTATTAGCTTTCCCTTTTACCAGCGTCCCTCGCCGTCAGGCGAACCCACTTCCATTTCAGAGGTACTTATAATTTACGTCTCCGAGTCAAGGACGAAAAGTCAACATTTGTGTCCAAAAGAAGGGTGTCGGTGTTGAACCCGCTACTCCGGCATACGCACACCGGATGTTTACGAACAAGCACTCGGATTTATCCCGCCATACTGATCTCCTTGCTCTGGTTATAACTTAAAAAGTTCTGAACCACATACTCATTAATTTAAAATAACTGAACATGTTAGTTGTGTGTACTTTTCTTCTTTAAGAACGTCGCAATCAACTGCAGCATTAATTGGTTGTGTTTTTTTTTCTAGGGGATTTTACGCTCAGACCTGTCGACTCTAAAAACATTCTGAACACAACGCAAATCATTTGCTCCCAAATTGCCTGCATCTAACTTCACATCTGGTAAATCGGGATTGTGAAACTGAATTTTCCCGAAATATAAATAGTTTTCTACTTTTGTTTTTTTTAAATTTTGAATATACCTTACAGGACGTTGCAGTCAACACCAGCATTTTTCAGCTACTGTTGATGTACTAGGCAAGTTTTATTTCAGTAGTTTGCCATTGCTTTCTGAACGACTGACTCACATACCCCTGTAAGTTACCAGCGCGGCGCGATCCGCTACCTAATCTCGCGCAGCTGTTTTCCCCACCTGGATATATGGGAATACGAACAACGTCGTTAACTCCTAATTCCAGGGAGACCGGTGAAGTTTTCTACTACTGATAATATATTCACCGTACAATTAGTTCTGGCCACTTCCTACAGGGGGCCAACAACCACACTTTTAGAATTACAGGTACAGACACGCCTGCCAATAAATTTAACAATTGTTCATTGATAGAAATGACTTCTGTGTGATCAAAACACTTCATTGTTGCTTATTACTGTTATTCCCCACTGATCACTACACGTTGATTTTATTGATTTATGTATGCCTTCTTACATTTATGGTAACACTCTTTAACGTTGCCATATTTACACATAACAATTTACCACTGCGCTAAGGTGTGGCCAAAAATGCTTTCAACATTAGGAAATCAGTAGTAATATCTAAAGAGATTAACAACGCATTAAAAATGATAATTGTCAACTTGTATATACATTCAACACTACTACTACATGGCGCGGAAGCCTGGACAATGAACAAGCAATTAGAAAGTCAAATGAAGGCCCTGGAGATATGGATATACAGAAGAATATGTCGTATGTCATGGAAACAAATACAATCAATACAGAGGTTATAGAAATAAAGGAATGAAAAAGAATTGATGAAAGAAATAAAAAAGAGGCAAGTGAAATATTTCGGCCACATTAAAAGGCATAACACTCTTATAAAATTCATACTGGGGGATAAGGTTGAAGGCAAGCTAGCAAGAGGTACATAATATTACAAGTGGGAAAACAGCATCAAGAGATGGACGAACAGCAGTCTGACAGAATGTACAATCAAGACGAGAGACAGTCTTGGAGATACTTGCAGTCAATCTTCATTGTGGAGACGGCACCTTTTTGATTGAAGGTTTGGAGTGTGGGCAATGATATATCTCAAGACCTTGAAGGAATGACCAACCTAGGCCAGGTCAAAGACCATGGAGGAAATACAATCCTAGGCCATGTCAAGGACCATGGAGGAAATACCATCCTAGGCCAAGTCAAGGACCATGGAGGAAATACCAGTTAGTTAGTTAGTTAGTTAGTTAGTTAGTTAGTTACTTGGCCTCTGCAAAGATGTTCCCGTGGAGGTGGTTCTTTGATACCGGGCTGAGAGAAAGAATCTACACCTACCTCACATAGATGCACGCCCTTACCTCACCCCGATAGATGCACGCCTCTACCTGACAACGATAGATGCACGGCCCTATATCTCTCCGATAGATGCAAACCTCTACCTCACTCCGGTAGATGCAAAATCCAATCTCACTCCGGTAGATGTATGCCCTTACCTCACTCCGGTAGATGTATGCCCTTACCTCACTCCGGTAGATGTATGCCCTTACCTCACTCCGATAGATGTATGGCCCTACCTCACTCCGATATATGTATGCCCCTACCTCACTCCGATAGATGTATGGCCCTACCTCACTCCGATATATGTATGCCCCTACCTCACTCCGATAGATGTATGCCCCTACCTCACTCTGATAGATGTATGCCCTTACCTCACTCCGATAGATGTATGCCCCTACCTCACTCTGATAGATGTATGCCCCTACCTCATTCCGATAGATGTATGCCCCTACCTCATTCCGATAGATGTATGCCCCTACCTCATTCCGATAGATGTATGCCCTTACCTCACTCCGATAGATGTATGCCCCTACCTCACTCCGATAGATGTATGGGGCTCATTCCGATAGATGTATGCCCCTACCTCACTCCGATATATGTATGCCCCTACCTCATTCCGATAGATGTATGCCCCTACCTCACTCTGATAGATGTATGCCCCTACCTCATTCCGATAGATGTATGCCCTTACCTCACTCCGGTAGATGTATGCCCCTACCTCACTCCGATAGATGTATGCCCCTACCTCACTCCGATAGATGTATGCCGCTACCTCATTCCGATAGATGTATGCCCTTACCTCATTCCGATAGATGTATGAACCTACCTCACTCTGATAGATGTATGCCCCTACCTCATTCCGATAGATGTATGCCCTTACCTCACTCTGATAGATGTATGCCCTACCTCACTCCGATAGATGTATGCCCCTACCTCACTCCGATAGATGTATGCCCCTACCTCATTCCGATAGATGTATGCATTTACCTCATTCCGATAGATGTATGCCCCTACCTCACTCTGATAGATGTATGCCCCTACCTCATTCCGATAGATGTATGCCCTTACCTCACTCTGATAGATGTATGCCCCTACCTCATTCCGATAGATGTATGCCCCTACCTCATTCCGATAGATGTATGCCCTTACCTCACTCCGGTAGATGTATGCCTCTACCTCACTCCGATAGATGTATGCCCCTACCTCACTCCGATAGATGTATGCCCCTACCTCACTCCGATATATGTATGCCCCTACCTCATTCCGATAGATGTATGCCCCTACCTCACTCTGATAGATGTATGCCCCTACCTCATTCCGATAGATGTATGCCCTTACCTCACTCTGATAGATGTATGCCCCTACCTCATTCCGATAGATGTATGCCCTTACCTCACTCCGGTAGATGTATGCCCCTACCTCACTCCGATAGATGTATGCCCCTACCTCACTCCGATAGATGTATGCCTCTACCTCATTCCGATAGATGTATGCCCCTACCTCATTCCGATAGATGTATGCCCCTACCTCACTCCGATATATGTATGCCCCTACATCATTCCGATAGATGTATGCCCCTACCTCACTCTGATAGATGTATGCCCCTACCTCATTCCGATAGATGTATGCCCTTACCTCACTCTGATAGATGTATGCCCCTACCTCATTCCGATAGATGTATGCCCTTACCTCACTCCGGTAGATGTATGCCCCTACCTCACTCCGATAGATGTATGCCCCTACCTCACTCCGATAGATGTATGCCCCTACCTCATTCCGATAGATGTATGCCCTTACCTCACTCCGATAGATGTATGGCCCTACCTCATTCTGATATATGTATGCCCCTACCTCACTCCGATAGATGTATGCCCTTACCTCACTCCGATAGATGTATGGCCCTACCTCATTCCGATAGATGTATGCCCTTACCTCACTCCGATAGATGTATGCCCTTACCTCATTCCGATAGATGTATGCCCTTACCTCACTCCGGTAGATGTATGCCCTTACCTCACTCCGATAGATGTATGCCCCTACCTCACTCCGATAGATGTATGCCCCTACCTCACTCCGATAGATGTATGGCCCTACCTCACTCCGATAGATGTATGCCCCTACCTCACTCCGATAGATGTATGCCCCTACCTCACTCCGATAGATGTATGCCCCTACCTCACTCCGATAGATGTATGCCCCTACCTCATTCCAATAGATGTATGCCCTTACCTCACTCCGATAGATGTATGGCCCTACCTCATTCCGATAGATGTATGCCCTTACCTCACTCCGATAGATGTATGGCCCTACCTCATTCTGATATATGTATGCCCCTACCTCACTCCGATAGATGTATGCCCCTACCTCACTCCGATAGATGTATGCCCCTACCTCATTCCGATAGATGTATGCATTTACCTCATTCCGATAGATGTATGCCCCTACCTCACTCTGATAGATGTATGCCCCTACCTCATTCCGATAGATGTATGCCCTTACCTCACTCTGATAGATGTATGCCCCTACCTCATTCCGATAGATGTATGCCCCTACCTCATTCCGATAGATGTATGCCCTTACCTCACTCCGGTAGATGTATGCCTCTACCTCACTCCGATAGATGTATGCCCCTACCTCACTCCGATAGATGTATGCCCCTACCTCACTCCGATATATGTATGCCCCTACCTCATTCCGATAGATGTATGCCCCTACCTCACTCTGATAGATGTATGCCCCTACCTCATTCCGATAGATGTATGCCCTTACCTCACTCTGATAGATGTATGCCCCTACCTCATTCCGATAGATGTATGCCCCTACCTCATTCCGATAGATGTATGCCCCTACCTCACTCCGATATATGTATGCCCCTACATCATTCCGATAGATGTATGCCCCTACCTCACTCTGATAGATGTATGCCCCTACCTCATTCCGATAGATGTATGCCCTTACCTCACTCTGATAGATGTATGCCCCTACCTCATTCCGATAGATGTATGCCCTTACCTCACTCCGGTAGATGTATGCCCCTACCTCACTCCGATAGATGTATGCCCCTACCTCACTCCGATAGATGTATGCCCCTACCTCATTCCGATAGATGTATGCCCTTACCTCACTCCGATAGATGTATGGCCCTACCTCATTCTGATATATGTATGCCCCTACCTCACTCCGATAGATGTATGCCCTTACCTCACTCCGATAGATGTATGGCCCTACCTCATTCCGATAGATGTATGCCCTTACCTCACTCCGATAGATGTATGCCCTTACCTCATTCCGATAGATGTATGCCCTTACCTCACTCCGGTAGATGTATGCCCTTACCTCACTCCGATAGATGTATGCCCCTACCTCACTCCGATAGATGTATGCCCCTACCTCACTCCGATAGATGTATGGCCCTACCTCACTCCGATAGATGTATGCCCCTACCTCACTCCGATAGATGTATGCCCCTACCTCACTCCGATAGATGTATGCCCCTACCTCACTCCGATAGATGTATGCCCCTACCTCATTCCAATAGATGTATGCCCTTACCTCACTCCGATAGATGTATGGCCCTACCTCATTCCGATAGATGTATGCCCTTACCTCACTCCGATAGATGTATGGCCCTACCTCATTCTGATATATGTATGCCCCTACCTCACTCCGATAGATGTATGCCCCTACCTCACTCCGATAGATGTATGCCCCTACCTCATTCCGATAGATGTATGCATTTACCTCATTCCGATAGATGTATGCCCCTACCTCACTCTGATAGATGTATGCCCCTACCTCATTCCGATAGATGTATGCCCTTACCTCACTCTGATAGATGTATGCCCCTACCTCATTCCGATAGATGTATGCCCCTACCTCATTCCGATAGATGTATGCCCTTACCTCACTCCGGTAGATGTATGCCTCTACCTCACTCCGATAGATGTATGCCCCTACCTCACTCCGATAGATGTATGCCCCTACCTCACTCCGATATATGTATGCCCCTACCTCATTCCGATAGATGTATGCCCCTACCTCACTCTGATAGATGTATGCCCCTACCTCATTCCGATAGATGTATGCCCTTACCTCACTCTGATAGATGTATGCCCCTACCTCATTCCGATAGATGTATGCCCTTACCTCACTCCGGTAGATGTATGCCCCTACCTCACTCCGATAGATGTATGCCCCTACCTCACTCCGATAGATGTATGCCTCTACCTCATTCCGATAGATGTATGCCCCTACCTCATTCCGATAGATGTATGCCCCTACCTCACTCCGATATATGTATGCCCCTACATCATTCCGATAGATGTATGCCCCTACCTCACTCTGATAGATGTATGCCCCTACCTCATTCCGATAGATGTATGCCCTTACCTCACTCTGATAGATGTATGCCCCTACCTCATTCCGATAGATGTATGCCCTTACCTCACTCCGGTAGATGTATGCCCCTACCTCACTCCGATAGATGTATGCCCCTACCTCACTCCGATAGATGTATGCCCCTACCTCATTCCGATAGATGTATGCCCTTACCTCACTCCGATAGATGTATGGCCCTACCTCATTCTGATATATGTATGCCCCTACCTCACTCCGATAGATGTATGCCCTTACCTCACTCCGATAGATGTATGGCCCTACCTCATTCCGATAGATGTATGCCCTTACCTCACTCCGATAGATGTATGCCCTTACCTCATTCCGATAGATGTATGCCCTTACCTCACTCCGGTAGATGTATGCCCTTACCTCACTCCGATAGATGTATGCCCCTACCTCACTCCGATAGATGTATGCCCCTACCTCACTCCGATAGATGTATGGCCCTACCTCACTCCGATAGATGTATGCCCCTACCTCACTCCGATAGATGTATGCCCCTACCTCACTCCGATAGATGTATGCCCCTACCTCACTCCGATAGATGTATGCCCCTACCTCATTCCAATAGATGTATGCCCTTACCTCACTCCGATAGATGTATGGCCCTACCTCATTCCGATAGATGTATGCCCTTACCTCACTCCGATAGATGTATGGCCCTACCTCATTCTGATATATGTATGCCCCTACCTCACTCCGATAGATGTATGCCCTTACCTCACTCCGATAGATGTATGGCCCTACCTCATTCCGATAGATGTATGCCCTTACCTCACTCCGATAGATGTATGCCCTTACCTCATTCCGATAGATGTATGCCCTTACCTCACTCCGGTAGATGTATGCCCCTACCTCACTCCGATAGATGTATGCCACTACCTCACTTCGATAGATGTATGCCCCTACCTCACTCCGATAGATGTATGGCCCTACCTCACTCCGATAGATGTATGCCCCTACCTCACTCCGATAGATGTATGCCCCTACCTCACTCCGATAGATGTATGGCCCTACCTCATTCCGAAAGATGTATGCCCCTACCTCACTCAGATAGATGTATGCCCCTACCTCACTCCGATAGATGTATGCCCTTACCTCACTCCGATAGATGTATGGCCCTACCTCATTCCGATAGATGTATGCCCTTACCTCACTCCGATAGATGTATGGCCCTACCTCACTCTGATATATATATGCCCCTACCTCACTCCGATAGATGTATGCCCCTACCTCACTCTGATAGATGTATGCCCCTACCTCATTCCGATAGATGTATGCCCCTAACTCACTCCGATAGATGTATGCCCCTACCTCACTCCGGTAGATGTATGCCCTTACCTCACTCCGATAGATGTATGCCCCTACCTCATTCCGATAGATGTATGCCCCTACCTCACTCCGATAGATGTATGCCCCTACCTCACTCCGATAGATGTATGCCCCTAACTCACTCCGATAGATGTATGGCCCTACCTCACTCCGATAGATGTATGCCCTTACCTCACTCCGATAGATGTATGGCCCTACCTCACTCCGATAGATGTATGCCCTTACCTCACTCCGATAGATGTATGGCCCTACCTCACTTCGATAGATGTATGCCCTTACCTCACTCCAATAGATGTATGGCCCTACCTCATTCCGATAGATGTATGCCCTTACCTCACTCCGATAGATGTATGGCCCTACCTCACTCTGATATATGTATGCCCCTACCTCACTCCGATAGATGTATGCCCCTACCTCACTCTGATAGATGTATGCCCCTACCTCATTCCGATAGATGTATGCCCCTTACTCACTCCGATAGATGTACGCCCCTACCTCACTCCGATAGATATAAGTCTCCATCTCACTCCTGTAGATGCAAGCCTCAAACGCACTCCGGTAGATGCAAACCTCTACGTCACTCTGATAGATGCAAGCCTCCACCTCACTCCGGTAGATGCAAGCCTCCACCTCACTCCGGTAGATGCAAGCCTCCACATCACTCCGGTAGATGCAAGCCTCCACCTCACTCCAGTAGATGCAAGCCTCAAACGCACTCCGGTAGATGCAAGCCTCCACCTCACTCCGGTAGATGCAAGCCTCCACATCACTCCGGTAGATGCAAACCTCCACATCACTCCGGTAGATGCAAGCCTCCACATCACTCCGGTAGTTGCAAGCTTCCACCTCATTCCGGTAGATGCAAGCCCCTACCACACTCCGGTAGATGCAAGCCTCTAGGTCACTCCGATAGATGCAAGCCTCTACCTGACTCCGGTAGATGTATGCCCTACGTTACCCCGGTAGATGCAAGCCTCTACCTCACTCCGGTAGATGTATGCCCTACGTTGCCCCGGTAGATGCAAGCCTCCACCTCACTCCGGTAGATGCAAGCCTCCACATCACTCCGGTAGATGCAAGCCTCCACCTCACTCCAGTAGATGCAAGCCTCAAACGCACTCCGGTAGATGCAAGCCTCCACCTCACTCCGGTAGATGCAAGCCTCCACATCACTCCGGTAGATACAAACCTCCACATCACTCCGGTAGATGCAAGCCTCCACATCACTCCGGTAGTTGCAAGCCTCCACCTCATTCCGGTAGATGCAAGCCCCTACCACACTCCGGTAGATGCAAGCCTCTAGGTCACTCCGATAGATGCAAGCCTCTACCTGACTCCGGTAGATGTATGCCCTACGTTACCCCGGTAGATGCAAGCCTCCACCTCACTCCAGTAGATGCAAGCCTCAAACGCACTCCGGTAGATGCAAGCCTCCACCTCACTCCGGTAGATGCAAGCCTCCACATCACTCCGGTAGATGCAAACCTCCACATCACTCCGGTAGATGCAAGCCTCCACATCACTCCGGTAGTTGCAAGCCTCCACCTCATTCCGGTAGATGCAAGCCCCTACCACACTCCGGTAGTTGCAAGCCTCCACCTCATTCCGGTAGATGCAAGCCCCTACCACACTCCGGTAGATGCAAGCCTCCACATCACTCCGGTAGATGCAAACCTCCACATCACTCCGGTAGATGCAAGCCTCCACATCACTCCGGTAGTTGCAAGCCTCCACCTCATTCCGGTAGATGCAAGCCCCTACCACACTCCGGTAGATGCAAGCCCCTACCACACTCCGATAGATGCAAGCCTCTACCTGACTCCGGTAGATGTATGTCCCTACGTTACCCCGGTAGATGTATGCTCCTACCTGACTCCGGTAGATGTATGCCCTACGTTACCCCGGTAGATGCAAGCCTCTACCTTACTCCGGTAGATGCATGACTCTAACTGACTCTAGTAGAAGTTCCTACCTTACTCCGGTAGATGCAAGCCTCTACCTCACTCCGGCATATGCAAGCCTCTACCTTACTCCGGTAGATACAAGCCTCTACCTCACTCCGGTAGATACAAGCCTCTACCTCACTCCGGTAGATGCAAGCCTCTACCTCACTCCGGCATATGCAAGCCTCTACCTTACTCCGGTAGATACAAGCCTCTACCTCACTCCGGTAGATACAAGCCTATACCTCACTCCGGTAGATGCAAGCCTCTACCTCACTCCGGTATATGCAAGCCTCTACCTTACTCCGGTAGATGCATGACTCTAACTCACTCTAGTAGAAGTTCCTACCTTACTCCGGTAGATGCAAGCCTCTACGCTACTCGGATAGTTGCAAGCCCCTACCACATAAATGCAAAACCACACCATATTCCGGCATATTCAAGCCCCTACTTCACCCCGGTAAATGTATGACACTACCTCACTCTGATAGAAGCCCCTACCTCACTTCGATAGATGCAAGCCCCTACCTCATTCCGATAGATGCATGCCTCTACCCCACTCCGGCAGATGTATGACCCTACCTCACTCCAGTAGATGTATGACCCTACCTCACTCCAGTAGATGTATGACCCTACCTCACTCCGATAGATGCAAGCCCCTAGCTCACTCCGGTAGATGGAAACCTCTGCCTTACTTCGGTAGATAAAACGTCTCCGGGGCATGCTGGTGTGCTGGGGAATGTACAGGCGGACAGATTGGCTGGCTCGGCAAAACTTGGTGGAGTATTGATGCATGACAAGGCAGACGTGGTTGCGGCCTTGTGGGAGCACGTGTACACCTCGGAGGAGCAAATGGATTACCATGGTCTGGCAAGAATGAGACAGCGAGGAGTGACGAGGGGATCTGGCAGACGCTCGACGCTCAGAGGAAAGGCGAGACGAACATATAATCAGATTGCTTCTTGTACTATCGGTGTTGGAACTCTTCGCTGGCTGCTGAGGATGGGGACGGGGCGCTTATGGGAATGTCCCGAATGCTGTGATGTCGGTTCCTAAATCAATCAATCAATCAAATAAAACGTCGCTTAAAAGTCGACAGGGCCGACTTCGTTACACCGGGTTTTATCCTATATGGCTCGGTCTCTTTCAGAAGAGCGGAAAGCATCGCACAAAGCACGAACTCCGTAGCTCTAGGGACGACCCACAGGAGTCTTCGAAAAATTTCACTTGTGACCCGAAGGACGCGGCTCGGAATCAAACCCACAATCTTCAGAGCCCAAGTCAAACGGCTTGACCACTTCGCCCCTACCTCACTCCATTGATGTATGCCCCTACCTTACTCTGGTAGATGCATGCCCCTCCCTCACTCCAGTAGATAGTAGATGTATGCCCTACCTCACTCCGGTAGATATATGCCCATACCTCACTCAGGTAGATGCAAGCCCCTATCTCACCCCTGTCAGAGTCTCACATGGAGTCGGTAGGAACATAAAGATAGAAGGGAACTAGAGAAGGGACATAACCCCAATACAAGGGAGACACACTCGCGTGCCAGGACCTGTTCCACGAGAAGCTCGAGGAGAGTTACAGCCCGTGTCCGAGACACGTTAGAGGGCAGACGCCGACTGGACATCGAACAAGCAACAGGGCTTAACTTAAGGGGGACTTGATAGATTGAACACAAGTGTATTTAGGAGTGTTACTCACTCGATAGATAGATGATAGAATTTGTTGTAATGATTATGTATGATGGCTTTGTTATGAACTCCTATGATCATGTTCGCCACGTAGCTGGCTGCGAAAACCATTCTTCGTCAGCTTACTGTAAATAAATTATGTCAGATAGTATCAGAACGGAGTTTGTTGCCTGTATGAACCCAAGTTTCATACCCCTAGGTATCTAGGACGTTGACACTCCGATAGACGCATGCCCTTAAGTCACTCCAATAGATGCAAGCTCCTACCACAACCAGCCATTCAACCAACCAACCAACCAACCAGCCAGTCAAGAAACCAACCAACCAGTTAACCAGCCAACCAGCGAGTCAACCAACCAACCAGCCAGTCAAGAAAGCAACCAACCAGTTAATCAGCCAACCAGCCAGTCAACCAACCAACTAGTCAACCAACTAACCAGTCAACCAACCAATCCGCCAGTCAACCATCCAACCAGTTAACAATCAACCAAACAGTCAACCAAACCACCGGCCAGTCAATAAAAAACAACCCAGCCAAACAACCAACCAGCCAAACAACCAACCATCCATGCACTCAACCAAACACCTAACGACCGACCGACTATACCAGTGTTAGTCAGAAACTGGAGGTCACAGAGATGTGGTTGCCTCAGACAAAGCCCAGACTCCCGTGGGCGAGTAAGAAGTCTAATACCCACGTGCTACAGAAGGTCAGTTGACAAAGGCAGAAATTTACCCATATCGTGTCAGTGTGTACTCTCGAGAAGGTCAATTTATCAAGGTAGATAGTTACCCACACCATCTCATCTCATCATCTCATCTTGTTCCTCTTGTACCGTGCAGTGTCGAGGTGAAGTATAAACAGTGGGAGAGTGCCCACTTATGGGCCTCTTGTATTATTCCCATGGACTCTGTTATTCCCTGCGTCCATCGTTTACGTGGTCAGCCTCTTCCTCTGCTTCCCTCTGGTGTGTACATCATTGATTGTTGTGGTATACTGTTAGTTGGTAACCTACTTGCATGGCCAAACCATCTGACTTGCTGCCTTCTAATAAAATCTAGTGCAGCTATAACCCCCACTTTAGTCTTAATTTCTTCATTTCTGATCTTCTCTCTTCTTGATACGTTGAGTTTTCTTCTCAGGAATCTCATTTCTGTTGTTGTGATTTTTCTTTTCTCTTTTTCTGTCATTGTCCAGGTTTGGCATTGGTAACAGAGTTGGTAGGAAGATTGTGTTGTAGAGTGCTTTCTTTTTAACTATTGATACGTGTTTGTTCTTTAGTATTGTTGCCAATTAGCAAATGAGTTGGTTTGCCTTATTCCATCTATTTTCTATCTCGTTTTCTAATTTGCCATTTGATGATATTATACTTCTTAAGTACTAAAAGCACTTTATGTGTTTCAGGGGGTGTTCTTTTAGATTAATCTTTAATGTTTTTTCTTCTTTAGTTATAGCCATTACATCTGTTTTACTGGTGCTAATTTTCATATTATACTTCTCACACACTTCGTAGACTGTTAATGTGGTCTTATAATTCTGCTTCCGATTTTGCTATTAGTTATTTAATGGTGTAATTTGCCGTTGGTTCTTGTACTGTGTTCTGTTCATCATGCGATGTTCTCGCGGTCTCTGTTTGGCTGGTTTCTTAACATCTGCTGTCTACATAGGTTATGAACAAGAAGGGGGGGGGGGGGCGGGGGAAGACACAACCTCGTCGTACTCCGGATCTTATGGTGAAGAGTTCTGAGTGTCCTTCAGTTGTTCTCACTATGCGTTCACTGTTGTTGTATAAACTTCTACATAAGTTTGTTAGAAGTGTACTCACTCCATATCGTTTAAGGATTTCCCACAGCTTGTTTCTATCTACTCTATGAAATGCCTTTTCTTGGTCTACAAAGACTAAGTAGAGTGTTTTATTAAATTCGATTGATTTTTCTATAAGTTATCTAAGAGTAAAGATGGCATCTGTGCATCCTTTATTGTTCCTAAATGCAGGTTGTGTTTCGTCTAGCCGGGGTTCTATTGTACATAGTTCCTAATCTTTTTTCAGGGGATGAAAAGTGAAAGTTAGCAGCCTTCTGATGACCCACAGTCTACAAAGGTCAACCACCACCTCGCCATGATATAGGCAGGGAAACCATGACCTCGAGGTCATAGGCCAATGGGGCTCTGGCACGCCAGGGGGATGGACTCCCTTGGTCACATTTTCCTGTCCTAAACCTGCGATTGACCTAGCAATACGGCAGGGGGTTTTCATACTGCTTGTAGAAAAACTAATAAGTTACCCATATCACGACAAGATATTCGTCAGTGTGTAGTTTACATAAGGTCTTCAGAACGTTACAACGAACGAACGAACGAACGAACGAAAATCTGTTATTTTCAAAGGGTTACAACAACCGAGCACTGAGGTTATTATTTTTTTTTTTTTTTAGCATATCCTTTTTACAGGACTTAGCTGTCAACACCAGCATCTTTCAGCTGTATGTTGATCTCTTGGCAAGATTACGCTCAGTAGTTTGCCATTGCTTTCTGAGCGGCCGGCTCACATACCCCGTAAGTTACCGATGCGATTCGAACCACTGCTGATTTGAACCGTCATCACGTTACCTGACGAGAGTATACGAGATTACGGAGAAAAGTCATAACCTCTAAGCCACGAAGCCGGCGAGGTTATTATAGACACAAGTAATCACCGGAGAGCATGCCGGATAAGCTAGCATAAACGGAAGACTGTCTATTTAAAACACAGATGACAGATGGTTGTGGAGGAACATAATCGACTGCGCCTGGTAGCATTCGCAACGCACGTGATGATTGTGTTTTGCGCTCACTCGCTTTGAACTCAAGAGTAGTCCATACACACTACTTGTAGTAGAGCTGGACTGAATTTTGCGTGTGGATTAGCTTTCCCTATTAACAGTGTCCCTCATCATCAGGCGAACCGATTCCGACTTCAGAGGTACTTGTAAATTACCCCCTCCCCCATCAGTCAAGGACGATAGGTCAACATTTTAGTCCAACTGTCCGGCTTAGGGGTTGAACCCCTTACCTCGGCATCAGCATACCGAATGTTTAAGAACATGCGTTCTTATCCATTCGGCCATGATGACAAACGCACATGATGATGACCATGGTGCCTTTCTTCCATTAGTTACACACTGTCCTTATAATTTCCCTGAGATTGTTTTGTGTATTTTCTAAAGTTCTCGGGGTCTGAATGCCAGGTTGTTTATGGATTCCGTAGCATGAATTATACACCTGTTATTGTGTTAGATATCAAAACTTCAAAGATCAATTTTACACCTGTTATAGTCTTAACGATCAACACTTCAAAGCCATCTTCAAGAGACAGACTTGCATAAGATGCTTGCAATTATCCTCACTTCTGGACACTCGAGTCATCTTCATCAAGTGTCTTATCAATGTATTCCACAAGTGGGTTTATACAAGCAAATGCAAGATATATACAATCTTTAGTCTCATCATCATCATCAAGTGTCATGCTGATAAGATTGGACGGTCAAGGATCGTCATCTCACGCGATCACCAGAGTTGTGGATCAGACCTGTGTTCTTGTTTGGATTATACCATGTGGCCAAGCAATCTAGATATTTAATTGATCTCTCTGCCTTTCCTTTGCTCTTTTCTCGTCAGTATTGGCAGTTTTCACTATATTGTGTATGTTATTTATCTTCATAATATTCCTAATCAATTCTTGACCGTCTACGCCTAATTTCTCGAATCAGTTTACAGTTTGCATTTGTTCTTGTAGCACTTGCTCAATCGTGTTTCTGTCAGTCCATGGTACTCTTTGCATTTTCCTCAGAAATTACATTTCCACTGCCATTAGGTGTTTCTCATCTTGTCTGCTTATTGTCCATGTTTCACTTGCATCTAACTGTATAGATTCCATATAGCACTTTGACACTCTTTTCACTGCATTTAACAGCTTTTGATCGGTCTTTATGTAAAGTGTGGATTTTTTTTCTGTCTGGACAAAAAGAAAACTGCACAGTTTGCGGCGACTGCACAAGCCAGACGGCCTTAAGTCCTCAGGCTCAAGACCCCCTTATCCTGCAACGCAAGGTACTGTAGGCAGCAGATGACAGATAACAGTCTATATAAGAGTACATCAACCCACGTAGAACATATACACATTTCGTTCATGTACTTTTGCAGAGGACTATTATTTAACATTCTACACTTCTGGTGGTTAAAGATCAACTAGATAAGCAGACCATATATATGTAGGGCGGTATCCTGTTGAATTAATTTCGTATCGGACTATCACAACACGAAGTGATAATATCAACACAGTTGTCATGGAAAGACAACCCACCTGCAGGAATGGATAAGCACACATAAAAATATGACTAAGTTTGAGATTCGACCTTGAAATGTTGAAATATGAACCGTCATATCAAAGTGGGAAGGGCATTGCCTTACATGTTCGGCTGGTGAAGTTTGGTTCTTGGCATGATTTATTCTTGGAATGCATGGGAATGCAGGGTCGTTCCTTGTTAGTGAACTATGTACCAGATGCGTCTCTGGGAAGATATGAATGAATCACACACACATACACACGCGCACGCGCGCACCCACGCACACACACGCACACAACAAATAAAAAACGAGAAGTAGTTTGTGAGCTTTACTAGAGTACTATTACCAGAAACAAAATGGACGTTGCGGCTAAATCCTTCGTCAGCACAGAACAAATAAACACAAACAGACACACACCTACATGAAAATACAAAGGTTACTTATGTGAATCCTTGTTTGATTGAATACGACTTAACTGCTTAACGCGTTTGATGTGGATGTAATGAACCGGGTGTGGAATTCAAGCAGGTCGATGGACTAAAGGTCACAAACGTCAGAAGCTCGGGGATTGTCTTAGCCTCTCGATGGAGGGATGGGGAGACGCCCATGAGAGCGAACGGTAAAGTGGGGATTAGCAGTGGACTACAGCCGCTCTGTGGGGAAGGTGTTACGGACGTAGTTCGTAATTCCTCGTACCACGTTCGAAACACAGCTGAGGGCAATGTGAATGCAGACCTCCCTGTGTTTGTTTGCATAAAATGGTATGAGTGCCGGTCGTTCAGAAAGCCAAGGAAGACGGTTTCCTCATCCCATAACACCGCTTGCTACTATTCCAATAGCGAATGTGTGTTCTGAGGTTTGAAAAGAATCACCTTCATCACACACAGACACACCCATAAGTGGGAGCCGCCGTGGCCCAGTGGCCAGCGCTATTGCCTGGCGACCCGGCAGCCATGGGTTCGAAGCGGAGACCTAAAACTGACATGGGTGGGTTCCCAGGTCGACCCATCCTAACATCAGTAATAAGAAATATCCGGAGAAGTAGAAGCGGCCGGAGTAATATTGACCGCATCCCACATCAAGTGACCATTGGTCCATAAAAATATGGCTAGCAATCTGCCAATGTAGACAGAGGGGGTGGGACAGATAATGTTAGAATAAGTATACAAAAGGCTAGAGGAGTTTGTACAACACTAGAACATTTGTGGAAGTCAAAAGCACAAAACGTAGAATATTAAATTCTAACATTAAAACAGTACTGTTGTATGGATCAGAAACGTGGATAATAAAGAAAACTCATCTAATTCCTACAGTACCTTACGGTGTTGAACCGGGTGGGGGGGGGGGGGGGGTCTTGAGCCCGATGATGGAAGGACTGTTAGTGCAGTCGCCACGAACTGTGCAGGTTAGGGTTTTATTTATATCCTCAACAGACAAAAAAAAATCCAGAACTTATCGAGGACTCGAACCTAGGTCTCCCAAATAAGAATCCCGCATTCTAGCCACTCGGCCAGCCGCTTCTAATATAGAAAATGATTACAAATAAACAACAACCATTCTCAAATTGGAGCCTGTACAAAACAGAAGGAATACAATGGTATGACACAACCACCAGCGTGGGGCTCATGGAGACAACTACACAGTTGACAATGTACCAAGAGGCGAAGAAAGGCGCAGGCGATGGATAAACCATACATTGAGAAAACCAGAGAATAGTTTAACTAGAAAAACGTTGATCTGTAGCCCATAGGGCAAACGAAAATGAGGAAGACCTAACACCTACGGAGAAGAGACATAAAAACAACAATGAACAATATGAGAAAGGCATAGGCAGAGCTGCATGGGCTAGTTTAAGGTAGGAGGGTTTGGAATGAATACATTCAGGGCCTATGTCCCCAAAAAGGGAGTTGAGTTAGTCAAGACTCGATATCACAGCACTAGGGACATTCCCATATGTGCTCCGTTCTCATCTTCAACAACCAGCGAAGAGCCCCAATACTAATGGTACCCGTAGCAGTCTGATTATGTGTCCAATAAGCTATAAGACAGTTAGGTATGTGTAACCCCTGCGACAAAGTGAGATATACTAAACACACACACAATGTACATACGTGACAATTAGTTAGTTAGTCGAGTTCCAACTTGACTGCAAAGGGTCGCCACATTATGCGCCGTTTTTGTGCCAGTGAATATCACGCAAAATGCTCCTCACTGCCCCATGTGAAAACTGTAACAGACAGGAGTCTCGAGAAACCAACAGCAACAATGTCGTTGGCATACCGCAAACACTAGTCTGCCAAGAAAAATACAGTTCATCGTTGATGGAAGCGGCAGTCACTAGAAAACCAGCAGCCACACATTACTGCATAAGGGCCATAAGGCAACCCAGTTTAATGTTTTTTCTTGGGACCCTCAATTCCCAGGCGAAATGCATGTCATCTCTCCATCAAGCCCGTTGCCATCCCGTTTTCCCAGCCCGGGGTTCCCTTCATAGTTCCTTATATTTATTATCTACAAGGCATAGTTTACACCGCTTTAGGCATTCTCCAGGTCGACGTAATATAAATTGTCCCATGCTTATAATGTAATTCTACACACCAAAAGCAAAAATTCCAGCATATCCTCATGTCTCTCTACATGAGGTTAGCTACCAGGGGTGTCCAGTATAATCCAGGCCTATTCTAAATTGGACATCAAGCGCCTTATAGATGAGCGTACACATTTTGTAGATTAATGATCCGACTGCCTGTCACGGAAAATAAACTTGTTAGTTGCGATCGATGAAAAACAAGACCCGACATTAGTCTGCAAAAACAACCGACTCTTTGATGTTGTACAGACTGAGAAAAATACGTCGTTAAAACTGTCTACATCCGATCGGCATTTCTAACTGAGAAACAAGATACGTCGCGTCAAAATGTCTACCCCTGGTCGGCGAATCTTTATGATGTGGGTTGTTCGACAAACGAATAACAACGCCAAACGTCTGCCAAGGCGGTAGTAGCCTTTGAAGTGCTAGACGGAAAGTCTGGACAGACGCAGGATGGATTCTGTGATGTGGGGAATTCTCAGGTGGAACTATTGTTGTACGGGACAAAGAATTTCCCCAAATGAAAGCAAATTTGACGGCGGATTGACTCCAGTTAGTCTAGAACAGGAGGAGGAAACCAGATTCTGGACGGATCAGCGTCTAGACTTTTTGGTGACGTCACTCCAGCCCAATATAAAAAGCGTTGCGGTAAACAAGTGGAGTTAGTCGATCAAGATTTCTGAAGTGGAAAAAAATCGGTGCAGTTTTCCGAGTTGTGTTCAATGAAAGAAACTAGGGTGTCAAATTGTTGATATTTATCGGCGGACATAGATCCAGTCTGTGATTGCCTAGTTTCGATTAGCAACCGGAATAGGCATATGGTAGGCTATTAATCATATCTAACTTAGAGTATGATTAGGAATAGAGTACAGTACTGTGCGGTGATATAATGTATTATAGGTGCGGTGATATAATGTATTATTCATCATTGGCACCTTGCCGTCTTGACAGACGATAGTTTGTGCTTTAAAAAGGCATAATAACTTTTAACTATGGCGGTAGCGAGTGTGACTGATAAGGCCAATTTGCGCTGTAAATGTCCGTTCACAGTGGGTGCATGTGAACACGTGGTCATTTCCACCATCATGTACCATCTTACGTCTCAAACGCTTGGTGTGTGACTTTTCTGCAATAATTTTCTCCTTTGACTTTATTCCATTTCTGATATTTGCCCTCCATGCAACACGTTCAGCGGCGACTTGCTCCCAATGTGCATTATCAATGCCTGTATCAATCATGTCCCGCTTACACACATCTTTGTATCGTAGTAGAGGCCGACCCTGAGATCTCTTACCCATCTGTAATTCACCAAAAAAGATATCCTTTGGTATTCTACCATCATTCATCCTCCTAAGATGTCCTATCCATCTAAGTCTACGAAGACTGAGCATGGAATAAACTGTCACACAACCTGATCTTTCCAATACTTCAGTATTTGTGATTTTGTCTTGCCACTTAATACCAAGACAAAATCACAAATACTGAAGTATTGGAAAGATCAGGTTGTGTGACAGTTTATCACACAGGTTTGTCTTGCCACTTAATACCAAGCTCCCCCGATGGTGTTTCCACCTTGTCGTGGTGGGGGAGCTTGAGTTTCTCAATGACCCTGAGAGCTATGCCGGCGGTAGCGTAGCTACCAGCAGGGCCTCCCAAGCCGGACAGGTCAAAGGGTAGAGAACAGACAAAGAGAAACACCCTGGTCCTCCAGGTTGGGGGTTGAAGCGTGGGGTTAACATCCCCACCTTTGTAAAAACTTTTCTTTGTTACGAAACAAATACATGAGCCTCGATATCGGACTGACTTATCTGGACATTGGAAATATTGACTCACTTAAAGGAAAAAGCCCAACAGATGGGGCTGGTTATCAACCAAGATAAGACAGAATATATGGTAATTTCAAGAGACGGAATGGCTAGAAACTCTGGCCACATACAAATAGATAATATGACCATTAAAAGAACGGAAACATACAAATACCTGGGTACGATCTTCAACTGCTCCAACATCATAAGGGAAGAAATACAAACTAGAATCAACTCTGGAAATAAGATATACTATGCACTACAACATCTACTAAAATCAAAGGCGCTATCTCGTAACACCAAAATCACAATATACAAAACACTGATCAGACCAGTTGTGCTGTATGGCTCTGAAACCTGGAGTACAACGAAAGGAGACGAAGCCTTGTTACAAACCTTTGAGAACAAAATTTTAAGACGCATCTTTGGACCCATTAGGGATACACAAAGTGGAGAGTGGAAAAGAAGAAGTAACAAAGACATTTATGATCTGTTTAAGTCCCCGCTAATCACTGGTATCATGAAGGCTAATAGACTACAATGGCTGGGGCATATAGAAAGAATGGAAGATAATAGGGAAACAAAACTCGCTTACACTCAGGAAATAAATGACCGTAGACCCCGAGGTAGACCAAGAAGGCGGTGGAGAGATAATACATGTACAGACCTACAAGCACTTGGAATCAACGACTGGCAAGAGAAGGTCCACCAGAGAGACGAATGGAGACGGATTGTATTTGCAGCAAAGAACCTCAATGGCTCGGAACGCTGAAGAAGAAGAAGAAGAAGACTTAATACCAAGAATTCTTCGCAGACACCGCATATGAAAGCTGTTTAAATTGTTCTCTTGGTGTGAGTAAGTTGTCCAGGTTTCACTGCCATAGAGAAGAGTACTAAGGACACAGGCTTGATAGACAAGGACTTTTGTTTTGGCAGTAAGCTTCCTGTTCTCCCAGACTCTTTTTCTTAACCTGTTCATTGTTGTTGCTGCCTTACCAATCCGGATGTTGATTTCCTGATCTAGGGATAATTTGCTATTTACCACTGATCCTAGATATGTAAAATGGTCTACTATCTCTAGTTCGGCGTCGTCAATAAAGATTGATGGTACCCCATGTGCACCTTGTGACATAATCTGTGTCTTCTTTTTGCTAATTGTTAAACCAAATTCAGAACAAGCATTGGAGAATGCAGATAGTAGACATTGCAATTCTTCCTCAGAGTGGGTCGTAACTGCAGCATCATCTGCAAAAAGCAACTCTCTGATCAGTACCCTCCTAATTTTGGTCTTAGCCTTCAATCTCTGAGCATTGTAGAGGCCGCCATCTGAGCGTGAGTGAATGTATATACCACCATCCTGATCACGAAATGCATATTTCAGTAGAAGTGAAAAGTATATTCCAAAGAGGGTGGGAGCTAGTACACAACCTTGCTTAACCCCACTCTTGATTTCAAATTCTTCAGAAGTTGCACCATCAAACTTGATTATACCCTTCATGCCTGTGTGGAACGATTCCACAATGGACAGAAGAGTTGGTGGGCAGCCAATCTTCTTTAGTGCCTTGAACAGACCCTCACGACTGACCAAATCAAATGCCTTTGTGAGGTCGATGAAGGCAATAAACAGTGGTTGATTCTGTTCACGGCATTTTTCTTGCATTTGTCGCAATGAGAATATCATATCAGTGGTAGACCGGTTCTGTCGAAAGCCACACTGTGATTCGGGGTAGACTTGATCTCCTAGGACTTGAAGTCTGCGCAGAACAATTCTGGCAAATACTTTTCCAACAATACACAGAAGTGAGATACCCCTATAGTTGTTGCAGTCGCTCCGATCGCCCTTGTTCTTGTACAGTGTTATGATGCTTGAATCTTTGAAATCCTGTGGGACTTGTCCTTCACGCCAGCATAGCTCTATTAGCTGGTGGATCTGTATAGTGAGTGTGTCTTTCCCACTCCTGATAACCTCTATTGGAATCCCATCCTTACCTGGAGCCTTGCCAGATGCAAGTTCATTTATAGCACACTTAACTTCTGTTATGGTGGGAAGTGTGTCCAGGTGGTCAAGAGTTGGTAGAGCCTCTATGGCGTTGAGGGCATTATCCGCTAGTTTGGTCTCACTTGAGTAAAGCTCCAAATAGTGCTCTACCCATCTGTCCATCTGCTGTTTCTTATCAGTGATGACTTCTCCAGTCAAGGTTTTCAATGGTGCACTTCTTTTGATCACTGGACCACAGGCTTTCTTTATTCCTTCATACATGCTTCTTATGTCTCCCTTATCACTTGCGATTTGAATGGACTCACATAACTTGATCCAATAATCATTTGCACACTGCCTGGCAGCCTTTTGCACATCCTTCCTAGCTTGCCTTAGCTCACTCAGTGTGTTACGCGTTGGTCTTTCCTTGTTTCTTAAGAGAGCTTTCTTCTTCTTATCAATCAAGGGCTGCAGAGTCTCGCTGTTGGCCGCAAACCAGTCCTGCCTCTTATGATCCACAGTGCCGTAAACCCTTACGGCAGTTTTACAAAGAGTTTCCTTAATTTGACCCCACTTTTCATTTACTGTACAATTTTCTGGTGTTTCAGTGAAAGCGTCTTCAAGTTGCTGTTGAAACTGAAAGCACTTTTCAGGATCATGAGTGTTAATAATATTAATCCTGGGGCTAGATTTGTGTTTAGCTGTGTAGATTCTCTTTGGTCTCAGTCTAACCCTTGCAACAACCAAAGAATGATCCGTATCACAGTCAGCACTGTGGTAACTACGAGTCAATGATATATGGTTCAGATGTTGTCTCCGTGTGATGATGAAGTCCAGCTGGTGCCAATGGCCGGATCTTGGATGTTTCCATGTGACCTTATGCATCTCTTTTGTTTTAAAAAAAGAGTTTGTAATACATAGGTCATTACTGGTGCAATGCTCCAGCAGCCTTTGCCCATTTTCATTCATGCGACCGATGTTGTATTTTCCAAGGCACACTGGCCATGAACGAGCATTGAAATCACCGAGCATATAAATGTAGTCGGATTTTGGAACTGCCTTGATCACAGAGTCTAACTCCTCATAGAACAAATCCTTCACATCATCAGAGGAATCGAGTGTCGGTGCATATGCAGTAATAATGGTGGCAAACCCACAAGAGGTTGCCAAGCGCAGGGATAATAGTCTTTCATTTCCTCCTGCTGGAATTTCAATCATTCCCAGTAGCGAATTCTTCACTGCAAAGCCCACACCGTGTTGCCTTTTTTCTGCCTGCTCTTTACCCTTCCAGAAAAAGGTGTAGTTGTTTTCCCTGAGTGACCCTTCCTCAGCGAGGCGAGTCTCCTGCAGGCCAGCAATATCAATGTTAAGACGATTGAGTTCGGCATCAATCACAGCCGTTTTTCTCACATCGTCAATATTGGTCAAGTCAGTGGAAAATCCTGGACACATGGTTCTCACGTTCCAAGTTGCAAGCCGTAGCTTGAGGTTTCTATTTATATTTTTGTTTGTACCTGGTGGATTGGTTTTACAGCCTGCGATTCAGATTTTGTCCTAGCCCCAAGCACCCATTGAAGCAGGCAGGCTGTGGCGGATCAGCACCCAATTGGCTGGGGGCTGCCCAGCTTGTGGCGGGCGGTAGCTGATCAGTGACACCTATATGTGTCTCCCACCGTCAGAGGCAACACGTGGCGCCCCATGTCTACGCCAACTGACAAGGACTTATAACCCGTAACAGTTGCCTCTCGCTTTGATTCCGAGACCAGTTAAGACCAGGGATGGAGTTATTGCCTCTCCATAGCACAAAGCCTGGGCTAAAATATAGAGATCCTGTGTTGCCCATGCAGCATGATCCCTCTCTCGGCCTGCCTAGTTCACTCCAGAGGAAAGGTAACACCCCTACATCTGGAACAAGACAAGCTGCAGAAGCTGCCGGATCAGCAAAGCAATGCTCTAACTGTCCGCCTGTCGGAGCTTCGATCCTAGACCAGTCGCCAACCAAGGCTTAGGGCCTGGTCTGCCCTGCCATGACAATTTTGTCTTTAGCTTGCATTTCCTCTTACCAGGGTAAGGCTTGTACCCTCCCAATTGTGCTCTTCCGCCCGAAGCCGTTGGCACAATGTGGGGTGTCGGGTTTGGTAAGCGCCGCCCAACGTTCGGCGCTAACAGAAACAAGGTAGTACCGTCTACTGTTATACGGTAGCTCAGTCATATCTGACTAAGACCTAACTGACAATGTATTATAGGTGTGGTGATATCATTCATTGGCACCTTGCCGTCTTGACAGACGATAGTTTGTGCTTTAAAAAGGCATAATAACTTTTAACTATGGCGGTAGCGAGTGTGACTGATAAGGCCAATTTGCGCTGTAAATGTCCGTTCACAGTGGGTGCATGTGAACACGTGGTCATTTCCACCATCATGCACCATCTTACGTCTCAAACGCTTGGTGTGTGACTTTTCTGCAATAATTTTCTCCTTTGACTTTATTCCATTTCTGATATTTGCCCTCCATGCAACACGTTCAGCTGCGACTTGCTCCCAATGTGCACTATCAATGCCTGTATCAATCATGTCCCGCTTACACACATCTTTGTATCGTAGTAGAGGCCGACCCTGAGATCTCTTACCCATCTGTAATTCACCAAAAAAGATATCCTTTGGTATTCTACCATCATTCATCCTCCTAAGATGTCCTATCCATCTAAGTCTACGAAGACTGAGCATGGAATAAACTGTCACACAACCTGATCTTTCCAATACTTCAGTATTTGTGATTTTGTCTTGCCACTTAATACCAAGAATTCTTCGCAGACACCGCATATGAAAGCTGTTTAAATTGTTCTCTTGGTGTGAGTAAGTTGTCCAGGTTTCACTGCCATAGAGAAGAGTACTAAGGACACAGGCTTGATAGACAAGGACTTTTGTTTTGGCAGTAAGCTTCCTGTTCTCCCAGACTCTTTTTCTTAACCTGTTCATTGTTGTTGCTGCCTTACCAATCCGGATGTTGATTTCCTGATCTAGGGATAATTTGCTATTTACCACTGATCCTAGATATGTAAAATGGTCTACTATCTCTAGTTCGGCGTCGTCAATAAAGATTGATGGTACCCCATGTGCACCTTGTGACATAATCTGTGTCTTCTTTTTGCTAATTGTTAAACCAAATTCAGAACAAGCATTGGAGAATGCAGATAGTAGACATTGCAATTCTTCCTCAGAGTGGGTCGTAACTGCAGCATCATCTGCAAAAAGCAACTCTCTGATCAGTACCCTCCTAATTTTGGTCTTAGCCTTCAATCTCTGAGCATTGTAGAGGCCGCCATCTGAGCGTGAGTGAATGTATATACCACCATCCTGATCACGAAATGCATATTTCAGTAGAAGTGAAAAGTATATTCCAAAGAGGGTGGGAGCTAGTACACAACCTTGCTTAACTCCACTCTTGATTTCAAATTCTTCAGAAGTTGCACCATCAAACTTGATTATACCCTTCATGCCTGTGTGGAACGATTCCACAATGGACAGAAGAGTTGGTGGGCAGCCAATCTTCTTTAGTGCCTTGAACAGACCCTCACGACTGACCAAATCAAATGCCTTTGTGAGGTCGATGAAGGCAATAAACAGTGGTTGATTCTGTTCACGGCATTTTTCTTGCATTTGTCGCAATGAGAATATCATATCAGTGGTAGACCGGTTCTGTCGAAAGCCACACTGTGATTCGGGGTAGACTTGATCTCCTAGGACTTGAAGTCTGCGCAGAACAATTCTGGCAAATACTTTTCCAACAATACACAGAAGTGAGATACCCCTATAGTTGTTGCAGTCGCTCCGATCGCCCTTGTTCTTGTACAGTGTTATGATGCTTGAATCTTTGAAATCATGTGGGACTTGTCCTTCACGCCAGCATAGCTCTATTAGCTGGTGGATCTGTATAGTGAGTGTGTCTTGCCCACTCCAGATAACCTCTATTGGAATCCCATCCTTACCTGGAGCCTTGCCAGATGCAAGTTCATTTATAGCACACTTAACTTCTGTTATGGTGGGAAGTGTGTCCAGGTAGTCAAGAGTTGGTAGAGCCTCTATGGCGTTGAGGGCATTATCCGCTAGTTTGGTCTCACTTGAGTAAAGCTCCAAATAGTGCTCTACCCATCTGTCCATCTGCTGTTTCTTATCAGTGATGACTTCTCCAGTCAAGGTTTTCAATGGTGCACTTCTTTTGATCACTGGACCACAGGCTTTCTTTATTCCTTCATACATGCTTCTTATGTCTCCCTTATCACTTGCGATTTGAATGGACTCACATAACTTGATCCAATAATCATTTGCACACTGCCTGGCAGCCTTTTGCACATCCTTCCTAGCTTGCCTTAGCTCACTCAGTGTGTTACGCGTTGGTCTTTCCTTGTTTCTTAAGAGAGCTTTCTTCTTCTTATCAATCAAGGGCTGCAGAGTCTCGCTGTTGGCCGCAAACCAGTCCTGCCTCTTATGATCCACAGTGCCGTAAACCCTTACGGCAGTTTTACAAAGAGTTTCCTTAATTTGACCCCACTTTTCATTTACTGTACAATTTTCTGGTGTTTCAGTGAAAGCGTCTTCAAGTTGCTGTTGAAACTGAAAGCACTTTTCAGGATCATGAGTGTTAATAATATTAATCCTGGGGCTAGATTTGTGTTTAGCTGTGTAGATTCTCTTTGGTCTCAGTCTAACCCTTGCAACAACCAAAGAATGATCCGTATCACAGTCAGCACTGTGGTAACTACGAGTCAATGATATATGGTTCAGATGTTGTCTCCGTGTGATGATGAAGTCCAGCTGGTGCCAATGGCCGGATCTTGGATGTTTCCATGTGACCTTATGCATCTCTTTTGTTTTAAAAAAAGAGTTTGTAATACATAGGTCATTACTGGTGCAATGCTCCAGCAGCCTTTGCCCATTTTCATTCATGCGACCGATGTTGTATTTTCCAAGGCACACTGGCCATGAACTCGAGTCCTTGCCCACACGAGCATTGAAATCACCGAGCATATAAATGTAGTCGGATTTTGGAACTGCCTTAATCACAGAGTCTAACTCCTCATAGAACAAATCCTTCACATCATCAGAGGAATCGAGTGTCGGTGCATATGCAGTAATAATGGTGGCAAACCCACAAGAGGTTGCCAAGCGCAGGGATAATAGTCTTTCATTTCTTCCTGCTGGAATTTCAATCATTCCCAGTAGCGAATTCTTCACTGCAAAGCCCACACCGTGTTGCTTTTTTTCTGCCTGGCCTTTACCCTTCCAGAAAAAGGTGTAGTTGTTTTCCCTGAGTGACCCTTCCTCAGCGAGGCGAGTCTCCTGCAGGCCAGCAATATCAATGTTAAGACGATTGAGTTCAGCATCAATCACAGCCGTTTTTCTCACATCGTCAATATTGGTCAAGTCAGTGGAAAATCCTGGACACATGGTTCTCACGTTCCAGGTTGCAAGCCGTAGCTTGAGGTTTCTATTTATATTTTTGTTTGTACCTGGTGCATTGGTTTTACAGCCTGCGATTCAGATTTTGTCCTAGCCCCAAGCACCCATTGAAGCAGGCAGGCTGTGGCGGATCAGCACCCAATTGGCTGGGGGCTGCCCAGCTTGAGGCGGGCGGTAGCTGATCAGTGACACCTATAGGTGTCTCCCACCGTCAGAGGCAACGCGTGGCGCCCCATGTCTACGCCAACTGACAAGGACTTATAACCCGTAACAGTTGCCTCTCGCTTTGATTCCGAGACCAGTTAAGACCAGGGATGGAGTTATTGCCTCTCCATAGCACAAAGCCTGGGCTAAAATATAGAGATCATGTGTTGCCCATGCAGCATGATCCCTCTCTCGGCCTGCCTAGTTCACTCCAGAGGAAAGGTAACACCCCTACATCTGGAACAAGACAAGCTGCAGAAGCTGCCGGATCAGCAAAGCAATGCTCTAACTGTCCGCCTGTCGGAGCTTCGATCCTAGACCAGTCGCCAACCAAGGCTTAGGGCCTGGTCTGCCCTGCCATGACAATTTTGTCTTTAGCTTGCATTTCCTCGCACCAGGGTAAGGCGTGTACCCTCCCAATTGCGCTCCTCCGCCCGAAGCCGTTGGCACAATGTGGGGTGTCGGGTTTGGTAAGCGGCGCCCAACGCTCGGCGCTAGTATCCTATTGTGTGGCTTCAACTAGCTTGTGTGATATATCATTATACTCAGGGAGTTGAGGACAATGTAGTGGAATAATAATTAGAGAGATTAAGGATGGTTGGGAGGGAGGAGAGGAATGTGAAAGGGTAGAATCTTCCAGTAGGGCATCTGCTGGGTTTCTACCCGTTCCTTTATTCTTTCCTGGTGTTGCCTTGTCTCAAATCATGTGATGAGTTATTTGGCCGTATGACAGAGGTCGGATCTCTGTTATAGATCTGAGTGCTGCTATTGGCCTACACTCACCTAATTCCGGCCAGGATTGAGTTTCCCTCACCATAGTATTCTCTATTCTACAGGTTCCATTGACAGGTCCACGTAGGTGTGTTATGATATTCAACAGTGAAGCTAGAACACATCTTAAAAGATGATGGCTCAGAATTTGAAGACAGAAGTTGCTGAGAGGCCGCTACATTGGGCGTATACCCACGTTGGTTTGCGGGAACCTGGCTTCTGCTGAGCAGGATATACTGATGAGATTTATGTATAGCAAGTGATAGGTGTATCACTGATCAGTCAGAACATTGTATATATACACTACTGATACCAGGAACATTCATACAAAATGTATACTGATACCTGGAACATTCAGAGTGTGGTGTTAATATGGGGAATCTATAAAACCAGTGACACTAGATCCATTAAGATTTCCCCAGTAACAGTGACAATAGGCTTATAATTTTCTGATTAACAATCAGTTAAATAACAGAGGAAATTCATAGTGTAAATCAGATTGAAGACTCTCATTAGACAGTGTTTGTCATGGGTGTCCAAGCATCCTAGTGGTTCAAGGGACAGCGGAGGAAGTCTTCACGTGACCGGAGAAGCATCACCTTGGTGAGGTTGCTTGTCTGGAATACATGGTGCTAGTGTGTTCTCAGCACAGTGATGAGAATGACTATACTCCTGAACACTGATCTGAGTCTATATACAATTTAGAGTATACGTCACACATTCTACACATTATACACACACACACACACACTTCTCCTACATATACTCTTTCCTTTAATAAATTTCTTGTTTTTGTTTGTTGAAGCTAGAGTTGTCACGTATGTTATGTTGGGGAAGAATGAGAGGGGGCATGATCCAGGAGTGAGTAAGAGTGAGAAGAAGGTGTCTTCAGATTGAGGGAGTGTTGTGAACGGAGTCTGCTGGATATCTCCAGGATAGAGATATTGAATTAAAACAAATGTGGGTGTTGATTCCCCTCACTCCAGGGACGACACTAAAGTGGTAAAGAAGAACAAATAACTACTACATTCATTCTTTACACACACGACACTGCCCAAAAGAGGCTATTGAAACTAAAAGTTAGATTCAGCAACAAGAATGAAACAAGCAGTTTTCTTTTATCGTGTAATGAGAAGAGATACATCGAAGAACATCGTGACGACTGGACAGATCAAAGGGAAAAGAGGCAAGGAAAGACAAAGAGACATGTTCCAGGATGGACTAAGACGGAGGCATGGAGGAATATCATCAGTAGAGTTGATTCAGAACACCAAAGACAGAGATCTGTGGAGAGATATGAACGCCTATGCCAGCTGGCAAGGAACTTGATGATGATGTTGATGAGGATGATGAGATGAATGGTACGAAAGCTATTGCCTTTGATTCATTTTTCTAAAGTTTTCACCTCCAATATAGTTTCCCGAATATTTTCAGAAGATGAGACGTGGTGGATATCTAAAAAATCGACTGCATATCAAATCCGTGGAAACGATACTCAAAATACTTTAGTGGGAATAAAATACCAAGTACTAAATACTGAACAGTGTAGGCAATTTGCCCGTAATCACAATCACAGTACACAAGCTGAAAATATTGTGGCTCCTGAAAGACGTTGTATATAGAACCCAAGCCATGAAAAATGTGGTCCGGACTGACATGATGGGGGTCGCCCTAGACGACCATGGAGCTCAAGGAACGTCCATGTGTGACACTGACAGCTGTTGCAGGACAATATACTCAGGACTGGAATGCGTTCAGATAAGGGTTAATGGAGAGAGGGAGGGAAAGAGAGAGAGAGAGGAGAGTTAGGGCGAGTGTGTGTGTGTGTGTGTGTGTGTGTGTGTGTGAGAGAGAGAGAGAGAGAGAGAGAGAGAGAGAGAGAGAGAGAGAGAGAGAGAGAGAGAGAGAGAGAGAGAGAGAGAGAGAGAGGACAATGATAGATGACATTGACTTTGTAACACAGTGAAATAGTATTTATCGTTCCTGGGATAACAGTCTTCAGATCCCGCACAGGGTACAACAAGCTGAAAATCCACATATTTAATAAACTTCTTTAGTTTAGCGGAGATACTGTCGGATATGACCGTAGAACTGGTGAAATGACAGCTAAACATTTGTTGCAGGAGTGTACAACGTATGCAGACAAGAGAAAGCTATTTTGGGCTTCAGCAGCTCCATTTGATGACACACTCTATGAAGATGTCAAGTTGACTGCTGTTTTCTTTGCTCTTCAAATTGACGTCTGAATGATTAAGGAGAAATAGAATAAGAAACTTTCCAGGAGTATGTGCACGTCCAACTGTTAGACGCGTCCGTTGGGTGGCAGATAGTAGGCTGACGCCTAGATTAGGAGGCTATCTGGGGATAATGAATAAGCTTCCGTGCACTAAAACACTAGAGGTGCCGTAATAATTATGCAGTTAGCACTAAAACAGATGTACATGAATCGTGATAATGGTGCAGTTAGCACTACAACAGATGTAGAGGTGTCGTGCTAATGGTGCAGTTAGCACTAAAACAGATGTAGAGGTCTCGTGCTAATGGTGCAGTTAGCACTAAAACAGATGTAGAGGTGTGCTAATGGTGCAGTTAGCACTAAAATGCATGTAGCGATGCCGTGTTAAAGGTGTATTTAAGTTTAGAAGACCACATTACTTCAACAGGTAAGTTAGTGGAGTTGCGTTGAGTTTTGTCAAGAACCGAAATCACAGCACTCGGGATAATCCCTTGTGTATTCCGTCCTCATCGTCAACAGCCAGCGAAGAGTCCCAGTACTGGTTCCAAATGTTGCTGTATGTAGCCGGGGCGCAGTGTTGGGGTGAGCGCCCAACCTTGCTTATGGCTCGTGAATACATAACCTCTGCAGCAAAAGTCTAACTTCTGGCCTTCAAGTGGCGGAACTGTTTCTACTAACAGGAGAAGGGGCGACGGCGAGTTTTGGCGCCGAAAAATAACCAGTATGCTCTAGATGTGTATGCACGTACATGCATGCGCAGAAACGTGTGCGCGCGCGTACACATCTAAACTCGAGTGAGACCAGTCTGCTCTAGCAAAGGAAAGGTGCTGAAGACGGAGGAAACCAGCCAGGAGGCGCACCACAGAAATCAAGATGCCACGCAATTACGCAAAATTGAATATGTCGACTACTGCTAAATGTTATGTTGCTCGCCCTGCTTTGGACCCCCAGGCAGGTGCAGTGCCGGGCCCTATGTCTGGAAATGGTCCAACCACAACTACTGGAGATCCTTCTCAGATGTCCTGTGGAGCCAGGAGACCTGAGAATAGAACGGCTGGTCATACTAAACAAAGACTTAAAATAATGCACTGGAATGCAGAGGGAGTCAGCAAAAACCAAAAAAAAAAAAAAAAATAGAATTAGAAAACATCTTGCACCAAGAAAAAGTAAGCGTGTGTTGCTTGCAAGAAACTCACCTCAACGAAAGTATAGCCTTCAAAATTAGAGGCTACCAATGTTACCGATCCGACAGAAAGAACAGACTAAAAGGTGGGATACTGACCCTTGTAAAAAATAACATCCCTGCTTCCCAAATCGAAGTCTACATGGAAGGGGCTCAGTATCAGAAACTTAAACTTAAGACTGACGATACTGACCTACATCTGATCAATTACTACTGTCCAAGTGACCGCCCACAGGCACTGGACACACTATCATTAAAAGAAAAAAAATTATTGTGTTTGGCGATTTCAACTGCCACTCGCAGAGCTGGGGCTACGATCACATGGACCAGAGAGACGGGAGATTGGAAGACTGGCAGGACGAGAATAGATTCATCTTGATTAACAAGCTGTCTGACCCACATACTTTCTACTCGAGATCATGGGACACTAAAACTACACCTGGTCTGGCTTTTCATTCACCAGACCTGGAGTGGAACATTACACGAATCATTGGTAAACAACTTGGTGGCAGTGACCATCGGCCAGTCTTTCTAACTGTAGAAAATGAGCTTGTAAGTGAAAGCAGCACCCTCTAGAGGTGGAACTACAAGAAAGCAGACTGGGCAATATACAAGCATCGCACCAGCATACTGGTTAGAAACCTGAACGCTGAGAAAGACATAAACACTACAGGCAGCGCGAGAACAGTACCAAGAGGAGCCCGTAAACAATACAAACCCTACTGGAGTAGTGAACTGGAACAGTTGCATAATGATGAGGAAGTGTGTAGAAAGCAAGCAGAGGCCACACCCAGCCACAATAATTTCCAGCACGCAAAAGCCAAATTTCAAAGGGCCAAGCTGCAGGCTAGACTGAAATGCTGGCAGAAGAAAACGTAGTCTTTGAACTTTGAAAGAGACACAAGGAAATTTTGGTAGCTAATAAAATAACTTAACGATGAGGGCACAGGTAGAAAGTCAAAAATTGCACTACATAAAGATGGAAACATCTAAACAAGAAAGCAAGCAACTGACCATTTTGCGGACTCATTCGCACAAGATAACAATATCAAAATTAGTCCAGAGAAACAACAAGAGACTCGAGAGAAATGGCAACATACAGGACAGAAGGAAATAGTACACGATGTTCTGGAGGCACCCATCACAATCAGCGAACTGGAGCTAGCCATATCAAAACAGAAAATGAGAAAGTCACCAGGAGCTGATGGTATCTCCAATGAAATTATCAGGAACCTAGGAACAGAGGCCAAAGCAATGCTGTTGCAGATCTTCAATAACAGCTGGACCTTAGGCAGTGTTCCACAAGCCTGGAGAGAAGCAGTCATGATACCACTCCTAAAATCAGGGAAAGATAATTCCATTGCCTCCAACTACAGACCAATTAGCCTCACCAGCTGTCTCTGCAAAACAATGGAACGCGTCATCAATCACAGACTACAGTGGTACATTGAAAGTGAAAACATCCTTGTGCCACAACAGGCTGCCTTTAGGCAGTGCTACTCTACAGAAGATCAGACAACCTACCTCTCTCAAGAAATCGAGGATGCATTCCGAGAGAAGAAACTGGTGCTTGCTGCATGGATAGATCTGAAGAAAGCCTTTGACAAAGTCTGGAAAGAAGGTCTGATGAAGAAACTGAGAAACTGCAAAGTCAATAGAAGAATGTACAAATGGGTGAAAGCATACTTGCACAACAGAATAGCCTGAAAACAGATATACGGACTTAAGAGCAAGAAAGTACTACTGTCCCACACACTTTTTTCTAATCTTCATCGATGATCTCGTTGCTAATCTAATGCATGGAATTAAAGCGACAATGTACGCCGATGACCTGGTTCTATGGAGCACAAATGAACATGCATCAGTGGCCAACAGAATGTTACAAAGCGCTGTAAATACATTTGTTGCATGGGCAAATAGATGGTGTGTCAGCATAAACACTGACAAGTGCAGCACCACTCTATTTACCCTCTCTCCGAAACAAAAGGCAGGGATCATCCAGATAAATGGAACACCCCTAAGAGAAGATAAAGAACCAACATACCTTGGAGTAACATTTGATGGCAGGTTGACATGGATAAAGCACATCAACAAAGCAGTAGCAAAAGCCAGAAGGAAAATAGTCATCCTGAGAAAGCTAAGTGGAACCACATGGGGAGCCAGTGGGAAAATACTTAACAAATTTCATCAACAGAGCATACGACCACACCTGGAATATGGGTTATCTGCGTGGTGTTCTGCATCAAAACCCACACTACGAGAGCTGGACAAGGTGCAAAATCAATCACTTAGAGTCACCACAGGAGGGATTAGATCAACCCCTATAGTGGAAATGGAGAAGATGGGGAGGACACAAGCACTGAGAGAGCGCAGAGATACGAAAACGCTAATACAAGCAGAACAGTTCCTCAGCTTGCCAAGCCACCATATGAAGAACAGATTTGAAAACCTAGCAATGGGGCTGTTGAAAAGAAGTAGTTTTATCCACCAGGCCAAACGACTCTGCAGAGAAACCACCGATCTGCCCACAGTTGGTATCCCCCTAACAACTATTCCAGAGCGAAAACCATGGAAAGATGAACATAGACTATCATTACAAATCCAGACAAAAGTGAGAGGAATATTTGATAAGGAAGAACAGAACAGTGTGCAGCGCAGAACAGCCATTCTCAGCTTCCTTGATGAAGAATACCCACAGGACCTCTGGATCCGAGTCTACTCAGATGGGTCAGCACAAAATGCTGTTCAAAATGGAGGCGCGGGAGTGTAAATAGAATACCCAAATAATGCTACGGACACAGCCAGAGTACCGACAGGAAAGTACTGCCATAACTACGATGCTGAAATTGAGGCAATCAAGATAGAAACAGAGAAATTACTAAATACCAGCTCTGGTACATAACCTGTGGTGCTATTGACATATGCAAAATCAGTACTCGAGGCGCTCCTGTCTGGGAAGTTGCCAGTACTAAAGACAATACTTTATGAACTTAGCAGTCAGCATAAGGTCACCATACAATGGATACCATCCCACTGTGGAATACCCGGAAACGCCAGAGCTGATCAATTGGTTAAGGAAGGAGCCAAAGAAGAACAGCATGATGTGCCCTTTATATACCACCAAAAGAAAAGAATGATCAGATCTCTCAGAAAGCCATCACAGCCTGCTCAAGATGATTACCCCATTATGAACAGACCAGAACAAGTCATTATCCTGCGCCTCAGAACAGGACACGCTAGATTACGCAACCACATGTGTCATATAGCGTCGGAGGCAAGAGTCAATGATTTAGAATTAAATACGAAAATATGGCAAACGGAACAGAATGAGTTAATTGAGAAGCGCATGAATACAAATGTTGCTATATGACGTAACAAGGGAACTACGTTACTATAGAGAGACGTTTGGAAACATCATGGATGAAGGGCGCACAAAATGACAACACCTGTAAATTTACATTAATAGCCAACTGAAGAACGTTATGGATATAATATTGGATACTACAACAAGAGGAGGAAATAACGGCACGATCCGTAGGAAGAAGGAGGTTTGGAAGAAGGGCGTGTAGAGCCGAGGAAATAATAAAGTTTATAGCGTCATAATATGCCGGTTCAAGGTCAGCTGGAAGTCAGAGGATCAGCTACACGCAGAATCCTGTAAGTCATGTTGTTTAGCAAACGGAAACGTCAAATGATCACGGAACCATACATAATCTGATTTGCATTCGTCAATTACTTCAATATTTTCATGAAATCAAGTCGGCAGCTAAGTTCAAATATTTATTAATTATTATGTATTATATTTTAGACCGCCCTCCCATTGACATGGGATCTGTCCTGTATTAGTTTGGTCGACTGATCGCCTGCATTTCAGTTCAGTTGAATTTATGGTTCCTGTTGATCTGCTACAGTGGTTGTGTGAGGATAGCGAGCGTAAGGAAAACAGTAATTGAAGATACAGGCATTATAGCAGATATGGAGGCTCGTTATATACAGCGGGACCCCAACTACTAAAGGAGGACGCTAGTATTTATACTGTTATAAATTGTAAAGGGCGTGCCAAGTATCATGTTATTATAAGGATGAAGGGACGCAGCAGCTACCACTTGAAATATTATATGTCAGTATGGAACAACCGCCGTCTCCAGGAAGTTACGTCATCAGCAGTCCAAAATATTAACCATATGTAATTGCCTGGTCGTCAATTGTCTTCACATCCACACCAATAGGATACAGAAATTAATCAGATCTCTATTATGGACAGTCTTGGACAATGTATATTTGACTTCATCAACGGACAGTAGTCAGCAGTATAGTCATTTTTTTTTTTTTTTCCCCCGCGTTTCCATCCTGTTTCAGGATATTGCGGTCAACACCAGCATCTTTCAGCTGTATGTTGATTCCTAGGCTAGATTACGCTCATAAGCTCTCCACGACTTTCTGAGCGACCGGCTCCATACTCTCATAAGTCACTTTTGCGATTCGAACCACTGCTAATTCTCGTCGCGTCACGTGACGAGAGTATTCGGGGTTAGCGGAGAAAGCTGCTAACCCCTCGGCCACGGAGCTGGTTTAGCAGTATAGTCATTGGCCAATAATAATTCAAACATATTAACTCCTTTTGGACATTCGCCATCAAGACTAAGCCGATAAATTACATTTGCGCCATTTCAAACTTGGATTACGATGTCGAGAATTTTCAGTCAAGTTTTGAGAATACCAAAATATTTTGGAAATAAAATTTTCATCTCGTCGATATCTGCATAGAAACCACCTGCAGCCAAGTGAGAGCGTTAATCTTCAGCCGGATCAGAAGAACAGGCCAGTTGAATTGTCTGTTGTTGAGTGTTTCGTTCTATCTGGTCGTTTAGAAATTATTTTTCGGAATCGCTCTCAATGGCCTGTTTGCCTGCGTCGTGAGTGTGCGGGCGGTTGAAAGGGCTACGTTTGTGACAGATAATTAAATTTCTCCGGCACAAAAGTAATTCAGTGCTAAAAGCGGTCAGATCGTTGCCACTATTTTATTGTGACGACCTCACTGCTTGATAGTGCCCGTAGCGTGTTATTATAGTCTTTATCTGTTAGTGCTATACGTCCTCAGTGTTTCATTTGCATGTAAATAAATATGTTCGTCTGCGTTAAATTTAGTTTCTATCTCTGGTAGTTGTTTTCGTGTATCCTGTATTGTGATCTTCTTATATATATATATAACACCAGCGCTTTGTCTGCGATATCGCCGTAAGGAAATATTAATTTTCTCGTCGAATTTGTTATTCTTATTCGTTGGTCTTGAATTCTGTCTTATAACGTTGTTGATCATATTGACACTCTAGTCAGCCTGTTATTATTCTTTTACGCGTTTATTTTCAACCTTCCACACGATCTAGCAGCGCACACATACATATTTTATTTCAGCTGTTAAATTTACAGAATTTTATTGCACCATGTCGTCATTACAAGAATTTATGGACATCGGCGAGAGGTCCGGTTTGTCCTGTCAAGAACTTAGAGCATGGGCTAAACAGGAATTTAAAGATTTCCAGCAACGAGAAGAAAGTGCAGTGGCTAAAGCAGCTGATAAAGAGGCTAGAGAAATACATGCAGCTTTATAAAAAGTAAAACTAGCAGCAGAGAAAGAGATCAAAGAAAGAAAACTTGCGATAGCAAGGGAAAAACAAGCAGCAGAAAGAGAGAGACTTGCATGTGAGAAAGAGTAGCTAGTGGTCGAGTTGGTGCTGAAGGACACATAAATTGAAGGGAACTTAAAGGTTAAGACTCTTGAGAAAGACAAGGAATCCGAGATAGCTCAAGAAAAATTGCAAGCAAAGGCAGTAGACCCCATTAAACGATACCAGGGTCTGATCAGGAACTTCACACAGGGTGATTCCATTTCAAGATGGATAACTAATTTCGAAGTGTTAATGAAATATTACAAAATTCCAACCGAAGAGTGGCCCATACTATTTCACCGTCATTTGGCTTTGGAACCCTTGAAGTTCGTGGAGGTGATACCTGAAAGCCTACACACTAACTACACATATATTAGTGGCAGAGTCTTGTCACATTTTTCTATGGATCAAGCTGGTTTACGAACAAAGTTTAAAACACTGGCACCAAAAGCAAATCAGGCGTTCTTAGACTACGTCTCAGAAACAACTTCACTTTTTGACAAGTAGCTGAAATCAGCTGACGTGGATTCAGATTTTGAAATACTCCGTCTGAGAGACAGGTTGCTTTCTTCAGTGCCACAAACGATGTCTACATTTCTGGTGTAGAACAAGTGTACATCAGTCCCGGAGATGGAAGCCAAGGGGGAGGCATATTACAACGCCGATAGGGATGTGTTTGCTGAGGCAGCTCAACTGGAGTTAGTTATAGGAGCAAGTGCAAGAGTTCCCAACCAAAGATACCAATGTAGACCGAACAGATTCTCACAATATGGTCAGAAGTACAGAGGTAGAGAACCATACCACATGAGAGGCAACGCACACAGAGAACCAGACAGATCTAGAAAGAGTTATTTCATGCAATGTCCACATTGTAAATTACAACATGGTTCACTTAGGATTGCGACAAGAACCCCTGTTACGACTCTTACCTCGAAAACCTAACATCTAAGAAGGCCAGTAAGTATGCTTCTTTCAAAAATAGCGTTAAATGCTTTGTCTGTACCTCTTATGGGCATATCTCGAAAGATTCTAGGATTAGAAAGACATGGAAAGAAGCCAGTGCAGCATACATATTCACTTGTAGTGAAACAGACGAATTTGAAGACACTCATGCAGCCATGTTAGAGACATTCCCCAACGACAAACCGTGTAACGTGTGCAAAGAATTCCATGAAGAGGGGAACCTGGCATGTGGCCATAATGTACCAATACAAGAGGCCAATGCAGTCAACATCCAGAATGGTACCCTGAAAGTCCATCAAGCATGGGTCAATGGATCGCCAACCACTTGTGTCAGAAACGCATGCGCGTCCATTATAGGGGTTGATCAAAGGCTTGTAAAGACAAAAGACTACACAGGCAAGAGTGTTCCGTGTAAATATTTTGGCGGGACTGTAGAGAGATACAAGATTGCTTACGTCTCAATAAAATCCCATACTTTGAAGGTAGAGTGCAAGCAGCAGTTTTACCTAACCCATATGCTGGTCTGATGATTGGGAAAATTCCAAATGTAAGAGATTGTACCCATGAAGAAGCAATCGACTGGGAGATCAAATACATAAAACTAATGCACTCACGAGAGCCCAGGTTTGAAAGCAAAAAGAAGAAGAAAATAGGCACACGACATCACAACATACCTTGAAAGACAATACACAAAACCCTTTTTATTGACGAAAGACGTAGCCACAGAACAACAACAAGACCCCACATTACAAACATGTTTCAAGAAAATACACAGCCAAACAAGCAAAACATGGTAAATGGGAATTTATTTTAGAAAACAACATACTCACCAGGTAATACAGGCAAGGAGCAACATTGTTCTTCCAAACAGTGATGCCTAGTAAATATCGCAGCGAAGCACTGAAACTTGCACATGACTCCCCATTTGCAGGTCACATGGGGAAAGCCAGAACTGCACAAAGAATTTTGGCACAATTCTACTGGCCTAGCTATTCGAAGGACATTGGTGGATATGTCCGATCATGTGAGCTATACCAAAGGACTACACCGAGAGGTAAACACCCTAAGGCATCAGTTCAACTAACTAATCTGGCATCTCGACCGTTCCAGAAAATAGCGGTCGACATCGTAAGACCACATAAAGATAGAATAGAAGTTATAACACCAGTCAAAAGTACATCTAATTTTAACAAACAACATATACAGTTCACAAAACAATGGCAGTGGAACACCATAAACATATTTATTTTTCATGTGATGATACTCATTAAATCAATTCTCACCCATGATGATTGGGCTGTTACAAACATCTGCGCACAAATCAAGAAATATTTTACAGATTGGTTAAGTAAATGGAAAGCACATTACAGAAAACAATCTACACTTGTCTCTCACTACCTTGCTTACCTAACTTGTATCTACTTGTGTTATACCAGACTAATTTCACCACAACATGTATGGTATGCAGTATATACACCACTGAAACTATAACATTGTTCAAGTCAATAAAGGTAAAAAATGAATATGGAATCATACATTCAGAAAAGACACACCACAACTTCAAGAAAGAGTATTGGTTAAGATAATTAAAATTTTATTCCAGTCTCCATTATCCTATTTCGTTAATAAGAAATGAGTTGCAAGACAAACCTCACTTTGGTTTTCAAAATTCTAACATTTTAAAACTACCAACACCAAAGAGAAAGACAATTCTGTACGGATTTGTGTTGATTATAGAAATGTCAACGCACTAACCTTATTAGATGCTAATCCCATGCCCAAAGTCGACGATCTAATCGACAGCATGGCGAAATCTAAAATTGTGTCAAAAATTGATTTAACTAAGGAATATTGGCACATCTCTATGGTCAAAGATTCCATGCACATCACTGCCTCCGCCACTCCGTTAGGTCTTTATGAGTGGGCATAGATGCCGTTCGAATTGCAAAACGCACCGAGCACTTTCACGCGGATGATGCGCAGGTTACTACAAGATATTACCAATGTAGCAACTTACATGTAACATATATGAATCCACACTACGGATATCGATACACACATTAAGATCCTGAAACAAGTATTCCAAAGAATACAACAATATGGATTAAAAGTTGTACCTAGCAATGTTAAAATAGGTTACAACGAAGTTCAATTTCTCGGGCATAGAATTGCTGATGGATTTCGGAAAACAGACCCACATGTGGTCACCAAAATTCTAAACATTAAACCTCCCACCACTAAGAAGGAATTTAGAAGTGTGTTAGGACTCATCAATTACTACCAAAAGTTTATTCCTAATTCCGCGGACATGACAGCAACTTTTTCAGAACTATTGAAAAAAGGTCAACCCGCTAAAGTTAGGTGGACTGAGAAACATGATGAACTTCTACAACAAATTAAGAATCTTTTCAGTAGTTCTCCAATTCTGAAAATACCTGACATCTCAAAAGATTTCATTATTCAGACTGATGCGACCTTCTATGCAATTTATGCAATTCCTTTGCAAATTCATGATGGTAAATTACATCCTGTTCTGTACTTTAGCAGGAAACTATCAGAAACTCAAAAGAAATATGCTGTCACTGAACTTGAAGCTTTGGCTTTGATAGAAAGCGTCAACAAGTTTTCTAAATATTTGCTAGAGAAGAAATTCCGTGTTCTTTCTGGTAATAAACCTTTATAAGTCTTTAAAGATGGTCATCCAAAAAATTCCAGAATACACAGATGGTCTCTTCCTTTGCAAGATTACGATTTTGATGTCTGTCACATACCGGGTAAAGATAATAACCTGCCTGGTCTTCTCAGTAGTCTATAGAAATCTATACTGATATTACATTTCATGTTACTGTCTGTGTGCATACATGTAATACAGCATTCCGAATAATATTTTTACTTCTGAACTCCGGTATAGAACGTATTCAAATATACAACAAACAATTTGATACATGTTAATTAATTAGGATAATTGTTGTCAGATAGGTACATATTTTTCCAATTTGATTAATTGCCAGATTGTTATGGGGACGATTGTGAAGACATTCGAACCTTGTCAGCTCGATACTACTCCGAGTGATGTGATATAGTGACATTGCGTTGTGGACGATTGTGAAGTCATTCGAACCTTGACAGCTCAACACTACTCCGAGTGATGTGATATAGTGACATTGCGTTGTGGACGATTGTGAAGCCATTCAATACTTGTCAGCTCGACACTACTCCGAGTGTTGTGTTATGGTGATGTCAGACTTTAGTTCGACTTCGAGTCGATCGTGATCTAAATCGATGTGATAGTTTGGGTAACACCAACGTGCATCTTTACTACGAGATATCGGACTCTAATATATTGACTGTACATATCATTTGCATCCATAGTCACGTTCATGTCACAACCCATACTTAGTTAGCATCAGCGATCATTATCATACTTTCATTTCACGAACACATAGAGGCATTCTGTACGTCATGATTCACTCATCACACCGTCGATGAGAGGGTCATGTCAATTAAACATTAGAAATATCATTCACTTGCCAGTTGTACGTCATGGTTCACTCATCACACCGTCGATGAGAGGGTCATGTCAGTCATACATTTAACATATCATTCACTTACCATTCATGCATCATGGAACGAGTGATAAGGATACAAGTTTTACAATGTCAGTACATGACAACAGAGATTGTTGTTTGGTATGGTAAATATAATTTTAATTGCAATACACAGTCAAATGATACATACACGATATCATTTCAAAACAACAATCACACAGAATATTACAGACTAAACATAAATGCATATATACAAAGAATTGAATAGCATGACTGAGTGAGAGTATTCTAAAATTTGCATATATTATGATTTTCCAGTTTATTTCAGGTTTAAGATAATATTAAGATAATTATCATAGTGTTATTGTGTATTATGCTTGAATTTCTAATATTTCAGATTGTGGCATTAATGGTTTATTCACATAAGTGCTCCTGATACTCTGATGGTGGTTAACACTGTGAATATTTAACCTCATGCATATTAGTGAGGAGGCAAACTAAGTGTACATACCCAATAGCAGAGCTAAAGTTGACACAAGTCAAAACCACCCACAATCATATAAAAAGAAGATTAGGCTACAATTATTATTGTCACGTTGTATACTGTTACTTGATACATTACGGATTGTCAATATGATATCACAATGTTATCGATTTCAAATTTAATTTCATTCTAATGCAACAATTACGGTTATAGAATTTTGTTGATGACACCAATCCACGTCAATAGGCATGCAGTATAGTGAACTATAAGATCAACTCGACATAATAGATAAAAAAATAAAGATGCATTTGATGTCGGATCTCACATATAGAATTGTAAGAAACAAAAACGCCATGAGACCTCATATGATGACACTGGGACGACAGCTACGAAGGCAGCAAACCTCACCTACCAAATTTTTGTTTAAGCAAGTCAAGGTCAAATAGTAACCACTAAGGACAACATAGCAAGTTGAAAGAAAAGTCATATAAGTACAGGTCAAATACCAGCACTAATACAGAGGGATTGGTACCATTTAATCACACACGTCCCCTTGATCGGGTTTAATAGCTTTGGTTGGGGATGCTTGTCGTTATGGCAAATGAGGGACTACTATGGGGAGGACGCTTGACCTTATGAAGTTCATAGATTAGTTAGCACAGCCCTCCCATAAGATGGTGCTACACGACGTCTACCGGGGGTGTAGATAGAAGTTCGTGCCCGTATTATAATAATAATATTTTTAATGAGATTTTGTGTGTGATTATTAGGAGACCATACCATCGTATTAGCACAATTATATGTATGTTGGAATATATATATATATATATATATATATATATATATATATATATATATATATATATATATATATATATATATATATCTTATATATAAATTAGGATGTCCGTATCTCTGTCTGTCTGTATCTCTGTCTGTATGTATGTATGTCCTTTATACGCTCGCGAACGGGCCATCCGATTGAGATGAAATTTTCTACACGCCTTCCTTTCATTCCAGAGATGCCAACTGTCGTAGTTTTTTTTTCTTCATCCTCCTCCTCCCTCCTCCCTCCTCCCCCTCCCAAAATACGTACGTCCAGGAAATGGTCTTCTACATAGACACTTCTCTCTGAGGTCCGCGATAACAGCTGACCTTTATACGCTCGCGAACGGCCCATCCGATTGAGATGAAATTTTCTACACGCCTTCCTTTCAATCCAGAGATGCCAACTGTCGTAGTTTTTTTTTCTTCTTCCTCCTTCCTCCTCCTCCCTCTTCCTCCCTCCTCCTCCCTCTACCTCCTCCTTCCTCCCTCCTCCTCCCTCTTCCTCCTCCTTCCTCCTCCTCCCTCTTCCCTCCTCCTCCCTCTACCTCCTCTTCCCTCCTCCTCCTCCCCCTCCTCCTCCCTCCTCCTCCTCCCTCCTCCTCCCTCTACCTCCTCCTCCCTTCACATTCCTCCTCCTCCCTCTTTCTCCTCCTCCCTCTCCTCCTCCTGCTCCCTCCTCCTCCCTCATCCTCCCTCCTTCTCCTCCCTCCTCCTCCTCCCTCTTCCTCCCCCTCCTCCTCCTAATCCCTCCTCCTCCCTCCTATTCCTCCCTACTCCTCCTGTCTCCGCCCTCCTCCTCCCTCCTCCTACCTCCTCCCTCTTCCTCCTCCTCCCTCTTCCTCCCTCTCCCTCCTCCATCCTCCTCCTCCCTCTTCCTCCTCCTTCTTCCATCCTCCTCCTCCCTCCTCCTCCCTCTTCCTCCTCCTCCCTCTTCCCTCCTCCTCCCTCTACCTCCTCTTCCCTCCTCCTCCTCCCCCTCCTCCTCCCTCTTCCTCCTCCTTCTTCCTTCTCCTCCCTCCTCCTCCCTTTTCCTCCCTCCTCCTCCCTCTTTCTCCTCCTCCCTCTCCTCCTCCTGCTCCCTCCTCCTCCCTCATCCTCCCTCCTTCTCCTCCCTCCTCCTCCTCCCTCCTCCTCCCCCTCCTCCTCCTAATCCCTCCTCCTCCCTCCTATTCCTCCCTACTCCTCCTGTCTCCGCCCTCCTCCTCCCTCCTCCACCTCCCTCTTACTTCTCCATCCTACTACCTCCTCCCTCCTCCTCCCTTCTCCTCCTCCTCCTCTCCCCTCCTCCTACCCTCTTCCTCTTCCCCTCCTCCCTCTCCCTCCTCTTCCTCCTCTTCCTCCTCCCTCTTCCTCCTCCTCCTCCCTCTTCCTCCTCCCTCTCCCTCCTCCCTCTTCCTGCTCCATCTTCCTCCCTCCTCCTCCTTCCTCCTTCTCCCTCTGCCTCCTCCCTCCTCCTCCTTCTTCCTTCTCCTCCCTCCTCCTCCCTCCTCCTCCTCCCTCTACCTCCTCACTCCTCCTCCTCCCTCCTCCTCCCTCTTCCTCCTCCTTCCTCCTCCTCCCTCTTCCCTCCTCCTCCCTCTACCTCCTCTTCCCTCCTCCTCCTCCCCCTCCTCCTCCCTCCTCCTCCTCCCTCCTCCTCCCTCTACCTCCTCCTCCCTTCACATTCCTCCTCCTCCCTCTTTCTCCTCCTCCCTCTCCTCCTCCTGCTCCCTCCTCCTCCCTCATCCTCCCTCCTTCTCCTCCCTCCTCCTCCTCCCTCCTCCTCCCCTCCTCCTCCTAATCCCTCCTCCTCCCTCCTATTCCTCCCTACTCCTCCTGTCTCCGCCCTCCTCCTCCCTCCTCCACCTCCCTCTTCCTCCTCCCTCCTCCATTTAACCAAGACAGACAGACAGTCAGACAGATAGTCGGGAACGGGATCTTATATGACTACTTATATGATTTAAATGAGATGCTCTCCACCATGGGCTGGACTGGGTCAGACAGACAGACAGATAGATAGATAGACAGACAGACAGACAGTCGGGAACGGGAACTTATATGACTACTTATATGAATTAAATGACATGCTCCCCATCAGGGTCTGGGCGAAGACGGGCTGGGTCAGACAGACAGACAGACAGACAGTCAGACAGACAGATAGTCGGTAACGGGAACGAGAACTTATATGACTACTTATATGAATTAAATGAGATGCTCCCCACCAGGGTCTGGGCGAAGCCGGGCAGGGTCAGCTTATATATATATATATATATATATATATATATATATATATATATATATATATATATATATATATATATATATATATATATATCCCAAACCATCCCAAAAGGACACTGACCCCATTTACTTTATCAAGCAACTATAAACCACCCAACAGTGCAAGCCCAATCAATATGGCCGCCTACTCGTGTCCTACCACACCAGCATATCCTGGGGAACAAATATCTAACAGGTGCACCCTATATTTCATTTTTCACTTGAAGCATGCAATTCTAAACGAAGATGTCTATCGTAACAGTCATGCTCTGTGAATCCGCTACGATGACGACATGTGCACTCCTGCAGCCAGCGGACTTCCTCCACCTACATTCTCAAGCTAGATGTCGTGGTATCACATGCCCGGCTCTCCCACACTAAACACCGTCCGTTAAACCTTCACTATGAACACGCAGGCTTTTCATTTGCCTCTTAGCATAGAGCAATCCGTGTAAATCGCAATCGTAAATTCTCGTGGATCAATTGTTGTACTTCCCATTCAGTGAAGCCTGCCGGCCCATACCTATATTCCAGATCCAATGTTTTTATGATCCCCCACATGTCTGACATTCCCTCTGGCATTTCCTAAGCCCCGAGCCTACGGCTCTTAAATGTGTCCAGGGCCTTATACATGGGTTGTTCCTTGTCTGCAGCCACTCGCAGATATGATTTAGCCAGGCAGCACGTTTAGCCACCCGCAACCGTGGTAAAGCTAGGATGTGTCGCATACATATTACCGGTGTGTCCCTTGTGCATCCCAGGATCACCCGCATGGCGTTATGTATGCACTCTAGTTTCATCAGCTGACTCTTTGACACAGTGAGCAGTCCCAATTCATACTCAGATGGTGATAGAATCAGATGGTGATAGAATCAGGTGTTGATAGAGTATGAGCAACATTCTCTTCTCCATGTCCATTGTTGCCATAATCTTCAGTGTACCAAGTCCCTTCTTGATCTCATAACAACGCCTTCCACATGATCCTTGATCGACAACTTCTGTTGAAAGTGATTCCTAGATTTAAAACAAAAGTCTTAAAAGTCTAGAGGATCGACTTCATATCACAGGGTTTTATCCTATATGGCTCGGGCTCTTTTCGCTAGGAGTCTCCTGGACAAATTCACTCCTGAACCGAAAGATATTGCCCGGAATCGAACCCACAACCTTCGGAGCGCGAAGCAGGCGGCTTGACCACTTCGCCGCGGATACTCCCTAAATTCCTAGATATTCCTAGATATCTCAGCCTTATTTCCCTAGTAACATTTTCACCATTTATTATGAGACAGGGACGCAGGCCTTAACAATCTTATTGTCCAGAGAGCTCCATAGTACAACCGCTTTATCTGAGTAAATGACACTACCTGTCTGTGTACATCAGTCCATCACTTTGTTTACTGTCTCCTGCAACTCTTGCGCTTTCTCTCCCTTGTCTATACGTAAGGACATCTTCTGCAAATGTCAGTATTCTCACTGATGCCTCAATGCTTGCAACTTTACTTGTGTAAACATTGAATAGCACAGGCGGGATTGCAGATCCGTGTGGTAATCCGGGTGTAATAATGCACGCCACCGAAGTCCACGAACCTAGGCGGAGAGCAATCCTAGATGAGTGCATGGTAGCTGTAATCCAATTCACAACCCAGGTACCAACGCCCTTCACCATAAAAGTGTGCATCAAGAGATCATATCTGACTTTGTTAAACACATCCTTAAGATCCAGTGCGGCTGCCATTGTTTTCTGTCTATTATGGAACCCCTCATAAACATCAAAAACATGTGTAGCAACATTTGACCAGGTGTCTTTCCTTTGCCGGTTACTCCTCAACTCTCTTGGCAGTAGGTTTTCTTAGTGGTAAGCTGATCTTTTCTACGTCCTTGCCTTTCAGTCAGACTTTACCCAATGTCTTATCACCACTTATTTAATTTTTCAGCAGGTAAGGTGTCTCACAACCTCTCCCAAATGCTGCCTTGCCATGATAGTCTCTGAGTACAAAGGGTTTAAAAAGTTAGTTGTATGTCATTTACAGGACGTTGCAGTCAACCCCATAATGTTTTGTAGTTCGCTACAATGGTTTTTTTTTTTCGAGTTAAATCGTAGCCAAACTGGCCGAAACCATCGATTTACATTGTTGGCATAGTTAGTTAGTTAGTCGACAGATCATCCTCATTGCACATCGAACCATTCAGTTCATAAGTGTTCGGATCCCCTCCTCAGCAAATCCCACAGCGTGTAGCGGCTAACGACACCAGTTCTGTGTTGGTTTATCAATCTTTTGGATTCCTGTTCTTGTTTGGCCACACCTCACATTGTTGGTATATAAAAATGTAACAACTCACACAGTGGGGCGTTGGTGTAGCAGTTAGGAAGTTACGTTAACAAGGCGTTTGAGTGCTGTGAGACGAGGGTTCGGTGTCTACACTCTCCGTAGGGGAAAACTGGCCACCTATTCCTCGGCCACTCAAGCCTAAAAATAGGTCATGGTCCTAACACGTCACACACCCACTGCGTATTACTGCTTTGGGTAAAAAGAAATTGAAACACACATTTACTCCCATTTTTAATTCCCATAAACGACGTAAATGGATACTTCACTGAAGCAATGGATAGCGGAGTAACATCTAATATTGATTCTACAAAATAAACACATACAATCACACTTTGGCCCAGAACCCTTATCAAATGGACACAGAGCAGCAATAAATCTCTAGCGACAATGACAACTATATGGAGCAACGCCCCCCAGGGACAGTCATAAACATACGGTGACTCCAGAGTCATCAGCAAGTGGATGAGTGTAGCAGAATCTACTGGCGAATGTGATGAGAAACCAGCAACAGGAAGTCTAACAGCTAAATACCTAGATGGACTGACCACATGATGCAATCGGGTCAAGAACATGATATGATCTGATAATCCGGTGATCGTGTGAGACAGCTAAATAAAACAACCTGATGATGATGTTGTCCTGTTAGCTTCCTCTTCATCTTCTTCTTGTAGTCGTCCATGCCGTGCGGTGTTGGTGATCATGCCACAGCTTACTGACATTACTGTCTCTTGTGCTGCCAATCAGTTCCGATGCCGACGTTCATCCAGGCCATGATGTCAAACAGCCCAGAATGTTCTGCCTTGGACTATCCCCACCTCCCTTCTCCACTAACCTTTCCTTTGTGACGACATACTCCAGCTTTCCTCTTCTCAAGACATGCCTAAAGACTGTAGAATGCCTCCTTCAGATGTGAGTAACCAGTTCTCCTTATGAGTTAACGTTTTCTAACCTAAAAATACGTTCATCGCTCTTTCTATGCGAACACGATTTCCTCATCATGCTTCTATAAAACCTCATTTCTGCACACTTCCACGTAATTCCTCACTTATCTGTTGTCCACGATTCGCTTCCGTACATCAAGATATGTTCTATATAGCTCTTAAGATCTCTGTTCCTCATCTCAGCTGACAAAGATGCATTGCAGAGAATATTCTACATCTTGTAAAATGCTACCATAGCTTGGGCTATTCTACATTGAACTTTCTTATTAATACATCTTCCATCTGCTGTTATTAAAGTACACAGATACTTAAATACGTTGACTTTTTCCAGACTGACTCCAGTCACTTTGTTATACAATTCTTCTTCATAATACAAATTACTTCTGTTTTTCTTTTATTCATACTGATTTCTTTGTTTTGGCTTTATGTTGCTATTCTATCTACCATGTAAGCACGCGGCGATGCTAGTTAAAGATATCTTACAGTATACCAGAATAAGCAATGGTGTACATATTAAATGGGATCAGAAGAAGCGGATGACCATGTAAACGACCGACAGAAGAAATAACACTCCATTGGAATCTAAATACGCGAAGCCCATAAACCGGCCCGCCCCCGCTGTTTATGCTTCATCTCGACAAGCAACGTACAAGAGGAGCCGATCCTTAAAACAAGGAGAGTCTGGCATATGAAGCTACTACCTCCAGCATGAGAATGGAGGTGGAAGTAGTCACATCGGCTTTCAGTTGGGTAGAGGAGTCCGCTGCAACACACATTGTCTTCATCACGGACTCAAGGAGTATGCTTAGTAAGGTAGAGAAAGGAATGCTTCGCGTGGAATGGCTCACCTCGCTTCAGAGATCGCAGATTGTGAGAGTTGTATGCATGTTTCGCCCTGGCCCTGAAGGAGTGCGGGGGGAATGAACAGGCCGATAGGTTGGTAAGCAATGCACCTCTGGGTGGTAGATTATCTATGGACAAGGCGGGGGGGGGGGGGGTCGTGCGCCTGTGGAACCCGGTGGAGAAGGTGGGGGAACAGATTGAGAATCCGTATGTGGATTGTATATGATTGCAGGGGATTGATGGGAGTTCTGGTGGAATCTCAAAACTGAAAGACAAGGCCAGGAGAACTTTCAATCAGATGGCGGTGGGAACGATTAGTAGTGTGACTCTTCGCTGGATGTTCAACGAGGGGACGGAGAGCTTATGGGAATCTCCTGAGTGCAGTGATGTCAGTTCTTAGCTCAACTCAACTCGTACAAGAGGAACAAGATGAGATGTAATGAAATATAATACTGATTTTTCGGATATCTCCGTTCGCTGTGCAACTAACTGTCGGCGCACACTCCAGCACCATGAGTACACACAATGATTACGTGTGTCTGCGCCCTGCTGCTGTATGTTGGTATGGCAACTGATGCGCGCTCAAGAGTTCTTAACGTTGATGTTTGACCTTACGCTTTCGCCTGTTAGCCAGCAGCAGCCATTGCCAACCTAGTGGGTCTGTTGGCACTTTCTAGTACATCGCACCTCAATATCCCCTTCGTTATAGAAACAACATGAGGTTCGCAAATCCCAGTCTGGTTATAGGTAAGAAATACACGTTTTTCTTTCGTTTTACAGAACCTTTACTTTGACCTACAATGTCTACCATTAATCTACAAGGATCATTATCATATTACTCCGGGGCAGCGTTGATCTATACATAGATTAGTAGTGATTCTCCCAAGCAACAATGCTCTTCACGGCAATTTTAATGCGTGCTTGCCTGTGGGCTAACGAAAGTAGAACAATATATGCAAATGTAAGGCAGACGGTGTCCTCTGGTAATGTAATGAGAAAGGCTGTGGAAAATATCGTGACGACTGGAAAGATGTCAGAGAAGAGGCAGAGGCATATCGAGAGAAAAGATGCCCTAAAAACGGTGGTCTGGAGGAGTCTCATCAACAGAATTGATCCAGAACATCAAGGACCGAGATCTGTGGATATACATACACGGTGTGCGTCATTTGTAGGCCTCGCAGTGATGGGGATGTTGATAATGATGCTCGTCTGCATGTCCGTTTGTCCTCGTATGTTTAAAATACATTGTGCATTATTAGGCATACACTTAGAAATTAACTTAGCAATTGCAGAGATATGATTCTATAGAAGGATACTGAGATCACATGAACATAAAAGATAATGACAGTTTAAAAGAAGCCAACATAGGAAGCAGCTGGTTACTCGTAACACAAGTAGACATTTCGCATTCTCTTTAGCGCAGTGGTTCTCAACCTTTTTTTGGCCCGTGCACCCCTTCACCATATTTTTAGGACGTCATTCCCCCCCCCTCACCATAATTTTAGAACGTCATTCCCCCCCCCCTTTCGTATTTCCTCCCTAAAAATTCCCCCTGCCCCTACACAGTATACTAATAATTGAAGCTAAATTTAAAAGCACATACTAAAACAAGTCTAGACATCTACATAAAACGTGATTTGCGGATCTACTTATGTTATAAAATGAATTTCAGAAGGGTGAGACATACAGAACCGTAACGTATGAAGGGGAAAACATCAAGTAATCGGTTCTTGTATTAACGCGATCTTGTAATAATCTTCATTCCCCCCTGAAAACCCCAAAATTCCCCCCTGTGGGGGAATTCCCCACCGGTTGAGAACCACTGCTTTAGCGTCACGCGAAAGGGAAACTGGAAAATGTCGGGATAACGAGAAAGTTGCAGGGAAAGAGAGGGGAAGACCAAAGGAGAAGATACTGGACATCGTGGGAACGATTTGAAACATGCAATACAGAGGTACGACACGGGAGGTTGTCGAAGAGTATGATGACCACAATCAGAAGACTGTGGCTTAAAGAAGACGAAGAAGTAGAAGATGATGATGATGACGATGACGACGGCCCATGCTATATATTACATCCATCTGAGTGAACTGATTACACGCGGACAGTCTGCACTTATTTCCTTACTAAAGCGGTGTATTGGATTTCTGGTGTGCCTCTAGTTTTAAACTTAGGTTTTGTCGACGAAAAAAAGGCATTTGAAAGAGTAGATACAAACAAATTGTGGGAAATCCTAAAAAGATGAGGGAGTCCACATCTAACGATCTTATATAGAAGCTTATGTAATTACAACGAATGTACCGTAGAACAAACGGAGAACGCTTAGAACTATTCACCACAACAACTGGAGTACGATAGGGTTGTGTGCTGTCTCCCTTCTTATTCATAACTAACATAGACGGTATATGTAAAGAAACCAGTCAAACAAGAACCGCGACAACACCTCATAAAGAATAGATCACAGAAGAAGCACCAACGGAAAAGTACACTATTAAAGAATTCCTGTCTGCGGACGACCAAGCACTAAGTGCAAAATCAGAAGTTCAGATAGTTCAGCCCTAAACGAAGTGTGTAATGAAAATCAACATCAGTAATATAGATATAACCACAGATGAAAAATAACCAAGATCCACCTAAAAAAGAACACCCCGTGAAACAAATAAAGAACATCAAGTACTTAGGAAGATAATATGGTCAAATTGCAAATTAGAAAAGGTCGAGAATAGATGCAATACGACTAGCCAACACAATGGACAAATAACACTAATACTAAACATCAAACAAGCATCACTAGCTGCTAAAAATGCTACTCTATAACACAATCTTCCTACCAACTCTATTCTACCAATGCCAAAGATGGACACTGAAAGAAAATAGAAAAGGAAATTTACAGCAACCGAAATGACACTCCTGAATAATACCCAACATATCAAGGAGACAGAAAATCAGAAATGATGAAATCAGTGCTAAAGTATGGGTAATAGCAGGTTAGATTTAATTTAAAAAAAAAAAAAAAAAACAGCAGCTGAAATGATTAGGCCACGCAACTAGGCTACAAACTGACAGTTTATCACAACAAGCAATGGAACCAGACTAAATTGAATCAGAAGAGGAGGCAGACCATGTAAACGCTGGACAGAGGGAATAACAGAGTCCAAGGGAATTTCGATATATGAAGCACACAAACGGGCGCTCTCCCGTTGTTTATTCATAACCTCGACAACGCAAGGTACAAGATTAACGAGATGAGATGTTTGTATACCGGCGTATTTATGGGAGTTTATCTGTGTTTATTGCCCCACATACGATTCAAATGTAACTGTACCGATAATAAGCAATGTCACGGAACTGACCGATGGAATCTCTTCTTTGCTAGATATAATACAACTGTTTGATATGTTTGTTAATCTGACTTATTCTTGTTAACCGGGAATATGGTAGGCATGTGGCATTATACAAATAACTGGCCTTGACTTCTGCCTAAGTGTGATGCTGATATCTAAATAAACACACTGTATAGTTTGACGTTCATAGTTACCGATCAGTATGTTATGATATGCTATGTCGCACGACTTCACTACCTAACCTTATGTTGTATGCTATGTATGATATGCTATGTCGCACGACTTCACTACCTAACCTTATGTTGTATGTTATCATATGCTATGTCGCACGACTTCACTACCTAACCTTATGTTGTATGTTATGTATGATATGCAATGTCGCACGACTTCACTACCTAACCTTATGTTGTATGCTATGTATGATATGCTATGTCGCACGACTTCACTACCTAACCCTATGTTGTATGTTATCATATGCTATGTCGCACGACTTCACTACCTAACCTTATGTTGTATGTTATCATATGCTATGTCGCACGACTTCACTACCTAACCTTATGTTTGTATGTGATGTATGATATGCTATGTCGCACGACTTCACTACCTAACCTTATGTTGTATTTTATGATATGTAATATCACACGACTTCACTACCTAAACTTATGTTGTATGTTATGATATGCTATATCACACGAAGTCACTGCACACTAGGCTCTCCCATGCGTGCTCAGTCCTCTGATACAGCAGACTTCCCACAGTACTTCTGCACTCCCAACTCGTGAAATCGGGCGTCGGCGTCTCATCAATATCCGCCAACCGAGGCCGTACTGCATTGTCTTGTTGTATGATTTTATCGGTAATTGGTAGCGTTTCGTTCTAACATGTCTAAACCACTTTATCTATAGTAAGTGTCTCGATAAATTCGATGCATGAAGTTAGACGCATTCTATTTTTGATGTCATCTTTTCGCATTCTGCCTCTTCTGGACGTAGCCTTTCTCAAGCATTTCATCTCACACGTGAGTCTTCTATCGTCAAATGCTGATAGGGATCACATTCGACACTTGATAACAAAATGTTGGAAGAAAAATCATGTTTATCATTTGCTGTTTGACTTTCATGGTAACCATAATATGTTTAAGTATTGGTGACAGCTGATAAGTCAGTGTTTAACGTTTGCCATCTTGTTTTTAATCTCTGTTGAATGTTCCGCCCACTTTGAAAATATTACCTATATGTTTGAACAGTGAATCTTGCTTTACTTCAGTGTCTACTCGACTCGACTCGAAACAAAAAACCCACACGGAACTCGTTCAACCTGCTGTCGTTGCCTTGGTTTTATTTAAGGTCCGTTGCTTATGTGATTTTCTTTATTAGTTTATTCCTCTTTGCAGATTATTTCTCTGTTGCTGCTGATTTACTGCTGTGTCCTCAGCTGGGAGTATGGCCGGTGTGGTTACTCATCTTGTTGCTGTTTTTAATCATCTTTCCTTCCGTTAGTGAGTGACTTGCCGCTGTCTCGTATGTATGTCTTGCTTCATGGGTTTAGTCTTAGAAGGGCATCCCTAGTTTCCTCAGCCTCTCTGTTCTTCTTCTATTGCGCTGATGTGTAATTTCGCCATGCGTTAAATATCTGGGACACGTGTTCTCCTGTATCTTTGTAGACTCGCTTTGGTTCAGCCTCAGGTTATGAGATAGCATTTGATAGTCTTTGCCCCTACCGCGTGTTTATGGTAAGTTAGTGGCGTCTGCTTGTAAGTCTTTGGTGTTAGCCATCTCATTCTTATTCTCTTTCTTTTATAATGGGTTTTAACAATTCCTCCATTGCTCGTTTGTTTTGTGCAGTACGGGCTGGATTAGTCGATGTATCTGTCCGCAGGATCTTGCTCATTTGTTCCTTCACTTGTGCTATCTGGTCTCGGAATCGTATTTTCCCCCGGCTGCTTCGCTACTTCGTCGCACCTGATTTGTGTTGCAGTGATTTTGGTGGTGAAGGTAGCCCAGATATATGGCTCCGTGTTTGCCGAAACAGTTGACACATTTCCTGTCGGTGTCTACTGTGTACCCGCGAATTTATATTTGTCAGCCACCTGTGCTAATGGACAACTCTAAATGTATTCATACTCAGTTCTATAATACGTGTTGGCGATTTAACACGTAACATTATCTTACGTTCTACGTAATGCACAGACAATGACATGAAATAGGACGCCATGTAGAGAAGCTTATGCTTTTGATTCTGCTAAACATGGTCTTGACTCCAAGAGGATATGATTACCGATATTTTGATTGTACTTGTTGTCCAGTGGTCATCTATCTTTTCAATTTATGATCTGTAGAATGATGGGTACTTCTTCGGGAGATCCGGGTTCGAATCCTCGAAAAGGTGTGGATTTTTATTTTCTGTCGGGTACAGAAAGAAAACCCTAATCTGCGCACTTCGCGGCAACTGCACTAGCCAGCCCTACTTTGTTGTTTGGCACTGAAACAGTAAACATTGGATGTTGGGATGTCTCTGTTGGATGCACAGGAGTTAAGAGGATAACAGTCACAGAGTACAGGCAGAAAACTAGCTACACAGTGCTACTCAGGAGTCGATAGGATAATACTCACAGAATAAAGGTAGAAAACTAGCTATAACCAGTAAAGGAAGAAAACTAGATATAAATTGATACACAGGAGTCAAGAGAATAACAGTCACAGAGTAAAGGTAGAAAATTAGCTATAAGTCCCACATATGCAGGTGTAGGTGAGAAAATGGAAAATGATATAAATTACGCGTATTAAGGGAGTGGGGGGGGGGGGGGGGTGAGTCAAAACGCAAAACAGTAATATTCTTGTTCTTACGCATACCTAATATCTGTACAATCATAGAACACACAAACGGAAGAGGCACACTTAGCTAAAAATGTAAAAGTGTATTCAATCGATAGAGAGCAACTGTTTAAGCTTTATACTCCGTAAGGAGCACGAACAAGTTTTACTGATGAGCAGATTTGTTTTCGTAATCGTTTTCAGTTCAAACACAACAATTGATATCTGTGTATAAAGAAAGCATTCTTAGCAATGCTGTGACACCCAACCAGTAGGAGTAAATGCGGGCGGACTTTCAGACAGGCTGGCACTGGTACCACCAACCTCTTCGTTGGTTAATTGAGAAGGGAGTTAAAAAAGTTAGTTGCATATTCTTTACAGGACGTCGCAGTCAACACCAGCATTTTTTTTTTTTTTGCTGTTGTGATCTCTTAAAAAGTTTACGTTCAGTAGTTTGCCATTGATTTCAGAACCATTTCTTTAAAAAAGCTGCGGTGGCGGTCTGCTGCCTAATGGCTCTCACCTGTGTCTCGAACGCAGGTATACGAGATTAGACACTGCATCCGTAACCACGGAACAGGCAAGAAGGAAGTACGAAAAAGCAAAAGCAAAATGAATATGACAGAAAAGCTCGACGGATGAAATAACACACACGATAAAGGCGAAATGTTACGACCGAATCTTCATCAACGGAGCAACAAGCATGAAATAATACAATAAATAAATATGAAAAAAAAAAAACAACAACAAACAAGCAGCAATGCAGGTTAGTACTTCCCTGAATAATTGTTCAATCGTGTCTCCCTGAGAACGACTTCAGCGGAAAAGTTGGCCTATGTGTGCGTGCGTGTGTGTGTGTGTATGTGTGTGTGTGTGTGTGTGTGTGTGTGTGTGTGTGTTTTGACACCCGTTAAGCTTCTTAGACATGGTGAGTGAGTGTGTGTGTGTGTGTGTGTGTGTGTGCGCGCACGCGCGCGTGTGTGTGTGTGTGTGGGTGTGTGTATGTGTGTGGGTGTGTGTGTGTGTGTGTGTGTGTGTGTTCTGTGTGATTTCTTCTGTCTTTTCTGTACTGCCTTAAAAGCTCTCGGTGGCAGAATACCCCTTTTACTGAAGAAGGGGGCGGGGCACGCCTGTGATTGTCCCGCGCGTAATGCTGATTCTGAATTTCACGTGTCACATATTTCATTTCATATTCGATATCAACAGTCTGTGTATGTCTTTGATCGTCCAGGAGGCCTAGATAAGCTTGTTGTCGTCGTTGCCTGTGCCGGGTTCAGTCTGAAGGACAAGTTAAAAGCTGAGAGGCCTGAAAAGGGCCTAGGCTCTTATAGCGTACGAAGTGCTCCTAAGCCGGCGCTGACCGCTGGCACTCCCGGCATCCCGTCACCATGTGCCATGAGCGCCAAAAGCTGTGGCTGCCCAGATGAAAAAAGCGGGAACCCTTGCACCACGAAGACTCCACCAGAGGTGAAAACGAAAACGTGCGGTGGAAACAAGGAGGCTCGCGCCGCGCCGATGGCAGACTATGAGATGAGATCTCCCGCGCAGGACCAGCTCAACGAATTCAAGAAGTGCAAATCGGTTAGTGTTTGTGTTGTGCAAGGAACAGAATCCACCCTCATCAACTCACCAGACGTTAGTTGGTTGCCCCATACTTTATGTCATCATCATCATCATCATCATCATCATCATCATCATCATCATCATCATCATCATCATCATCATCATCATCATCATCATATCATCATCATCATCAAGTGCCATGCCAGCTGGCGTAGGCGTTCATGACTCTCTAGATTTCTCGGTCTTTGGTTTCCTGGACCAACTCTGCTGATGATATTTCTCCACGCCACAGTCTCAATCCATCCTTTATACATACGTCGCTAATACTCTGCTCTTAAGGCTCGGATGGCGAGGTAGCGGGATTAGCGAACTCCTACATCGGCCAGCTGGACTGAAATGTTGACTTTTAATCCTTGACTTGGGGATGTAAATTACAAATACCTCAGAAGTCGTACACAAATACCTGGTAATACCACTGGTAATAGGGAAATGTAGCTCACACACAAAAAAATAGTCGGGCATAGACTACGCTTGAGCTCAAAGCGAACAAAATAAAACATACATGTACATGCAGTTCGGTAACTTTCTAGGACAGTGGTTCTCAACCTGTGGGGAATTCCCCCCCCCCCCCCGGGGAAGTTTTAGGGTTTCCAGGGGGGGGGGGGGTGAAGATTATTTCAAGATCGCGTTAATACAAGAACCAATTACTTGATATTGTTTTTCCCTTCATACTTTACGGTTCTGTACGTCTCACCCTTCTAACATTCATTTTATAAAGTAAGTAGACCCACAAATCACGTTTTATGTGGACGTCTAGCCTTGTTTTGGTATGTGCTTCCATTATTACGTATACTGTGTTGGGGCAGGGGGGGGGGGGAATGACGTTGTGAAAATATGGTGAAGGGGGCACGGGCCAAAAAAGGTTGAGAACCACTGTTCTAGGATATAAATAAACAAATGACGAGAGAGAGAGAGAGAGGCAGAGAGAGAGAGAGAGAGAGAGAGAGAGAGAGAGAGAGAGAGAAAGAGAGGGTTAATGCAACAGTAGGGTAGTTACTACTAGTTCTTTTATAATTCTTTACATTTGAAATAATAATCTTTTCCGGACCCCCAGGGCATTGTTAGTGTTCGCCTTCATTATTTCAACCCGCTCTCTGTGCTTCTTCGCGTCGTTTGATTAACTCTTCATTTCCCCCTGATTTCCTTTGATACATTCAATGTTTTCGTTGTCATATTTTTATATTTTTCAAACCTATGTACTTCTACATTACCTACAGTATTTAAATATTGAGCACAACCCACTACTGGCAACGCCGATTGCATTCTGATATGAACCTAAGGCCTATCCACGTCAATATGGAAGCACTATACTCGAGTTTCGCCCTCATTTGAGCTCATCAGTAGTGCATATCCCTGACCGGATCCGGAAACAGTCCCGGATCACGCGTGTGAAGCGGGTGTGTAACCACGCGGCACACACTGGACACACCAAATTATCACAACAGAATACCACTATGCTCAAGTATTAGGCTAGGCTACAGTATTTCCCCAAACCGGCTCTGTTTCTTCCCATTTGTCCTCTCTCCATTATGTTCTTCTCACCTCTTTCCGTCATTTTTTTGTTTTCGTTTTTTCCTGCCACATATTTGTCATTCATTTCATAAATCAGCAAACCACTGAGCACACATAATAGATATAGGAGACGTGTTTGAAAACTGACGTCAACAACATAATAGCTTACTTGAAAACTGGCACATCGGCTGAAAAGTCTTCTATGTCAGCCGAGACGTACAATTCTAGTTGAGGTTCAGTGGAGGTTTCAACCACATAGCTTTATCACGTCTGTCTTGACAGTCAGTTTCATGGGAGTGTGTCGCAGTGACACTTTACGACAATGCCCTATCACTGAAAATAGAAGTGATTCTAGCGGGTTCCAAAGCGGGAATATCGATAAATGAAGCCCATAAGCGGGCACTCTCCCACAGTTTATATTTCACCTCGACACCGCAAGGTACAAGAGGAACAAGATGAGATGAGATCAGACTGTTAGTTTGCAGCTCATTGTTTATTTACTGCCACTCTAATTACTGTCTTAATACGTTTGTTTGTTATGAAAACTGGAAACACAAATATAACAACAATAATGACACGTAATGTGAGTGTGGATACGGCGGCTGGCATTACTCATTACGTAATTTATTAACATTCATTCCAAGTTGGTCTTCAGCTTAGTTTTCAGTTAAAATAAAAATTCCACACATAGTAACTGGTCGTAGATAGACTGGTGTATGATCCGCTACCCGGGATCATAGTGTGTGTGTGTGGGGGGGGGGGGGGCGGTAGAGGTTAGAATATACGTCGAGATTTTGTCGTCAACATGGAGAAGTTGCAAGATGTGTTTGAATGATTATAATTCTAGTAGTAGTTTACTTAATTCGCTTGTGTAAAGTGCATAAAGCTTTTTTTCAGTCTGGTATATGTGAACACGTTTCCTCTTTCTACAATGAAAATTGTCTTTAACGTATGTTTTAATGTGTTAAACAAGTAGATGAAACAAACATTTAACCTTACCCACAACAAATGGAAACAAACTGTAGAAAACAGGACTGGATGAGACAGACATGTTATTACTGACATGGTGCGTGCAGCAATGTTCCTCAAAGTGGACCATTACTGACGTCTGCTACAGTCTACAAAGCAGTCGTATTAACCACACTGCTATATGCTTGTGACACCTGGACTGTTTATCAACGACACACTAGGAAATTAAACCACTTCCACACAGTCTGCCTTAGGAAGCTATCGAAGATTAAATGGCAAGACAAGGTCCCAGACACTGAAGTTCTAGAAAGAGCGTCCATGCCGAGTATCCACACTCTACTAATGAAGAATCAGATTCGCTGGGCTGGTCACTTAACTCGCATGCCAGATCACAGGCTCCCTAAACGATTTTTTTTACGGTGAGCTGTGTGGTGGTAAACGCTCCCAAGGCGGCCAGAGGAAACGCTTTAAAGACACTCTGAAAATCTAACTGAAAGCTTTTGGAATTCATCTTAACACCTGGGAGACTGCTGCCAAAGACCAAAATTTGTGGCGTACATCATTACGCAAGGGTGCAGTCACTTATGAAGCAATCAGGACTGCAAGAGCTGTGAAAAGGCTGGACAGAAAAACCACGGCAGGAGATCCTCCTCCTGGAAAGTCAAACATTCTTTGCCCACATTGTCAAAGAATATTTCGAGCCAAAATAGGCCTTATCAGCTATCTTAGAACTCACGGTTTCATACTTTCAACCCCACTGGATGAAATGAATGGTCATCATCATTCTTGATAGACAAACGACAAATACTAGTACAGCACACATTAACAACGTTCGTACGAACTCTCAGTTATTCTAAAGGAGATGACAATGAGACCTGAGACCATACGCGTTTGAGAACCACTGAGGTACAAGATACATAATGGGACAAGACGTGAGTGTAAATAAAAACATCACGTTGCAGGATATCGAGGACAACCCCAGCATCAGATTGATTTTCTAGGCAATGTTACGTCCATTAGATTGACCATTACTTTCTGAAGGAGAGGCCAACATTGCAGTTGAACTGACCGATGTAGTATTAAACACCTTAGCCTGCCGTCAGTGCACCGGGAGTTTAAGCACAACAGCATTAAGCCACGCAAACGAGTAAATACAATATAAATATATTTGATATATAAAATGACCAGATTCAGTACAGCTAGTGACATTATTTTTATCTTTTTTGTTAGCTTCCGGCTAATAGAGATTAATAAGCGATTAGTAAATTAAGAGGTGATGAAAATACGCATGTGCTGGATATGACACATGTTGAGAAAACCTGAGGATAGTATAACTAGATACATCCTTGTCTGGAACCCACGGGGGGGGGGGGGGCGAAATAGTTGATCTCTAAACACACGGGCCATCTACACGGACACTGTGTTGTAGATGTTACATTCCCCTCTCCAAGATTAGAAACCGGCGGGTTGTACAAGACCCGGTACCCGAACTTTACATCTGGGTAGAAGTATAATAGCGGGTAACTACGCTATGACTCGGTACAGCACACATACAGGTTAAGATTATGCCTGGCTTGGAAACGGTTCCTACATGATCAACGGTAATTATATGATAAGATACTCTCACCTAGTCAGGGAGACCGAAGAAATAAATACCAGCAGAAAGGTTAGCAGGACTGGGTGAGCTGCCAAGTAAAGGAAACCTGCAGGAGTACGAGCATTAGAAGTAAACAGTAAGTAAAGGACCCTTTTAAATTCCTTAAGGCGCTAGACCCATAAATGTATAAACTAATCAGCACTCGTGATGTGGTCAGTAATAACGCCGGCCGTCTTTACTTCCCAAGGCATTTTCTGGTATCCATTTTAGACAGGGTCACCTAAGAGCCCAGGTCAGTCTTAAAAATTCGATTCCGTCCCGATGGGTATAAAACACATGACAAACGGGGCCGGCAGGCGAGCATTCTAGAGGAATACTTTTGCAGTCCGCTTCTAAAAAACATGAAGCAAGATCATTCTGAAGCGATTTAAAGATACCATTGACCATACCACTGATGCTTCTCACCGGGTACAATAGCTTATGCGATCTGAGACACAGGGCAACATGCATTTCGTTGTTTGCTCACAGGCGATCACCTACATAACTACCAGCGCTGGAGCTGCCGTCGGGTCCAAAACTGCATCCCTGACCGTGGGTCAGCGGGGCACCATGCTGCTGCAGGACTTTGTCTACCTCGATGAAATTGCTCACTTCAACAGGGAGAGGATCCCTGAGAGGGTCGTGCATTCCAAGGGTGCAGGTGAGAAACGTTCGTAATCCATTTAACGTCTGTTTGACGTGTTACATTCTTATTATACTTAAAGGCACGCAATTGTCTACAGCGATACACTTTCTCTAATAATGGATTCAAGGAAGTTTAAAGGCAAAAGGTCGAGTTCATTGCCCCGGGTTTTACCCGTTGTGGCTTAGTCTCCATCCACAGAGCGGTCTGCCGTAAGCATTGCACAGAGCACAAACTTAGTAGCCCCAGTAGTCTCCGTGTGGATTAATGTCCACTCGGGAACAGAATAACGGGGTCCAGAACCGAACCCACGACCCTCGGAGCACGAGGCAGACGACTTAGCATTTGGCTACGAAATCTATACTAACACCCTGCTCATCACTAGTTGCAACTGTGAAAGTTGTGTACGCATGTTAAACTGTGCTGGAGCAACAAGCATGTGACATGTCTAAATGTTCAATCTGCTCTTTATGAGCTTTTATAGAAATAGTACCAAGCTCGTTCTACTATACAGCGAGGCTAGGTTGTGCTGCGGACAGAGTCCTATCAATATGGAATAAAAACCTGGTGCAATAAAGTCGATCATTTTACCTCTATACACATGTTTAAACAATGAAATCGACATTTCTAAGACTTTAATACTACACAATTGTCTGGGAACGAATGCTGTCCTTACATGTTTCGTTGTAGACTAAAATGCAATGTAGGACAGGTTAATGACGACACATGTTTTAATATGTCTAGCTAGTCGAACTTCGAAGTGCACATGTCACTTCAGCGAGGTAATGTCGGCACATGAGGGTGGCTGATTCGATTCCCGGTATAAATATAGCATCAATGTATGTATTGTCTACCGTATCTTCTGATTTCTACTTATTGTCTATGTCTGCGAGGAGTGTCATTCAGTATACACAGGTTGTCTATGTATGAACACATCAGTTTAGATAGACGCAAATTTGCACTAGAAAGCAGTGTTTGTACTTTAGCTCTATGTCTTGTCCTCACGCAGGTGCTTTTGGGCAGTTCGAGGTTACCCATGATATCACCAAATATTGCAAGGCGGGAGTGTTCAAAGTTGGCAAGAAAACCCCGATTGCTGTCAGGTTCTCCAATTTTGGTGAGGTTTTGTATTTGTGTGGAGAATATAATCTTTTCTGCTTTACAGTTGCTACCATATAACAGTAGACGGCATTACATGCTTTCTGTTAGCGTCGAATGTTGGGCGGCGCTCACCAAACTAGACACCCCCACATTGAGACAACTTTTGGCGAAAGAGCGCAATTGGGAGGAGAGTACAAGCGGTATCCTGGTATGAGGATATGCAGTCTAAAGACTAAATGTCATGGCAGAAGTGACAAGGCCCTAAGCCATGGTCGGCAACTGATCTAGGATCGAAGCTCCGACAGGTGGATCGTTAGAGCATTGCTTTGCTAATCCGGCAGCTTTAGCAGCTTGTCTTGCCCCGGTGTATTGGGGTTACATTTCCTCTTTAGTAAACCAGGCAGGCCGAGAGAGGGATCATGCTGCATGGGCAAGACAAATGAAAGAAACGATAAACTGTAATATCAAACTTTTAACCGTAATCTGTCATATCCCATAACGAATAACAGACTAGATAGTAGTCTGCAAAAGTTACCTAGTAGCACCGTCGATTATGTTGGCAACTAACACGGAATAGAGAGAGAGAGCTTGTGATATTGTTCCACGGTCTGTCCCGTTCAGTAATTGATTAAGACTGGGATATTGTAACACTAATTTCTGCAACTTAGTGTAATAAAGGAACAGATTCAGAATTATTTGGGGGTGAAAGGAGGTGGGGGGGGGGGGGGGGGTGCGCTGTAAAACAAAACATAAAGCATTTGCAAAATAAGTAAACATTAAGCGTATCGTTCCGCATTTGCAAACCAAGGAACATTTATAAAAATATCCTACCGACATTTACAACATAAGGAACATATATACACTTACTGTACCGATAAGTAGTAGTTTCTGGTTATACTTTCAATTTCTTTGTTTTTCGCATTTAAATACTATGACGACTCACTACAACAAAGAAATAAACAAACAAACAAACAATAAAACAAACAAACACACAAAACAAACAAACAAAAATCACGGAGCAGGAACCTGCTATGATTATGAAAATTGGTACGACCATCACATTTTTGGGGTCTGAATGCATGGAAAAATAGGTGGTCAGTCTCTCCCTGCTGTAGCATGCATGATTCGAATTCTGGTCCGACTGCGCTCGTGCCATTGTCAGAGTAACGTTCTAGCCATTACAGCCACACCTCCCGCTCGAGTACTCACAGCAGAGTTCATGGTGAATGACACGGCACAGGGAGAGAACGAACAGGGGCAGTATTACGCCCTAACCAGTACAGCAGTGACTCCCGCTCGAGTACTCACAAGAGGCCTTTGATGTAAATGATGGTCATCGTGAATGCCCTGGCACAGTGAGAGAACGAACATTGGTATATTACATCGTAGTCATTACAGCAGTGACTCCCGCTCGAGTGCTCTCTACAGACCTTTGATGTACATGATATGCTAAATGACAAGTCACATGGGGTGAACAAACATTGGCGGTATTATCTCATGCATTTGTTAGTGTCAGCCGGTTACCGTTATATAATATATTGCTACTCCGTCAGCTGGTGAAAGAGGAATGGCAGATACCACCCGTGATCTCATTGGATTCGCCATCAAGTTTTATACGGAGGAAGGCAACTGGGACCTCGTAGGAAGCCATCTGCCCGCCTTTTTCCTCCGGGACCCGATCCATGTGAGTTGTGGACATGAGCAATTGTGATTGTCAGTGTGGTTTTAATCTGTTTACTGCGTCTCTATCTGTGTATTTGCCAACATGTTAAGAACTAATGGCATGATGTGGCATAGATTACAGCTTAATAAGTGGGAGGGGGTTGTGCCGGTGCTAACAGGCTTTCCCGCTGGCCCGGTGATCATGTGTTTGATTTTCTTCAAATCGAATGTTTTCAAACTGATTTGGTCTCTCACATCTCATCATCAGTATCATCATCCAGTGCCTTGCTGGCTGGCGTAAGCGATCATACCTCTCCATAAATTGCGATCTCCGACGTCGTGGATCAATTCGTGTGTTGACTCCCTTCCGTGCCATGACACAAGACTGTCAAGAATAATCTCTTCCTCTATCTCTTTTTCTACAAATATTTCCGGTTGTTACAACATGTTCTCATAACTTAGCCAAAAACAATGACTGTCTCTTTCATATGTTTGTGATAAGTTGTCTTTGCGACTCTGCTTCCCTTAAAACCTTCCGATTGCTCATTGTGGGTGTCCAATTAATTTCCATCATTCTTCTATAAAACCGCATCTCCAATGCTTCCAGGTACTTTTTCGCTTGTTTACTAATTGTCCAGGACTCGCAGCCGTATGTTAAAACTGGTTCTGTGTAACATGCACGAACTCTCTAACTCTCAAGGACATTGACTTAATACATAACACCTTCATTTGATAGAATGCAGTCCCAGGTCTAAACATCCTTAAATATGTACCAGGAAATGTCATAGGGCGTAAGGGCGGCAGACGTGATATCAACCGCATAGCCCATCGAATGCCAATTGGTTGCTTTAAATAGTATGAAGCTAATACCATATACCAAATGCACCGCATTTAGGGCACCAGAGACACACGAAATCGTGTATTTTCTTCTCCCTCCTCGCTCAAAGACGGGCAGATGCTAGGAGAGGCCGGAGGTAATCTCCAGCCGCCGTGTCCACCTCGGAGCTTCAGAGGTTAAAAAAGACCGAACGCGGTTGAGGACGAATTACGAGAAAGGAAATGAAAACTACAGACCGGCGCACGACAGCTGAAGTGAGATGGCGGAACGAGCAGACGACAATCTTCAGACTCAGAACTAGACATTGTAGACTCCGCACATTTTTTATTAAGCGGATAAAAATGGATAATTATACAGGCGTCCATATCCAGTTTTAGTTACTGGCTGGGGCCATGATCGTAATGATTCTCAAACTGATCAGGCTATCGTTCTTTTACTGTATGGAAGAGTGAGAAAGCGAAAATGGTAGAGAGGGGAGAGACAAGTTGTAAGAAATCTGGAGAGGGAGAGAAATTGAGAGAGAGAGAGAGAGAGAGAGAGAGAGAGAGAGAGAGAGAGAGCAGTAAACAGGTGTGTCCAAATAGTTAGGATGTAGAGACAATTATTGACTCTACTAGTCCAGCATAGGCTAATAGGTGGTAGTTTTGGGTGGGGACATTCACAGTATGTAGTTATTGGTGACCGGTCTCCCTGGCTAGGGTTTAAGGACGTTGTTCATAATCCCGTATACTCTCGTACGAAACACAGCTGCGCGAGATTCGGCAGCGGATCGCGTCACGTTGGTTACTTACGGAGGTATGTGAGCTGGTCGGTCAGAAAGCAATGGCAAACTACTGAACGTAAAACTTGCAAGACATCAACAGCAGCTGAAAAATGTTGGTTTTGACTGCAATGCCCTGTATAAAGATATGAAAAAAAAAAAAAACAACAACAAAAACGTTATTGGTGATCAGTACAGGAGTGGAGAAACCAGATCAACTGAAGGCGGCGAACCATAAATGGGGCAGGAAAGGGAAATACATCATCGTAATAATCATCATTTGTACACAAATGAATATCATAACATATATACACACACACACATACACGTATACACACACACACACACACACACGAACGCACAAGCACGCATGCACGCGTAAACAAACCACACACACACACACACACTCACGCACCAACACACAAAGTATGTGATATTATATTAGACCATTGCTGTCTGAAGTACGTGTGAGCGTTTAACACCAATCTGGCTAATGATAGCATATTTTATATTCCAGTTTCCCAGTTTTGCGCATAGTCAGAGACGAAACCCGGTGACGAATGTCAAGGTAATATGATGACGTAGTTGGCGACCTTTGTCCTCTGTTGTTTTTATTTAATTGAATTGATGTATAGATAGAATGTATATTCTTCTTCTTCTTCACATGTCTGTTCTAGGCCATGCACCAGCTATCCATGACCATTGTTCTATCTGATATTTCTATGTAGTTCGTGTTACTGATATTGCTGTATGTTGTCTAGCGGTTACGCTTTTGTTTCTTCCTGCTGCTCTAGTCTAGTCTTTTCCTTCACGTAAGATTTATTTCTCTGTGTTACTTCTCCTGTTGATGTGTCCCATACATTTCATTTGTCTCTTATTTGAGGATTTAATAAATGATGTAGAAACATCAGGGATTGTTTTCTTCTCTGTCCAGGATATTCCCAACTTTCTTCTCCTAAACCACATTTTCACTCCCGCCAGTTTCATCACAATTGCACTTCTCATTCCGAAGTAAGGTCAGACGAACGCACATTTAGATTGCAACTGGTACCGTTAGTAAAGGGACTCTTCGCCGGTTGTTGAGAATGGGGAATCGAGGCTGTGACCTCGGTTCTTAATTAAGCTCAACCCTTCACTACTCACTGTCCAGCATCTTCTTCCATACAGAGGAATCGTCCATATAGAAGAATCGTTCAAACTGAAGAATCGACCATAGAGAAGAATCATCCATACAGAAGAATCGACCATACAGAACAGTAGTTCCCAAACTTTTGAAGCAGCGGGCCATATCTACTATTTTCGGTAGTTAAGCGGGTCACAACGTTATAACATTATAAAAGTCGTGCAATATCATTCTTAACTTTCTTAACTTTCGTCAACAAAATTCTAAAACTTTAAAGGCAGTCAGTGTTAGTACTACACTGCGGTCATTGTTTGGTTTAAAATCAAAAGTTCATTTAACAATACATTCGAAAATCGCTATTAATGTAATTAATTTACGAACAGTTGTAACAGATGACAACATGGCGCCTTGCGCAGATTGGTCGACAAGGCTTGGAAATGGGAACTTTATAACGTTTCGTTGCGAACTGAACAGGCGCATTCGATAATATCTTAGCATAATATCCACGAGCAGAGTAAATTATCTCACGCTGACGGGGCGCTCCGAGTGAATTTGTGAAAATATTAAAATATAGTTTATTGGTCGAAAGGATAAGAACGCATGTTCTTAAACATCCGGTGTGCTGATGCTAATGTTACACCCTACACCGGACAGCTGGACTAATCTACACGCAAAATTCAGTCCATCACTACTATAAATTGTGTGTATGGACTATGCTTGAGTTCAAATCGAGTGAGAGCAAAAAAATTATTATATTAAATAACGAGGCCTCGCGTGCCACTTCCTGACAGCTGGCGGGCCACAAGTGGCTCGCGGGCCATGGTTTGGGAACCTCTGATACAGAAGAATATTCCATACATTGGAATACGCCATACAGAAGAATCGTCAATAGAAGTATCGTCAATACGAGGAATCCTCAATTAAAAGAATCGTCAATAGAACAATCATCAATACAGAAGAATGGGCCACAAACAACTTTTTAGTGGGCCGATTGGTTTGTGTGTAGTGACAGCTTTCGGAATGCAATTGACGTCAGTGAATTTGACATACTGTCACATTTCATGAATACTCTACATTTCAACACCACGTGCCTTGTCAAATGACATCGTCGTTCACGCCTCTCCGAAGATCCATGTGCTGGATGTTCTGGACCTATTCTGAAGATGTCATTCCTCAGTTCCACCGTCGTTGTCAATCCATATTTTCTCTTGGTCTGCCTCAGCCTCTTTTACCGGTAATTATTTCAGTCGTCGCGATGCTTTCCGGTGCATCTCTTCTCAAATATGACCAAGAACGCCCTCTATTTCCTTAAGTTGTGCATTCTGTTCTATGTTCATTAGTCTTCTCTAGGCGCTCATTAGTTACTCTGGCTGTCCACGGCGCTCGCAAAACTGGTCTGAGAAACCGTATATTCCCAGCCTCCACACATTTCCTAGTTTGTTCATTCACTTTCCATGATTCACTGTCATAAAATAGAACATGCTTGATGTAACATGTCCATACTTTCTGATATTCAGATTAAGTCAATTAGTACGTAACACACAATTGAAAGAATAAAATAATATTCCCAATACTAGCTAGCTAGTTTTATGGTGAGTTGACTGTACCAAGCATTGTGAGTTGACTGTACCCAGCATGTGAGTTTACTTTACCCAACATGGTGTGTTGACTGTACCCAGCATTGAGAGTTGACTACCCAGCATTGAGAGTTGACTGTACCCTGCATTGAGAGTTGACTGTACCCTGCATCGCGGGTTGACTGTACCCAGCATCGTGGGTCGACTGTACCCAGCATGGTGTGTTGACTGTACTAAGCATGGATAGTTTACTGTACCCAGCATGGTGAGTTGATTGTACCCAGCATGGTGAGTTGACTGTACCCAGAATGGTGAGTTGACTGTACCTATAATAGAGAGTTGACTGCACTCAGCATCGAGAGTTGACTGTACCCAGCACCGTTACTTGACTGTCCAGCATGTTGAGTTGACTATACTATTTCTCAACGCAGGACGCTGATATGTTCTGGGACTTCATCGCGCTGAGACCAGAGACCACCCATGCAGTGCTGCATCTGTTCTCCGACCGTGGCTTGCCCGACGGATATCGGCACATGCATGGTTACGGCAACCACACCTTCAAGATGGTCAACAAAGATGGATGTGTGTACTATGCTAAGTTTCATATCAAGGTGAGGTTAGACCAGTCGTTGGCTTGGTTCTGTGTGGAAGGGCGTGGGGTACCGTGGGGGGGGGGGGGGCAGGGCTATTTACAGCTTGCGTGTCTATGTTTATCTACGAGATGGATAGGTAATTAGAAGCGTGATGACGAGGGGAGAGAGGGAAAGAGAGGAGAGACAGAGATAGAGAGAGAGAGAGAGAGAGAGAGAGAGAGAGAGAGGGAGCGAGAGAGAGGCACATTAACTGATAGACAGATACAGTGATAGACACTCATAGATCTAGACAGACCGATAATCTGATACACAATATATGCAGTCAGACATGCGGACTTATGAACTGATAGAAGGATGATGACACTCTGTGTGTGTGTGTGTGTGTGTGTGCGCGCGCGCGCGCGTACGCACGCTCATGACGTGCTCATGAAAAAACAAACTGTCCAGATTCGTCGCTCCCCGTCTAACTCTATCTTTGTTTACATTAATCTTAATCTGTTGAGCCGTTAGAGAATGTTCCGTTTTCCTTTCCCATAAGTGGCCAAATAAATGTTGAATAGCCCAGTGCAAAACAATTCAGAAGATGAATAGTCCAGGAAGTATATGTTTGCAAGTCGTGGTGGGGAAAACAGTTCTTAATTAGTCATTAGTCATTAGTCGCGGTTCCAACTTCACGGCAACGGGTCGACCCCATTATTCTCCGTTCCTGTGCCAGTGAATATCACACAAAATGGCCCTCACTGTCCCGTGTGAAAAGTGGTACTGAAAGGAGTCTCGGCAAACCAGCAGCCCTTTCAAATACACTATGCATAATGCCGCCGCTAGAATGCCAACACAAAAGGTCTCCACGAAAAATACCGTTCGTCGTCGATGGAAGCGGCAGTCACAAGAAAACCAGCAGCCACACATTACTTCATAAGGCAACCCGTCAGTTCAGCGACTGGTCGGCCGCCATCATTCCGAACATGCAGTTCACGCTACAAACAACCGCGGACAGATGTAAAAGCATTCCACACGAAATTCACAGCTCACAGTGTCGCTCCACGCACTCAACTCAGTAGCAGGGCGACGGCACCTGAGGAAAATGCGTATGGAAACCGCAGCCACAAGCATAAACCTTCCAGAGACCTGAAACGTTCCAATACCTATCCTCCATGTTGGGGACCGGAAATCACATACAGTTCTTAAGAGCTATACAAAGTCGATCCTAATTTACGGAAATGAAGACAATTAGCAGACTAGATAGGAATAATCTGCAAGCTGCAAAAATGCTGTTTTATACAAGAATTGTGAGAAAACCATTGGCACATAATAAAAACAACGTAATGAAAATATCTTGACAAATATTAACTCACAAAGATAACTGGAAAAGACAGCTAACATTCTTTAGACATGGAGAAAAGTAGTGGACTACATTGCGATAACGGAAAAGTTTGAGGGGAAGAGAGGCAGAGGAAGAACAGGAGAAAGGATACTAGACAGTTTGATTTCATTGCATAGAGGAGTATCGATATTAGAAATGACTGGCTTTATCCAAGAGAGAAGGCTGTGGGCTTACATGATGATCAAAGCCATACAGCATGGACGTTAAGACATGGGGTGAAAACATCTCCTAGCCACATGAACATGTGTACGATACCCGTCCACTACTTGTTCCTCGTTCCTACTCATGCCCTCACGTTAACTGATGTATTGCTGAAGGATAATATACCACCAAATATGACCTCTCATTTGGACAGAAGGACGATATATCGCCATACTAGGGTCATCGTGTTATGTTTTGTTACTATATATCTTCCGTAAATGTCAGTGCTCAATGAACGGAAATCTACCTTATGATACTCGGTGATATTGTTGTGTACCATAGTTTTTCCATACCTTTTTTTTTAATGACACTGTGTCAGTTAATATCTCTAATAACTTCAGGTACCCGATATGTTTCACGTACATTATCTCCGGCTCTGTGGCGGAGGTGTTACGGACGTAGATTGTAATCTCACATACCGCCTTCGAAACACAGCTGCAGACGATTTGGCAGCTGACCGCCTTGCTTTGGTTTTTATAACGTGGTATGGGTTCCAGTCGTTCAGAAAGCAATGGTAAACTACTGAATGTACACTTGCCAAGAAGTCACAAACAGCCAAAAAGTGATGGGATTGACTGTGACGCCCTGTAAAGGGTATGCAACTAACTTAACTTTATCTCAGTTGTGTATATCATTCACAGTGAACATTTGGTAGTTAACAGTTTCCCTTTGGTTCACTGATTTGATAGACGAACCAAGGCATCAAAAACATATCACCCGAGGAAGCCACGTGCATATCTGGAAATGACCCTGACTTCGCCATCCGCGACCTGTACAACGCTATTGGGAGGAAGGAGTACCCTTGCTGGTCAATCTATGCTCAGATCATCTCAGAAGAGGACGCGCGCATGGCCAAAGATTGGAACCCGTTTGATCCCACAAAGGCATGTCCTTATATGTGTAATATTCTTCTATCGGTCGCTGCTGTCCTCGTGTATCTGTATTGTATATCTCCATTTTTCTATCGGTCGCTCCTGTCTGTTCTATCACCGTTCTTCTGTCAGTTGCTACTTTTCTTGTTTATCTGTCTGTTTTATCTCCGTTTCTCTCTATGTTGCTACTGTCCCCGTGCATCTGTCTGTTCTTTCTCCATTATCATGTAGGTTGCCACTGTCTGCTCTATTTACATTCTTATATCGATTGACACTGTTCTATCGCCATTCTTCTATCAGTTGCTACTTTCCTTGTGTATCTGTCTATTCTATCTCCATCATTTTCTCGGTTGCTACTGCCTGTATATCTGTATCTCCTGATCTATATCTATTCTTCTATCAGGTTCTACTGCCAGTCTGTATCTGTATGTTCTATCTCCATTCATCTACTGACTGCGTATATCTGTCTGTTCAATCTCCTGGTCTTCTTCTGTTGTATCTCCTGATCTATATCCATTCTTCCATCGGGGTCTACTGCCAGTATGTATCTGTATGTTCTATCTCCTGTTCTATCTCCATTCCTCTATCGGTTGCTACTGTCTTTATATATGTCCTGATCTATCTCAATTCTTCTATCGGTTGGAACCAAGTAGCAGCAATTAAAATGGGAAATCAAGAGGGTAGTTACGAACAGATAAAGCTAGGAGTACGACAGTGGTGTGTCTTGTCACCAGATCTCTTCTCCCTATATAGTGAAGTAATAATGAGAGATTAAAGAGATGCCAGGAATACTAGTTGGAGGTTATAATATAAATAATATACGCTATGCAGATGACACAGTATTGGTGGCAGATAATGCAACAGACCTACAGCAATTGTTGGACATTATAGTAACAGAGACTGCAAGGAAAGGACTCTCCTTGAATATCAAGAAAACAGTAACAATGGTGATATCAAAGAAAATTGTGACACCAAAATGTGACATAGAAATAGAAGGAAACATTCTTAACCAAGTGGAATATTGTAGATACCTGGGGGAATTTATAACATCAGATGGAAGATGTAAAACAGAGATTAAGAGAGGAATAGGGCAAGCAAAAGCCACATTTAAGAAAATGAAGAGTATCTTATACATTAAGTCACTATCATTAAATGTAATAAAGAGAGTGCTGAAATGCTATGTAGAACCTGTTTTGCTGTATGGCAGTGAATAATGGAATGTAAATGAAAAATTAAGAAGAAATTAGAAGCAACAGAGATTAGGTTCCTGAGACGAATGTTGCGAACTCCTTGGACTGCCAAAGTAACTAACAACGACTGCCTGAAACAGGCTAATGGAACTAGAACATTATATACAACAATTTAAAAAGAGACAGGCATCTTTCTTCTGTCATGTGATGAAAAGAGAGGATTAGGAGAACATCGTGACAACTGGAAAGATCGAGGGGAAGAGAGGCAGATGCAAACCAAGAGAAATAATGCTGGATGGATTGAGACGATGGTATGGAGGAATATCAGCAGCAGAGTTGATCCAGAAAACCAAAGACCGAGATCTGTGGAGAGCCATGAACGCCTACGCCAGCTGGCAGAGCACTTGATGATGTTGAGTTGAGATCAGCCGTGGTAGCAGCATAGTGACCAGAAGCTTAACTTTCTGCCCAGCTGGTTGATGTCAGCCGTGATAGAGTAGTCACCAGAAGCTCAACCTATGCCAAGCTGGTTGAGATCAGTCGTGGTAGCGTAGTGACCACAAGGTTAATTATTTGCTGCTGAGCTGGTTGAGATCAGCCGAGGTAGTGTAGTGACCAGAAGCTCAACTTTTTGCCCCAGCTGGTTGAGATCAGCCGAGGTAGTGAAGTGACCAGAAGCTCAACTTTTTGCCCCAGCTGGTTGAGATCAGCCGATGTAGTGTAGTAACCAGAAGCTCGACTTTTTGCCCCAGCTGGTTGAGATCAGCCGTGGTAGCGTAGTGACCAGAAGCTCAACTTTTTGCCCCAGCTGGTTGAGATCAGCCGAGGTAGCATAGTGACCAGAAGCTCAACTTTTTGCCCCGGCTGGTTGAGATCAGCCGTGGTAGCGTAGTGACCAGAAGCTCAACTTTTTGCCCCAGCTGGTTGAGATCAGCCGAGGTAGTGTAGTGACCCAGAATCTCAACTTTTTTGCCCCAGCTGGTTGAGATCAGCCGTGGTAGCGTAGTGACCAGAAGCTCAACTTTTTGCCCCAGCTGGTTGAGATCAGCCGTGGTAGCGTAGTGACCAAAAGCTCAACATTTTGCCCCAGCTGGATGAGATCAGCCGAGGTAGCGTAGTAACCAGAAGCTCAACATTTTGCCCGTGGTCATGGGTTCGAATCCCTATCGTGTAGGGTGTTAGAAAATTAATCTTAATTGCCAGGTCGACCCAGTCTAAAATGAATATGAGGAAATGTTTTGGGGACCTAAAGGCCTGACGTAACACCGATCACATGACCCACCGAGTGCCGGTTAGTCTATACAATATGGCTCTAGCACCATATGTCCAATGGGCTATAAGGCGTATGAACAGGTTTCTTAGTTTTTCATTTTACCAGCTGGTTATGCTTTACACTTACATCTTTCTTTGACTTCCTGTTCTTCTCTTGTCTAGTATTTCTCCGCACTGGGCGAAATTCCCCATTCCACCATTTCTCTTGATATGCCCCATACATTTCATTTGTTCTCTTCCTCAAAATGTTCACAAAGAGATTTAGTAACTCTTAACGTTGTCAGTGTCTCGTCATTTTTTCCCCCTTTTCTCTCCACGATTTTATAAACATTGTTCTGTAAGCTGACATCTCATTGCATTAAGTTTCTTCACGCTGACATTCTGACAGAAGTACAGACCACTATAACCTGTGAGCAAGTGGATGTTTGTGCTTGTGATATGTTTTGTGTTTCTGAATGTTACTCATCTTATTACCGAGTCGAGGGTTTGAAAACAGTTGCGGACGATTCAGAATCAGGCCCTCTTGCGATGCTTTCGATGGTATAAGGCGTTAGCCGTTCAGAAAGCAATATCAAACAACTAAAAAAGACTGTTAGATTCATACAAGAGACAACACTGCAGTATAAACATATTTCAGGCGAACGAAAGAAGAAGAAGAAACAACTGAACTATTTCCGAGTCCCATATTTTTATTGACAAAGTTTCTGTCTAACACGATTGTCTCTGTCTTTGTAATGCTTATCTTCATGTTATATGTCTCAAATTTGGAATTGACTTGATGTAGATGGTTCTGAAGGCTATCTTTATCTTCTCCTGTTAACACTTGATGGCTGTCAGCACCTAGTAATTCTGAAATGTTATTTTCTTCTTCGCTCTCTGCTTCTCTGCATATATTGTCAATGTACGAGGGAGCTGCAAATGAAAATCTTCAGTCTTAGAAATTACAATGCTTGTTGCTTGCTTGCTTGCTTGTGTTCGCTGGCTGTGAACTCCAGCGTGATGTCCTGTATGTCGGATGAAGACATCCTGTTGTCCAACATCAATGTGATGTCATACAGGACCTGAGGTTTGCGTGAGTATCCGTTGTCCCATGTCTGACTTATTGGTGTGCAGACTGGTGGTTCCTCGCCGTACAGGCAGATACTCTCCAACCTCGGAGGAAGAAATTACAATAACTATGCCCTTGTCTTGTCAATGTTGTTGTTGAGGATGTCAAAAGAGTTAAGCATGTGACATGTCGGTGCAGACAAACACGGTGGTGGCGACATAAGGACAGCTTAAAGATGACCGCCCCACTTTTGACATCCATCAAAGAGAAGCAGCGTTCGGTTATCCGTTTTTTTTTGTCAATGAGAGAAGGGGTGAAACCTATAGAAATTCACCGGCGAATGAAGGTTCAGTATGGTGATACTTGCCTGTCAGTCTAGCAAGTGTATGAGTGGAGGAGGAAGTTTCAAGTCAACGTGACTTCTGTGACAGACTGTTCACGACCGGGTCAGGCATATCGAGTTGTGACCCCAGAGTCGATTTTTCTACAGAAATCCAAGCACTTTATCTGCGCTGGAGGACTTGCAAATAACGCCGTGGTGACTACATCGAAAAAATGAATGATACATTTGTTCTCTACTTTTTTCAGAATGTATATTTGTTCTCTCTCTCTCTCTCTCTCTCTCTCTCTCTCTCTCTCTCTCTCTCTCTCTCTCTCTCTCTCCGTCTCTTTCTCTCTTTCTCTCTCGCTCTCTCTCTCTCACACACACACACGCACATACAGTGAGAGAAAGAAAGAGAGAGAGAGAGAGAGAGAGAGAGAGAGAGAGAGAGAGAGAGAGATAGAGAGAGAGACGGAGAGAGAGCACGTAATGTTTTCATTTAAAGCTTCTGGTACGCATTTCACATTGAAGATTTTCAGCTTTGAATACATAATGTAACTTGTAAAAGAACTGAACATGTCGAAATTCATTCCCAGGTGTGGCCACATGAAATTAGCCGCCTAGTGCCCATAGGCAAACTCATTCTCAACCGCAATCCCAAGAATTATTTTGCGGAGGTGGAACAGCTAGCTTTCTCGCCAGCTCACATGGTGCCCGGGATCGAGCCCAGCCCAGATAAAGTTCTCCAGGTACGACGTGTTTCTGTAACCGTTGTTAGCGCCAACACGGCGGGTGGGTGTTGTCGTGAGCAATCTGATAATTGCTGTTTAGATATCAGCAGTAAGACACGTGTTTGACAGAGGAAACAGTGATGGAACGGGCAACAAGGAAACTCAGCGTTCTCAAAATGTAGTGCGACCAACGATTCATTATGTTCATAATGCATGTTCAGCTGCCAATAAGTAAATTAAGATTAGATTAGGGTAGATTAGATTAGATTAGATTAGATTAGATTAGATTAGATTAGATTAGATTAGACTAAAGTTAGATTTGACTAAAGTTAGATTAGACTAAAGTTAGATTAGACTAAAGTTAGATTAGATTAGATTAGATTAGGTAATTATCTTCATTTAGCTTGAGATCGTATTAGGCTGCAGTAGATTAGATTAAGATCAGATTAGATTTGTGTGGGGGAAAAATTGAAAGCATAAAATCGATGGAGTTCTAGCAAGAACAAGAATAATAACATATTTAGTTAGTTAGTTAGTTAGTCGCGGTTCCAACTTCACGGCAACGGGTTGTCCCCATATTGCCCCGTTCGTGTGCCAGTGAATATCACACAAAATGCTCCTCACTGCCCCATGTGCACAATGGAATAGACAGGAGTGTCGGCAAGCCAACAGCCCACACAGGTACACTGTGCATAATGCCGCCGCCAGAATGCCAACACAAAAGTCCTCCACGAAAAATACAGTTCATTGTCGATGGAAACGGCAGTCACCAGAAAGACTTCAATGATCCGGGTTTTATCCCATATGGCTCGGTCTCTTTCCGCAGAGCGACCCATCGAGAGCCGCACAAAGCACGAACTCCGTAGCTACAGTGACGACTCCCAGGAGTCTCCTGAAAAATGCACTCGTGAACCGAAAAGGCAAACCAGTTAATCCAGCAACAGCCGGCCGTCATCGTTTCGAACATGCAGTTCACGCTAAAATCAACCGCGGACAGATACAAAAGCATTCCACACGAAATTCACAGCTCACAGTGTCGCGCCACGCACTCACTCAGTAGCTGGGCGACGGAACCATAGCCACCGTAGTCGCCTCTTACGACGTGCATGGTACGCAACAGTGTTACTATTGTTTGCTTCCCCGTATGGGCCCCGGCAACACACGGGCGAATAACATATTTAACCAGAACTAAAACCACAACAGTGTGGTATGTGTTTTACTATGTGCTGTGACCTTCACAATGTGGTATATGAAGAGTAAGTAGTTGACGAAGAATGAGTTATAAAATCATGACTCTGGCACAAACACGTTTTAAATTTGATTATCTTAATCCTATTGACCAGGGCCGCTTGTTCGCATACTCAGATGCCCACCGCTATCGCGTGGGGGTTAACTATCACCAGATACCAGTCAACTGCCCATACAAAGCAAAGCCCAGCAACTACCAGAGGGACGGTCAGATGTGTGTTGATTGTAACCAAGGTTAGTGTTACATGTTGACTGTAACCAAGGTTAATTTTGTAAGTTGACTGTAACCAATGTTAGTATTCTATGTTGACTGTAACCAATGTTAGTATTCTATGTTGACTGTAACCATGGTTTGTGTTCTATGTTGACTGTAACCATGGTTAGTGTTCTATGTTGACTGTAACCATGGTTAGTGTTCTATGTTGACTGTAACCAATGTTAGTGTCCTATGTTGACTGTAACCATGGTTAGTGTTCTATGTTGACTGTAACCAATGTTAGTATTCTATGTTGACTGTAACCAATGTTAGTATTCTATGTTGACTGTAACCATGGTTAGTGTTCTATGTTGACTGTAATCATGGTTAGTGTTCTATGTTGACTGTAACCATGGTTAGTGTTCTATGTTGACTGTAACCATGGTTAGTGTTCTATGTTGACTGTAACCATGGTTAGTGTTCTATGTTGACTGTAACTATGGTTAGTGTTCTATGTTGACTGTAACCATGGTTAGTGTTCTATGTTGACTGTAACCATGGTTAGTGTTCTATGTTGACTGTAACCATGGTTAGTGTTCTATGTTGACTGTAACCATGGTTATTCTATGTTGACTGTAACCATGGTTAGTATTCTATGTTGACTGTAACCATGGTTAGTATTCTATGTTGACTGTAACCATGGTTAGTTAAGTATTCTATGTTGACTGTAGGCATGGTTAGTATTCTTTATTGATTGTAACCAATGTTAGTATTCTTTGTTGACTGTAACCAAGGTTAGTGTATTCTATGTTGACTCTAACCAAGGTTAGTGTATTCTATGTTGACTCTAACCATGTTAGTGTATTCTATGTTGTCTGTAACCAATGTTAGTATTCTATGTTGACTGTAGCAACGGTTAGTATTCTATCTTGTACAGTAATTCTGATCGTTGAAACCCTTTTATTCGCTGTGATATGTATTGAGTATACGGTGCTGGTACTGTATTTCTACAGACCATAGACCCACAGACTGTCGGTGGGTGATATAAATATCTCATCCGCTGTCTGTACTTCCCAGTACCTGGCACACACGTTAGGTTGTGTTTGTCCGGGAGCCCGGGTCAACGTAACAAAAAATCAGACTCGGTTGGGATTCGACCTCATTCAGTAGTATGTCCTTTGCAGAACCTCGCTCCCATAACAACCTTCCGGAAAACCTCTCGATCATAAGCAATATGCCCCGCGTCCGATACACCCATCTGGAGATGATCCGCCACATCCTGCACCCATCTTCTCTTTGGCCTTCCTCTTCCTCTCTTCCCAAGCACATACCCATCCATTTTGTTCTCTCCTAACTTTCGTGACGTTTCAAGTGACCAAAATATTTCAATTTTCTTTGTTTTATCGTCTTTAATAGCTAGCCTTCTTCAAAATTCAGCTCTTGAAGTATGGATGCATTTGTTCTTTTCTTTACCCAAGATATTCTTAGAACTCGTCTGTATCATTTACATTCAAAGAGATTTATGCGCTGTTCAGCTTGTTTTGTAAGTGTCCAGGTCTCACAGGCGTATGTTGCAATGGGAAAGATGCATGCTCTTAAAAATCTAATGTTTGTAGTTCTGTCTGTCCCACTTCATAATTTATTCAGTTGTTTTAGTCTTTGAAGAGCAATTGATAGTCGTCGTTTAATTTCTTTCATTGTTGGGGATTCGACCTAAAGAAGTAAATTTAGCCAATTGAGCACAGATATACAGAAAAGTTCATAGACTATCATGGACCCAGAAGACAAGTACTGAAATACACAAGATCTGGATATTGAAGACAAGTACTGAAATACGACAAGATCTGGACATTGAAGAAAAGTACTGAACTACGACAAGATCTGGACATTGAAGAAAAGTACTGAAATACGACAAGATCTGGACATTGAAGAAAAGTACTGGAATACGACAAGATCTGGACACTGAAGAACAGTACTGAAATACACAAGGTCTGGACATTGAAGAAAAGTACTGAAATACGACAAGATCTGGACACTGAAAAAAAGTACTGAAATACACAAGATCGGGATATTGAAGACAAGTACTGAAATACGACAAGATCTGGACATTGAAGAAAAGTACTGAAATACGACAAGATCTGGACATTGAAGAAAAGTACTGAAATACACAAGATCTGGACATTGAAGAAAAGTACTGAAATACACAAGATCTGGATATTGAAGACAAGTACTGAAATACGACAAGATCTGCACATTGAAGAAAATTACTGAAGTACACAAGATCTGGACATTGAAGAAAAGTACTGAAATATGACAAGATCTGGACATTGAAGAAAAGTACTGAAATACACAAGATCTGGACATTGAAGAAAAAAAGTACTGAAATATGGCAAGATCTGGACATTGAAGAAAAGTACTGAAATAGGACAAGATCTGAACATTGAAGTAAAGTACTGCAATATACAAGATCTGGACATTGGAGAAAAGTACTGAAATATGACAAGATCTGGACATTGAAGAAATGTACTGAAATATGACAAGATCTGGACATTGAAGAAAAGTACTGAAATATGACAAGATCTGGACATTGAAGAAAAGTACTGAAATATACAAGATCTGGACACTGAAGAAAAGTACTGAAATATGACAAGATCTAGACATTGAAGAAAAGTACTGAAATATGACAAGATCTGGACATTGAAGAAAAGTACTGAAATATGACAAGATCTTCTTCTTCTTCTTCTTCTTCAGCGTTCCGAGCCCAAGATCTGGACATTGAAGAAAAGTACTGAAATACGACAAGATCTGGACATTGAAGAAAAGTACTGAAATACACAAGATCTGGACATTGAAGAAAAGTACTGAAATACACAAGATCTGGATATTGAAGACAAGTACTGAAATATACAAGATCTGGACATTGGAGAAAAGTACTGAAATATGACAAGATCTGGACATTGAAGAAAAAAAGTACTGAAATATGGCAAGATCTGGACATTGAAGAAAAGTACTGAAATAGGACAAGATCTGGACATTGAAGACAAGTACTGAAATATACAAGATCTGGACATTGGAGAAAAGTACTGAAATATGACAAGATCTGGACATTGAAGAAATGTACTGAAATATGACAAGATCTGGACATTGAAGAAAAGTACTGAAATATGACAAGATCTGGACATTGAAGAAAAGTACTGAAATATACAAGATCTGGACACTGAAGAAAAGTACTGAAATATGACAAGATCTAGACATTGAAGAAAAGTACTGAAATATGACAAGATCTGGACATTGAAGAAAAGTACTGAAATATGACAAGATCTGGACATTGAAGAAAAGTACTGAAATATGACAAGATCTGGACATTGAAGAAAAGTACTGAAATACACAAGATCTGGACACTGAAGAAAAGTACTGAAATATGACAAGATCTGGACATTGAAGAAAAGTACTGAAATATGACAAGATCTGGACATTGAAGAAAAGTACTGAAATATGACAAGATCTGGACATTGAAGAAAAGTACTGAAATACACAAGATCTGGACACTGAAGAAAAGTACTGAAATATGACAAGATCTGGACATTGAAGAAAGAGGACTCATAAACAGTAACGTGTCTCGGAAACTGAAATACTTTGGTCATATTTAAGGTTATAGTGGCTTGGAGAGGACAGCGATAGAACGCATGGTCCCTGGAAGATGAAGCAGGGGTTATATAAACATCTCTTACATTATCACAAAACACCGACAATGACAAAGATGAAATAGTCAGTATTAACAACGCAATATTGTGCTGAAATGAACCCTAACAATTACACAAAAAACATACGTTTGGCATCAGATGTAAGATCCTAATTGATGTATGAAATAAATACGTCCTTGTGATTCTGTCACGCAAATTTATATAAATGATTTCATGTATCCGACATTAGTTCGCCTGACGGCCTGGTGTTCATGAGCTCCAATCCGTATCCGGGTAGAATTTCAGAATTAACCTGGGCTTCCAGGTCGACCTAGCCGGCAATGGCTGCCAGAAAATGTCATTGTGAGTAAAATGTGGCCTCGTGATACTACTGACTGTATCACCCATCGGTTGCTGATTGGTTCGTAGGTATATGGGTTTAGCACCATACGATCAATGCGCCTTAAGACGTGTTCAAGGACTTAAATTTTCATACTTACGTCTATTACTATCAGTGATTACATGTGTAACGTTATGTTAAGTAAAATATTGATGTGACTTAAATTGTGGCCTTGCTCAAGATATTGCAAGATTGTCCTGTCTTTGTCAACCAGACGGGGCTCCCAACTACTACCCGAACTACTTCAACGGACCGATGGACAGTTGCAAGTTCATGGAGACGCCCATGTGTGTGTTTGGCGAAGTGGCCAGATACGAAACCATTGATGATGACAACTATACACAAGCTGCAGCTTTCTATCAGAGCGTAAGTCATGTAGAGAGGGAGCGAGAGAGTGAAAGAGAGAGGGAGAGTGGTGGGGAAGAGCAACTCAGCTGTTGAGATGTGACAAATTGTTTGATATTGTTGAATACAAGATCTAAATAAACGGGAAGTCACCATGTTGCGACGATGTAGCAACGGAACTAATTCAGGAAGGGAAGAAGCCAACACTGGTATCTATCATGCACAAAGTGGAAGATCTGGAACAGACCTATTTGTCCAAAAGCATGGATAAGAACAAGAACAATCTATATTCCTATCCCTAAGGAAGGAAATTTACAATTGTGCACAGGCTATCGCATTTAGAAGTCATGTTTACAAAGTCCCCTTGCAAATCGCCATGAAAAGAACTGGAAGGACGTTTGAATGTGAACTGCAATAAGTGCAGGTAATTTCAAATAGAACAGAAGGAGTGTCCTTATCTGGTCCATTCATTACAGGTGGAGATCGGATTCCAGAACTCAGATATACAGATGCTATGGTTCCCCCTGTCAAACAGTGTAACGGTATTAAAACATTTTATCCTGTCCTGCGTATCAAGAGAGACAGTAACGATCAACATCTTTTTCTGAACATTAAAAAATAACCACCACAAAAAATACACAGATTAACCAAAATTTACAATCAATAATGAACAAATGCAAAATGTCACAATCATTGGTTACCTTGGTTCCATAATGATAAAACAATGAGTGATGTTGACAAGTAGTCGGAAGGGTATGGCCCTAGCAATGCCGAGGTTAAACGGCTCAATCCTCATGTTTTGCCTCTATCTCAGCTCACATTTATCTTTCCGGTCCACACGATGTTTTCCAATGCATGTCTTCTCATGTGACCACAGAACGTCGTCTATATCTCTGTCTTATAGTTGTGTATCATGCTCTACTTGCATACGCCTTTGACGGGCAACTGTGGGCATTTACTCTGGTAATCCAAGGTATTCGCAACATTCGCACATTAGTATGGACAAGAACAGGCAATGGTAACCATGTACAACATTTGTTGATTGCTTGCTTGTGTTCGCTGGCAGTGAACTCCAGCGTGAAGTCCTGTATGTCGGATGAATACATCCTGTTGTCCAACATCAATGTCATGTCATACCGGACCTAAGGTTTGCGTGAGTATCCGTTTTCCCATGTCTGGCTTATTGGTGTGCAGACTGGTGGTTCCTCGCCATGCAGACAGATACTCTCCGGCATCGGACGAATCATCGATCCTACTGATGTTAGTGAGGTCCCCGAAGGGACCTGTTGCCCAGGACGCACGACGTGGACGTGTCAGCAGGTCTTGGCCAGTATCTGGTGCCTTGGAAACACCTCTGCGTCCCTCACAACATTTGTGAAATAGGCATACACAGAACCATCTATGCAGGCATCAGTTAGTTGCACATCCTTTGCAGGACCTCGCAGTCAACCCCAGCATTTTTTTGGCTGTTTGTGATTTCTTGGCAAGTAGACGTTCAGTAGTTTGTCATTACATTCTGAACGACTGGCGTTCATAACATTGTGTTAAAACCAACGCAAACCAGTCTGCTACCAAATGGCCCGCAGCTGTGTTTCCAATGCGGAATGCGGGGTTACGATTTACGTCCGTAACACCTTCTCCACAGAGCGGGCATACTAGTAAAAACAACAAAGGAGGCTTTTACTCTCCCTGATGTGGTGTAATGGATATACAGACGCATTGACACCAGAGGGATGATGGGAGTGATATCATCCCGGCTGGCTTTTACTGCCCAGGCTATGTCACGTTACTCATTTTAGGCAGGGAGTCCACGCCAATTTAAAAAATACACAATGCGAATTAGAACCCATTACCATCGAAACCAGCAGGCAAAAGTGCTAGCCACTGCGGCTGGCTAGTGCAGGCATACACGGGACTAAATGTGCTAGGTGGTTAGTGCAGACATACACGGGACTAAAGGTGCTAGCTTGTTAGTGCAGACATACACGGGACTAAAGGTGCCAGCTGATTAGTTCAGACATACACGGGACTAAAAGTGCTAGCCACTGCGGCTGGCTAGTGCAGACATGGATGGGACTAAATGTGCTAGCTGGTTAGTGCAGACATACACGGGACTAACAGTGCTAGCCACTGCGGCTACGGGACTAAATGTGCTAGCTGGTTAGTGCAGACATACACGAGACCAAAGGTGCTAGCCACTGCGGCTGGCTAGTGCAGACATGGATGGGACTAAACGTGCTAGCTGATTAGTGCAGACATACACGGGACTAAAAGTGCTAGCTGATTAGTGCAGACATACACGGGACTAAAAGTGCTAGCCTCTGCGGCTGGCTAGTGCAGGCATACACGGGACCAAAGGTGCTAGCCACTGCGGCTGGCTAGTGCAGACATACACGGGACTAAAGGTTATAGCTACTGCGGCTGGCTAGTGAGGCATACACGGGACCAAAGGTGCTAGCCACTGCGGCTGGCTAGTGCAGGCATACACGGGACCAAAGGTGCTAGCCACTGCGGCTGGCTAGTGCAGGCATACACAGGACTAAAGGTGGTAGCTGGTTAGTGCAGACATACACGGGACTAAAGGTGCTAGCTGGTTAGTGCAGACATACACGGGACTAAAGGTTATAGCTACTGCGCTGGCTAGTGCAGACATACACAGGACTAAAGGTGGTAGCTGGTTAGTGCAGACATACACGGGACTAAAGGTGGTAGCTGGTTAGTGCAGACATACACGGGACTAAAGGTGGTAGCTGGTTAGTGCAGACATACACGGGACTAAAGGTGCTAGCTGGTTAGTGCAGACATACTTGTGACTAAAGGTGTTAGCTGGTTAGTGCAGACATACACGGGACTAAAGGTGGTAGCTGGTTAGTGCAGACATACACGGGACTAAAGGTGGTAGCTGGTTATTGCAGACATACACGGGACTAAAGGTGCTAGCTGGTTAGTGCAGACATACTTGTGACTAAAGGTGTTAGCTGGTTAGTGCAGACATACACGGGACTAAAGGTGCTAGCTTGTTAGTGCAGACACACACGGGACTAAAGGTGCTAGCTGGTTAGTGCAGACATACACGGGACTAAAGGTGCTAGCCATTGCGGCTAGCTAGTACAGACGTACACGGGACTAAAGGTGCAAGCCACTGCGGCTGGCTAATGCAAACATACACGGGACCAAAGGTGCCAGCCACTGCGGCTGGCTAATGCAGACATACACGGGACTAAAGGTGCTAGCTGGCTAGTGCAGACATACACGGGACCAAGGGTGCTAGCCACTGCGGCTGGCTAATGCAGACATACACGGGAGTAAAGGTGCTAGCTGGTTAGTGCAGACATACACGGGACTAAAGGTGCTAGCTGGTTAGTGCAGGCATACACAGGACTAAAGATGTTAGCTGGTTAGTGCAGACATACAAGGGACTAAAGGTGCTATCCACTGAGGCTGGCTAATGAAGCCATACACGGGACTAAAGGTGCTAGCTGGTTAGTTCAGACATACACGGGACTAAAGGTGCTAGCTGGTTAGTTCAGACATACACGGGACTAAAGGTGCTAGCTGGTTAGTGCAGGCATACACAGGACTAAAGATGTTAGCTGGTTAGTGCAGACATACACGGGACTAAAGGTGCTATCCACTGAGGCTGGCTAATGAAGCCATACACGGGACTAAAGGTGCTAGCTGGTTAGTTCAGACATACACGGGACTAAAGGTGCTAGCTGGTTAGTTCAGACATACACGGGACTAAAAGTGCTAGCTGGTTAGTGCAGACATACACGGGACTAAAGGTGCTAGCTGGTTAGTGCAGACATATACGAGATTAAAGGTGCTAGCTGGTTAGTGCAGACATACACGGGACTAAAGGTGCTAGCTGGTTAGTGCAGACATATACGAGATTAAAGGTGCTAGCTGGTTAGTTCAGACATACACGGGACTAAAGGTGCTAGCTGGTTAGTGCAGACATACACGGGACTAAAGGTGCTAGCTGGTTAGTGCAGACATACACGGGACTAAAGGTGCTAGCTGGTTAGTGCAGACATACACGGGACTAAAGGTGCTAGCTGGTTAGTTTAGACATACACGGGACTAAAGGTGCTAGCTGGTTAGTTCAGACATACACGGGACTAAAAGTGCTAGCTGGTTAGTGCAGACATACACGGGACTAAAGGTGCTAGCTGGTTAGTTCAGACATACACGGGACTAAAGGTGCTAGCTGGTTAGTGCAGACATACACGGGACTAAAGGTGCTAGCTGGTTAGTGCAGACATACACGGGACTAAAGGTGCTAGCTGGTTAGTGCAGACATACACGGGACTAAAGGTGCTAGCTGGTTAGTGCAGACATACACGGGACTAAAGGTGCTAGCTGGTTAGTGCAGACATACACGGGACTAAAGGTGCTAGCTGGTTAGTTCAGACATACACGGGACTAAAGGTGCTAGCTGGTTAGTGCAGACATACACGGGACTAAAGGTGCTAGCTGGTTAGTTCAGACATACACGGGACTAAAGATGCTAGCTGGTTAGTGCAGACATATACGAGATTAAAGATGCTAGCAACTTAGACTGGCTATGCAGACGCACATGTGAGTAAAGGGGACGAGGCGCGCGACAGATGGCGTGGCATGATCAGAATACGTCACGACCGGCCTAACTACGGGAATACTCTGTCATCATGATGGTGGTGATGATTGGTGATGATGATGACTGAGATACTTAAAAGATACTCTGCTGTGCATTTGTCCGAGTAACTTAATTGTCCCTTCGTCTGCCTGCCTGCCTGCTTGCCTGCCTGCCGGCCACGGTCGGTCGGTCGGTCGACGGCCGGTCTGTCTGTCTGTCTGTCTGTCTGTCTGTCTGTCTGTCGGTCTGTCTGTCTGTCTGTCTGTCTCTGTCTCTCTCTGTCTCTCTTTCTCTCTGTCTCTCTTTCTCTCTGTGTGATATGATAGACCAGTGGTTCTCAACCGGTGGGGAATCCCCCCCAGGGGGGAATTTTAGGGTTTTCAGGGGGGGGGGGGAGATTAAGATTATTTCTAGATTGTGTTAATACAAGAACCGATTACTTGATATTGTTTTTCCCTTCATACTTTACGGTTCTGTACGTATCACCCTTCTGAAATTCATTTTATAACGTAAGTAGATCCGCAAATCACATTTTATGTAGATGTCTAGACTTGTTTTAGAATGTGCTATTAAATTTAGCTTCAATTATTACGTATACTGTGTAGGGGCAGGTGGAAATTTTTAGGGAGGAAATACAAAAGGGGGGGGGGGGATGACGTTCTAAAAATATGGTGAAGGGGAGCACGGGCCAAAAAAGGTTGAGAACCACTGTGATAGACCATGTTATTTTAATTAAAAAACTTGAGAGAATGAAAATTGGCCCTAATGTAGTAACTCTAATAACATCTTTTCTATCAAACAGAAAGCAAGTAATAAATCTCTGTCTCAAATCACTAACTTCAATATTGAAGTACTGCAAGGCTCTATTCTTGGCCCTCTGTTATTTGCCATATATATTAACGATCTACCTTTGTATCTTTCGTCGTACTGCGATCTATTTGCAGCCAACTGTACAGTGTATACAAACGCTGAAAACCGTAATTTGCTGGAGTCGTCTTTGCAACAAGATTTAAATAATATCGTTAGGTGGAGCTATGTAAACTGGATGCAAATTAACATCACTAAAACAAAATCAATGTTATTAACAACCAGAGAAAGACTTCAAACTCTAAATTCACACACATCACTTCAACTTCACCTCGATAACATGCCAGTAGATAGTGTAATTGAGCACAAAACATTAGGGTTAATCATTGATAGAAACCTAATTTGTAATTCCCACGTTCAAGCGCTCATTAAACAAACAGCGAAAACAGTCTACCAACTCGCCAAAATTAAAAACTTCCTTGATGAGGACACAAGGAAAATATTCTATACCTCTCACATACAGACACATTTTTACTACTGCTCTACACGCTGGGACAGTTGTTCTAATTCAAGCACCAAGCGACAATTTACTCACTCCAGAAACAGGCCATTAGTTTAATTTATAGTAAATATTTATCTGATAATCCTAGCCTGCATAAACGCCTTCATTTACTACCACTCTGTCTCTCAGTATTTGTGATTTTGACTTTTAGTCGTATTCTGCATAGTCATCAGTAAATGAATGCTTGAAGTTTATTCGAAAATAGAACAGTCGTTCTCTATTTCTCTGCGCCATACAGCAGTGAAGTTAAATATTCTAAGTTTGGTAATAAATGTAATCTATGTGGACTTTCATTATGTCCTAGTGCTGTAAACGCTTCTCTTGCCGTTTGTATTTTCCCCATCTCTGTGTATATTGCTACCAAATATACCTATTAGTACACCTCCCTCGTTTGTCCATTCTTCTCTAGAATTAAATTAGAATCAAGTCCATACATTTCTTCTGTTAATCTTGGTATAAATGTGTTCATTTATCAATGTGTTACAACAACATTCTTAGCTGCCATAGCATGGTTTTTAAGTTGTAACTGTAAACTTGCTTTGGTTTGACAGGTCCTGTCCCCAGAGGAACAAAATAAACTGGCTGAAAACATTGGCAATTCGCTAAGAGATGCACAGCCATACATCCAGTACCGCGTCCTGGAGAACCTCAGCAATGTGGACCCGGACCTCGTGGAGAAGATCAAGATTGTCATCGGTTTAGCTGAGCCAATGGACGACGAGGGTTACGGCATGAATGATAACAACAATAGAAAGAAATAACTGTCTTGAGGATTGTGTAAGTACTGCTACCTCTCGTTGTCTGTGCTGGGTGATGCCGGTCACCATGTCTGTCCGAAGGTTTATGTCTAGTGTACTGGAAATTATTTCCGGTCCCCAACATAGGGGATAGGCGGTTGAGCTGTTAAGACCTCTGGAGTATTTATGCTTGTGGCTGCGGTTTTCTTACTCATTTTTCTCACGTTGGACTAGTCGTGCTTAGTTCCGTCGCCCTGCTACTGAGTTGAGTGATTGGAGCGACACTGACCTGTTAATTTCGTGTGGAATGCTTTTACATCTGTCCGCGGTTGTTCGTAGCGTGAATTGCATGTTCAAAAAGAAAATGGCGGACGACCGGTCGCTGAACTAACTGGGCTGCCTTATGCAGTAATGTGTGACTGCTGGTTTTCTAGTGACTGCCACTTCCATTGGCGAAGGGCTATTTTTCGTGGCGAACTTTTGTCTTGACATTCTGACAGCGGCATTATGCATAGGATACCTGTGCGGGCTTTTGGTTTGTCAAGACTCATGTCCGTTCTTTTCACATGGGGCAATAAGGGGCATTTTGTGTGATATTCACTGGCACAGGAACGGAGCATAAGGGGACGACCCTTTGTCGTGAAGTTGTAACCGCGACTAACTAACTAACTAATTGATGTTCCCGATTCCAAAATACCTAAAGGGTCGCTTAAATGTCAACAGGGTCGACTTCATTGCACCAGATTTTTATCCCATTTGGCCCAGTCTCTTTCCGCAGCGCGGAAAGTGACGCACAAAGCACGAACTCCGTAGCTCCAGAGACGAAGCGCCAAAAGTCCTTAATACCAAACTGCCCAGAAGCATTTATCCTGGTTTCCCCCTGCCTCTCCGTCTCTCTAACCTTCCAGTTGTCATAACCTACTCCAGCTTTTCAATCGCATGATGTACCCAAAGAATGTTGACTGCCTTTTTCTTTTCTGATGCAAGTAACCAGTCCTCTTTGTGTAAGTACTACTACTTCTCAGTCCATGCAGTGTGTGTTGTCCACAACTTTATGTTTGTTTTTTTAATTTTTCATACAGATGGTTCTCCATGCCATGGTGTATAACTGTCAAGCATCGTCTCTCTTGGTTTCCTCCTGCCTCTGTTCCCTCCAACTTTCACGTCGTTAGGGTGTACTTCAGCATGTCCCTTCTCAAGATGTGCCCAAAGATGTGGATTTACCTCTTCTGACGCTAATAAGCAGTCCCTCATTTGAGTTAACTTCTGTCTATAGAGATCCTCATTGCACATTTTATCTGACCGTGATGTTTTCGTCACTTCTATAAAACAACTTCTCAGCAGCTGCCACGTAGGTTCTCACTCATCAGCTCATTTCCCACGATTCACTTCCGTATATCTGGATTGTCTCCATATAGCTTTTAATACATCTCTCTCTCTCTCTCTCTCTCTCTCTCTCTCTCTCTCTCTCTCTCTCTCTCTCTCTCTCTCTCTCTCTCTCTCTCTCTCTCTCTCTCTCTGACACGTTGATTTACAGGGATATATTGCATACACTTTTGTTCAGTTTGTGAATTCTTGCTTATTCTTGGTCTATTCGACATTTAGTTTGTGTAATATATTTCCCCATATGCTGTTATCGAAGTACCCAAATAAGTACATATGAGTGGAACATACTGGCCGAGTGGCTAGAACGCCGGACTCTCATTCGGGAGACCCGGGTTCGATCCCTCGATAAGGTGTGTGATTTTTTTCTGTCGGGAGCAAAAAGAAAATCCTAACCTGCACAGTTCGCGGCGACTGAACTAGACAGGTGGCCTTAATTCCTCAGGCTCAAAGACCCCTCTGCCATACACCGCAAGGTACTATATTGGCAGTAAATGACAGTTTTGACAGAGTGGGACATATTCTACTTTTCCAAAATAAAGAAATAACGGGGGTTTCAATCGACTCCAAGACAACGTAGTAACAAACTGGTCTGACATCTCTTGTTCAGGGTCCATATTAAGACTCTCTGTGCTTTAATTCTACAGATGGAGGCAAGTTTGTATTTAGTTATCAAACATTTCCACTGTCTCCAGCTTTCCCTTAGTTTAATTACTCCATGTTCAGCATTGACATCAGTACGAAAGAAACAGTCACACAACTAGTTAGCAAGCGCGTGTGTCTGTCTCCGGATATGTCAGTATTATGTTCAGTCGTGTGTCTGTCTCCGGATATGTCAGTATTATGTTCAGTCGTGTGTCTGTCTCCGGATATGTCAGTATTATGTTCAGTCGTGTGTCTGTCTCCGGATATGTCAGTATTATGTTCAGGCGTGTGTCTGTCTCCGGATATGTCAGTATTATGTTCAGGCGTGTGTCTGTCTCCGGATATGTCAGTATTATGTTCAGGCTACTTTTTCTAGAAAAACGTGTTCGCATTCTAGGCGATTATATCCTTCAAATGACTGGCACCTGTCCGTCTTGTCAGAAGATAGTTGGTAAAATGGAGTTATACATCTCTATAACACAAAGCCTAGGCTGAATTTAGAGACCATGTGTTGCCCATGCAGGATGATTCCTCTCTCGGCCTGCCTAGTTTACTGCAGAGGAAAGGTAACAGCAATACGACTGGAAAAGACAAGCTGCAGGAGCTGCCGGATCAGCAAAGCAATACTCTAACTGTCCACCTATCAGAGCTTCCGACACAGACCAGTTGCCGACAAAGGCTTATGGCCTGGTCTGCCTTGCCATGACATTTAGTCTTTAGGTTGCGTTTCCTCGCACTAGGGTGATACTTGTAACCTTTCTCTATATATACACAACGATACTATATAAAGACACGCGACCACATCAAATACTCCACCACAGGTTGGACAGTGGCTGTGTGTGTTATGTGTAGTGAGTACATTCAGTAAAAATCCCTTTTCCACTCCCAATTTATTAAGCATATTAAGCATTTGGCTTTAGCCCCATAGTTTTCTTTACAAACCGGCACTCAGTGGTAACATAAGACATTACCAGGTACCTATTTTAGGCTCTGACGACCAGGTCAAATTGAAAAATTCTGCCTAGATACCAAATGGAACCCGTGACAATCGGGACGGCAAGCAAGCGTGCTAGCCAATACGCTACCGCGGTTTCTCGTGTATATGTTTATGTATGTGTGTGCCTATGTTACTTTTGTATGTGTCGTGAATTATCATAAATATCAAACAATTATAACTAAATGAGAGTGACTTTCCTATTGGTGGTCCGCAGATCTCTGCTACATAAGGGTTACCGGATTCAGCATGAGCTTATAATTGGCCACAAACACATTACTTGGAGCTCTCGGCACACTCTTTCTAGGAATGAATTCTTTTATAGAAGCTATCGCAACTTGAGCACAACCAGTTACACCGAGGCTGTGGACAGAATACAAGCTTGAGACCAGATCTGCCGGATGTTCACAATCTCCCCCACCGAGGACACAGCCACCTAAATTATAAATCGCAAGAGATTCTTGCTGTTTTGTGTTGATGTATTTGGAGCACACTGAAATAACTGTTGAAAAGATAATGTTATAAATACTCCTTGAACATTGCATGCCTTTGTGTTACGATGTTATATTGTTATCGTGTCAGTCAACAACACTTGAAAAAGCCCTCGGAGAAACATTGACGGAAGCGCCATCATGAGTTGCATTGGGTAAACAGCTCGCATCTCATTTATATGAATGCTAACTGAACAATCGGTTAACAGGTAAATATAGAATTGTTAACGAAACACAAAAAAATAACAATAACAGAAGAAAGAACATCGAAGTTTTTGAAGAAAACAATTTCATGCTGAAATAAATCTTTACAATTCTTATGCTATGAAATAGTTTGTGATGACAGCATTTGCGTATTTTGTACAATATTTTAATCATATTAACATTATATATCAATTGTATTTTACTAAAGATCCATCTGTTGTCAAGGTAGTTATCCATATCAAGCAAACATTGCGTTTACCGTTTGTTTAAGCGTAGAAACAGCTGCATAACTTCAACAATAAAAGAGAAATATAATGTACCTTTGTTTTGCGTTCATTGTCACATTGTTAAAAGTTGTGATTGTATCTTTGAGTTGAGTTGAGTTGAGCTAAGAACTGACATCATTGCACTCAGGACATTTCCCTCGTTTAACAGCCAGCGAAGAGTTATACTACAAATCGTTCCCACCGCTATCTGATTGAAAGTTCTCATGGTTTTCCCTCTTTCAATCCCCCGCAATCTCATCCTTTCGACATACTGGCTCTCAGTATGTACCCCCACCTTCTCCACCTGATCCCACGGGCGCACGACCACCTCTTCCCTTGTCCATAGTTAATCTACCACCGAGAGGTGCATTCACTGCCAGCCTATCAGCCTGTTCACTCCCTCATGACCAGGGCAAAATTCCAGACAATTCTCACAATCTGTGACCTCTGAAGCGAGCTGAGCCATTCCACACGAAACATTCCTTTCTCCATCTTGGTTGTACCTTTATGGAAGAACAAGAGTAGTAAAAAAAAAAAAGACTGCAATACATAAAGAGGCATATCTCTACACGGCCACGTAAGAACTATTAATTGTGATGAGGACAAGAGATTTACGAGAAGATATTATAAAACCAAGTGGAAATTGGAGCATCCAGGTCACCAAAAAGGTGATGCGTATTAAGTCAAACGAGAGGAACAAGTTACAATTTTCAGACTACAGACAGACCATAACAGGTGATATACAACACGTTTAATAAACTAAAGATAGGAGACACTGATGAATGTGTCTGTGGAATTGGCAACATGACAGCTAAACATTTGATGTAGGAGTGTACAACATATGCAGAAAGGAGAAAACAATTCTGGCCTGCACTCGCTACATTTGAGGACAACCTCTTTGAGGATAGCAACAAGCTTAAGTTTACTGCTTCTTTGTTTGCTTATATTACTATTATCTGAAGACTAACAACGAAGGAATACAAGAAAGAAAGGGGATGCACTGATGCCATTTTTTGCTGTGAGACAGATGAATGAAACATCTAATAGACCACAGCAACGAACTAAGTGTGTCTTTCATAGATCAAGAAAAAGCATTTGCGCGAGAAAATAGGAATAAACTGTGGAAAGTGCTCGAAGAATACGGTGTGATGAGGCAGCTGTTGGATAATAGGGCAATGTATTAAAACGGTGAACGTACAGTAAGAACAAATCAATCAATCAATCATGTGCCATGCCGGAAAGCGTGGGCGGTCATGACTCGCCATTTCACTCGATCACCAGAGTCGTGGATCAGCTCAGTGTTCCTGTCTCGTTCATGCCATGTGGCCAAGCCATCCAGGTATTTTCCTCTCGGTCTTCCTCTTGGTCTGTTCCCTTCGATCTTGCCAGTTGTTGCATGTTACATCAAGCGTCAGTCAAGGATGAGTTGTATTACCACTTCTGTTCATCACCCATATGGATAATATTACTAAACAAGCAAATCCACAAGCAGAGACTTTAAATGAGCTTCTGTTTACAGACGACTAAGTTTACTGTATGAGAACAATACGGATCTCCAACACACTATACATTGCCTTGGCAATTACTGTCAGAATGTTGATAAGAAAGTTAACATCAAAACGACAACATCCATGACAATTTGACGAAACCAGTGCAGTATGACAAATATCGTAGAACATCATAAAAACAAGTTAGAGAGTACCAGAATCTGAGCAGGTGTGTTCACAGAGGTTGGAAGAATAGATAGAGAAAAATGTACGAGAATACAGAAAGCAAACAACATGAACTATCAAATACTACCTAGTCGAAAACATCTAAATATAAACATGCATACATAAAAAAAAAATTGACAGATGCTTTATTGATCCCAATACTCTGTTACCAATACCAAACATTGCAATCATAGAAACACTCAAGCATAAACAAATAATGTGAGATGAGATCATTTTAGAACACCAAAAGATAAAATGGTTCGGGCATTTAGTTATAATGGGTTGAAATCAGCCAACGGCTAGAGATTTCTACCTGCAAACATCAGGTTAGAAGGAGAGAGGACGACCCAGAAAGAGTTGGCCATATGGAGTAAAATACATTGAAGAAATCAAATATGATGTGGCACAAGCAACAAGCCACGCGAAACAGAAAATTACATCCGCCCCCTCAAAAGTCAAGGAAATGTTTTTGTAGCCCCCTTATTGCTCAGCATTTATGGCTTGTGCATGTACAGACCGGACAGTACATACATATCATTAACTAGTCCCTAGTACGAATACTCTCACATTTTTCTGTCACGAAAGTGAACTCCCATAAGCAAATACTACGGCAGCCATGTTTGTGCTGGCACAGCTTTGGGTACACAGTAGCGATTGTACCCAAGCAAAAATATATGCCTTATTGTCATGCATAAAACACGTCTGACAATTTCCTTAATACTGTCTGTACTCTTGAATTTTATGTTTATTTTATCTGTAAGACGAGGCATGTCCCATAGTAAGTGACTGCATTTTAAGCCTGTGCCGCCTATCCTCAGATTGTCCTCAGAAGAGCACCAGACCGTTTCGTATATCTCTTCTCCAGGAATATCTGCTGTAATTCTTTCCCACGTGATTGGATCTATACCAAGGGTTTTCATATCTTGTTTACAAACATCCCTATATCGCATTTGGGGTCTTCTGGTTGGCCTCTTCCCTGTGGCTAGTTCTCCGTATAGGAGATCTTTAGGAAAACGTTCATCCTCCATTCGAGAGGCATGGCCTAGCCACCGGAGGCGTCTCTGTTTGTGGAGGGAGTTAACTGTGGTAATATCCGCTCTTTCAAGCACGTGTTTGTTATGTAGTCTTTCCACGATATCCCCAGGATATGTCTCAGACATCTCATATGGAAGGAATTCAACTGTCTTTCCTGTCGTGAGATCTTTTGCATACGGGCCTACAAAATGCGATGACCCTATCCCAGCACACACCTATAGCAGAAAACTGCTTGGAGGCTAATGCTTTTTTAATGAAGCAATTAATATCAATGAATGAGGAGAGGCTTGTTTTGGTGGGGGGGGGGGGGGGGGGAAGCAGGGGTGGGGGGAAGGGGGGGTAGAGTATGTGATGTACTGAGATTCTTATTTCCTGTACACTCAAAATTGAAGAGATAAGCGGGGTCCAAATTTCAATATCTTCTATCCACAAATCGCGGGATGTGAGTTCAAACCTCTGGAATAAAACTAAAAAATACCACAGTATGTAGGCTATCCGGCGACTGCTTCGGCAAGCAATGTGGAAAAAAAAAATCCCGGCACACGCGAGTAATACGACGTATATCGTAATGACGCCAAACATCTAATCTGAATCCGATTCGATATCATGATCATCATCAAGTGCCGTAACAGCTGGCGTAGGCGTTCATGTTTCTTCACTGATCTCGGTCTTGGGTGTTCTGGATCAACTCTGCTGAAGATACTCCTCCATGCCACCGTCCCAGTCCGTCTAGCATCATTTCTATTGTTCTGTCCCTGCCTCTCTTCCCTTTGATCTTACCAGTCGTCACGATTTTCTCCAATGCCGCTCTTCTCATCACATCACCAAAGAAATATGTTTGTCCCATTCTTATGATCCGGTATAAGAACCAGACATCGACCACCTTTTCTCAGTCTGTTTTCTCAGCTTTGGTTATAATTGAGATAAACATGTGGAACTTTAGATGGGAAGCGCATGAGAGGAAGCTCTGTCTGAGGAAAGAATATTAACAATGCATTACCTACAGGTGGTACAATACTAATTTGCAGTTAGTGAAAATGGTCGTTAGTATCTGGGGAGACCAGTAACGCTACGTGTCGATTTATTGGGTTATATAACACAGATTGTATGAAAATAGAAATAACACCTGGCAGATAGTCATTTAGCGGGTGGGAAATCGTTGTTATTGGATAAGTTGCTATCTGTCTTTCTGGCTTTGTTAGACTACAGACTGCATGAAGATAGAAATAACAGCCGGTAGTTAGTAATATTGCAGGTAATAAATCGTTGTTATTGGGTAAGTTGCTTATTGTCTATCTCGCTTTCTTATAATACAGACTGCGCGAAGATAGGAATAATACCCGGTAGTTAGTCATATTGCGGGTAGTAAATCGTTACTGCCGATCTCCCTGGTCTAGAGGTTACACGACTTTCTCCGTAAATCCGTATACTCTAGCGAGTAACGTGACGTGCGCGATAATTGGTAGCGGTTCTCTCCACGTCAGTAACTTACGGGGTATGTGAGCCGGTCGCTCAGAAAACAATGGCAAACTACTGAGCGTAATCTTGCCAAGAAATCAACAATCAGCTGAAAGATGCTGATGTCGACAGCGATGTCCTGTAAAGGATATGCGAACCAAAAAAAAATTGTTATTGGGTATCTTGCTAGCTGTCTATCTCATTTTGTTAAAGTACAGAGGTTATAAAACTTTGAATTATAGCACTGCCAGGATCTATTTTTAAAAAAAATTAACGAGGTCATATCGTCAGAGTTATATAAGAAAGAAATCCTTACGCAAGAAAAGATATCAAAGCATGATTATCAGTTAGTGCAGGTGAACCTGGGCCAAATAATACACGATACTATTTTTTATGGGTTGTTGTTCACTGCAAATATGAGTCACGTGATATACAAGAACCTTGAACTCAAAGTGGCTTTGAGCGACCTTGAGTCCTGCAGACATGTCTGTAGCATACATTAAAGACATGTATACCCACTGTTGATAATTGTTTCCTGAAACACGGTTACCTGCTGTCGTGCAGATATATTATCAACGGGTGCATGGCGATTCGTCTGGCGGGAAATTAACAGTCCATTTGGGGGAAGGGGGAGGGGCGTTCGCTCGCTTTGAATTCAACCGTACCATGTACATGCTACTATAGTGCAATGGCCAGATTTTTGCGAGTGGATTGGCTTTCTCTGTTACCAGTGTCCCTCTCCAGCAGGCTTCAGATGTAGTTGTAATTTACGTTCTTAACTCAAGGACAAGAAGTCACAATTTTAGTCCAATTGACCGGTGTAGGAGGTGAACACGCTACGTCGGCATCATCACACAGGAAGTTGAAGAGCGAGCGCTCTTATCCATTTGGCCGTGCTGATTTTCATTAATAGTCATAATCATAAAGTACTTTGCCGATTGGCGTGGGCGATCATGCTTCTCCCCCTCTTGCGATCCCCAACGGCATGTATCTGTCCGTGTGCTGACACCCTTATTTGTCATGACAAGACTCAAGAATGTTATCTCGTTGTCTTCCCCTGCCTCTCTTTCCAGAAATCCTGCACCCATCTTCTCTTTGGCCTTCCTCTTCCCCTCTTCCCAGGCATATACCCTTCCATTATTGTTCTCTCCAAACTTTCGTGACCTTTCAAGTGACCAAAATATTTCAATTTTCTTTGTTTTATCGTTTTTAATAGCCAACCTTCTTCAATATTCATCTCTTGAAGTATTAATGCATTTGTTCTTTTCTTTACCCAAGATATTCTTAGAACTCGTCTATAACATTTATATTCAAAGGCGTTTATGCGCAGTTCAGCTTGTTTAGTAAGTGTCCAGGTCTCACATGTGCATGTTGCAATGGGAAAGATGCGTGCTCTTAAAATATTCTTATAATATGGCCACAAAATGATGAGAATCCTTCTCTGGAGTTTGTGATAAGTCGTCTCTCTCAAAACATTTAGATTACTCACTTTATCTGTCCAAGGAAGTGTCACCATGCTTTTATAAAATCACTATATGTGCATATCGACAGATTAATTCCTTAGGTGACTGACAGAGAAAGCAGTTGAACATGTCAAGACCTGTAAAGTGGCATTTATAAAGCAGGAAAAATGTTTTGATACAATTGTCAAGAATTTGATATGGGATTTCCCAAGAAAATGTGGAATGAGTAAACATCTAATTAATATTTGTAAAAGTGTATATATGCAACACATTATCTCTATATTTTATCCCAGGCTTTGTGCTATGGAGAGGCAATAACTCCATCCCTGGTCTTAACTGGTCTAGGAATCAAAGCGAGAGGCAACTGTTACGGGTTATAAGTCCCTGTCAATTGGCGTAGACATGGGCCGCCACGCGCCACGCCTGCTTCAATGGGTGCTTGAGGCTAGGACAAAATCTGAATCGCAGGCTGTAAAACCAATGCACCAGGTAAAAATAAAAATAGAAACCTCAAGCTACGGCTGGAACGTGAGAACCATGTGTCCAGGATTTTCCACTGACTTGACCAATATTGACGATGTGAGAAAAACGGCTGTGATTGATGCCGAACTCAATCGTCTTAACATTGATATTGCTGGCCTGCAGGAGACTCGCTCGTTGAGGAAGGGTCACTCAGGGAAAACAATTACACCTTTTTTTTTGGAAGGGTAGAGGGAAAATAGGCAACACGTTGTGGGCTTTGCAGTGAAGAATTCGCTACTGGTATTGATTGAAATTCCAGCAGGAGGAAATGAAAGACTATTATCCCTGCGCTTGGCAACCTCTTGTGGTTTTGCCATCATTATTACTGCATATGCACCGACACTTGATTCCTCTGATGATGTGAAGGATTCGTTCTATGAGGAGTTAGACTCCGTGATCAAGGCAGTTCCAAAATCTGACTACATTTATATGCTCGGTGATTTCAATGCTCGTGTGGGCAAGGACTCGAGTTCACGGCCAGTGTGCCTTGGAAAATACAACATCGGTCGCATGAATGAAAATGGGCAAAGGCTGCTGGAGCATTGCACCAGTAATGACCTATGTATTACAAACTCCTTTTTTTTAAACAAAAGAGATGCATAAGGTCACATGGAAACATCCAAGATCCGGCCATTGGCACCAGCAGGACTTCATCATCACACGGAGACAACATCTGAACCATATATCATTGACTCGAAGTTACCACAGTGCTGACTGGGATAGGGATCATTCTTTGGTTGTTGCAAGGGTTAGACTGAGACCAAAGCGAATCTACACAGCTAAACACAAATCTAGCCCCAGGATTAATATTATTAACACTCACGATCCTGAAAAGTGCTTTCAGTTTCAACAGCAACTTGAAGACGCTTTCACTGATACACCAGAAAATTGTACAGTAAATGAAAAGTGGGGTCAACTTAAGGAAACTCTTTATAAAACTGCCGTAGGGGTTTACGGCACTGTGGATCATAAGAGGCAGGACTGGTTTGCGGCAAACAGCGAGTCTCTGCAGCCCTTGATTGATAAGAAAACGATAGATCTCTTAAGAAACAAGAAAAGACCAACGCGTAACACTCTGAGTGAGCTAAGGCAAGCTAGGAAGGATGTGCAAAAGGCTGCGAGGCAGTGTGCAAATGATTATTGGATCAAGTTATGTGAGTCCATTCAAATCTCAAGTGATAAGGGAAACATAAGAAGCATGTATGAAGGAATAAAGAAAGCCTGTGGTGCAGTGATCAAAAGAAGTGCACTATTGAAAACCTTGACTGGAGAAATCATCACTGATAAGAAACAGCAGATGGACAGATGGGTAGAGCACTATTTGGAGCTTTACTCAAGTGAGACCAAACTAGCGGATAATGCCCTCAACGCCATAGAAGCTCTACCAACTCTTGACCACCTGGACACACTTCCCACCATAACAGAAGTTAAGTGTGCTATAAATAAACTTGCATCTGGAAAGGCTCCAGGTAAGGATGGGATTCCAATAGAGGTTATCAGGAGTGGGCAAGACACACTCACTCTACAGATCCACCAGCTAATAGAGCTATGCTGGCGAGAAGGACAAGTCCCACAGGATTTCAAAGATTCAAGCATCATAACACTATACAAGAACAAGGGCGATCGGAGCGACTGCAACAACTATAGGGGTATCACACTTCTGTATATTGTTGGAAAAGTATTTGCCAGAATTGTTCTGCGCAGACTTCAAGTCATAGGAGATCAAGTCTACCCCGAATCACAGTGTGGCTTTCGACAGAACTGGTCTACCATTGATATGATAGTCTCATTGCGACAAATGCAAGAAAAATGCCGTGAACAGAATCAACCAATGTTTATTGCCATCATCGACCTCACAAAGGCATTTGATTTGGTCAGTCGTGAGGGTCTGTTCAAGGCACTAAAGAAGATTGGCTGCCTGTCACGAAAAATAAACTTGACAGTTCGATCGATGAAAAAAAAAGAGACATTCGTCTGCACGGACACCGGCAACCCTTTGATGTTGTATAGACTGAGGAACAAAATACGTCGCGAAAACTGTCTACACACGGTCGGCATTTCTGTATGATGTGGGTTGTTCGAGAAACGTACAATGGCGCCATCCGTCTACAAGGCGGGAGTCAGCCTTTGAAGTGATAGACGGAATGTCTGGTCAGACGTCGGATGGAGTCTTGTGATGTGGAGAAGGTTCTCTAGATCACAGACAGGAGACAATTTCCCAGATGAAAGGGGACACCAGCCAGATGTCCACATTGAGTTGGGAAAAATAAAGAGAAAAACAACTTCTCGACGCCTCTGCGTCTAGACAATTTGGTGACGTCACTCAAGCCCCGATATAAAACCAGTTGAGGTAAACAAGTTGGAGGAGTCGACCAAAAATTCTGAAGTGTTAAAGATCGGCGCAGTATTCCGAGTTGTGTTAATTGAAAGAGACTATAGTGTCAAAGTGTTGATAATGTATCGGTGGACATAGATCTAGTCTGTGATTGCATAGTTTCAATCATCAACCGGAATAGGCATATGGTATTCTATTAATCATATCTAACTTAGAGTATGATTAGGAATAGAGTACAGTACTGTGCGGTGATAGAATGTATTATAGGTGCGGTGATAGAATGTTCTATAAGTGCGGTGCTAGAAAATATTATAGGAGCGTCGGCACTAGTGTCCTATCGTATGGCTTTAACTATCTTGTGTGATATATCATTTTACTCAGGGAGTTGAGGACAATGTAGTGGGATAATAATTAGGGAGATTGAGGATGGTTGGGACGGAGGAGGGGAATGTGAAAAGGTAGGAAATTCCAGTAGGGCATCTGCTGGGTTTCTACCCTTTCCTTTATTCTTTCCTGGTGTTGCCATGTATCAGACCAATGTGATGAGCTATTTGGCCGTATGACAGAGATCGGATCTCTGTTATAGATCTGAGTGCTGCTATTGGCCTACACTCACCTAATTACGGTCAGGATTGAGTTGCTCTCACCATGATGTTCTCTACTCAACAGGTTCCACTTGAGTGTGAGATGATTTATTACGAAGAAGCAGTTTCAAAGTTTTATACAATGATGGCTCACGGAATGAAGACAGAAGTTACTGAGAGGCTTTTTACACGGGGCTCAGAACCTAGTTAGTCTGCAGAAACCTGGCTTCTGCTGAGCCGGACTTGATGAACATAAGTGTTGCGTTTACTGAGTGATAAGCTTCATAACCGAAGATTCATAACTCATATACAAAGGACATATATATATATATATATATATATATATATATATATATATATATATATATATATATATATATATATATATATTTATACCTAGAAACATTAATAGGTTGTTTGTTAAAGAGGGGGAAAATCTTATGATCAGAGACTTGTGAACAGTAGATTTTCCCAAGTGACATTTCAGTTAATTGAAAGATTCTCTGTTCAACAAACATTATTAAACAGAGTAACTTCACCGTGTTTGTTAGAGTGAAGACCAAGATCGAACAGTGTCTAACTGATGACCAGCATCCTGTTTGTTCGAGCGTTATCGGAGAAAGTCGTCACGTGGACGGAGAAACATCTTCTGGGTGAGGTGTACTGTCCGGAATACATGGTGCTGTTATGTGCTCAGCACAGTGATGTAACAGACTTTGCTCCTGATTCACTGGTCTGATTCTACATACACATTAGAATATTCGACACACATTCTACACATTACACACTCTTCTCACACACATACTTTTTGCTTTAATACATTATTTGTTGTATTTATTTGTTAAAGCTAGAGCAAAATCATAACAGGCAAAACAGGCAAAATCATAAATAACATAAATAAATTTAAAATAGGCAAATGGAACGTTAGAACGTTAAATGAGCTTGGAAAGTTGGACAATGTTATAAGTGAAATGGAAAGCATGAAACTGAATATCCTAGGTATACGTGAGATTAGATGGAAGGGGTCGGCAAAAATATAACTGACAAACACACAATATTTTTTTTTCTGGAGGGGATACACACGCAAGAGGAGTAGGACTAATATTTGATAGAAAACAAAACAAAACAGCCAAGTTAATTAATTGTTACTGGTGTACTTCAGAGAGCGTTATTATGGTAAAAATGAAAGGTAAATCAATAGATATAAATATTATACAAGTATTGATTCATCCATTCAGTAGCATGTTCTTTGCAGAACCTCGCTCCCACAACAACCTTCCGGAATACCTCTCGATCATAAGCAAGAAGTCCCGCGTCCGATACACCCATTTTTTTTAGAGATCATATGCTACATCCTGCACCCATCTTCCCTTTGGCCTTCCTCTTCCTCTATTCCCAGGCATATACCCCTCCATTATTGTTCCCTCCAAACTTTCGTGACGTTTCAAGTAACCAAAATATTTCAATTTTCTTTGTTTTATCGTTTTTAATAGCCAACCTTCTTCAATATTCAGCTATTCAAGTATGGATGCATTTGTTCTTTTCTTTACCCAATATATTCTTAGAACTCGTCTATAACATTTATTTTCAAATGCATTTATGCGCTGTTCAGCTTGTTTAATGAGTGTCCATGTCTCACAGGCGTATGTTGCAATGGGAAAGATGCATGCTCTTAAAAATCTAATTTGTATAGTTCTGTCTGTCCCATTCCATAATTTATTTAGTTGTTTTAGTCTTTGAAGAGCGATTAATAGTCGTCGTTTAATTTCCTTGATTGTGTCACCGTTGTTGGTAATCAATGACCCAATGCCATATAGCGGGTGCTCGAACTACGTCATAGAAAGAACGTAGAGAATCCTAGAAGCCAAAAGCTCAGAGAAACTAGGAGACATGTTGTCAACAGAGAAACGTCACACTGACGTTAATTAACAAGAAACAAACTTTGTGGGGTTCTCGACAGAGAAGGCCGTGTATTTTGATTCTTGAGCAAATTAGTGTGGCTACGGAATAGTTGGCATTTAGCAGTGGCTAACAACAGATGAAAGGATGTCATAGAAGATTAACAGCGCCACGAATGCAGAAACGGCGGACATGAACCTAGACAGGATCAATACAGCAGAGAAGCCAGCCGGTGGGAATGAAAGAAGGATGTGTACAGAGGCGTAGCAACAATGGCGAACATTTTTAACAGGTTTGATTGTATTATCTTAGAGTACATCTAACGTAAATTCCCGCCTGGTAATAACAGGCAGTTTACGAGCAAAAGAAGATATTTGTTACAACCACTTGTGTCAGCTGTCAGATTAAAGCAGCTTTTTGTATTGTTCTACCCAGCAGTTACTTCGTCTTTTAAGTTCACAGTTGGCTCAAGTTGCTATTACCTTGACTCAGTTATAGTTGATGCATGCTGTTGAGTTCATAAATGAAGAATCATAATGTTGAGGAACTTACGGCATGGCACGTGGAGGTCTCGTATTCCGGGAATGTCAGCAACTTTTAGCCAGTAGCCGCCATAACAGGCAGTTTACGAGCAAAAGAAGATATTTGTTACAACCACTCGTGTCAGCTGTCAGATTAAAGCAGCTTTTTGTATTGTTCTACCCAGAAGTTACTTCGTCTTTTAAGTTCACAGTTGGCTCAAGTTGCTATTACCTTGACTCAGTTATAGTTGATGCATGCTGTTGAGTTCATAAATGAAGAATCATAATGTTGAGGAACTTACGGCATGGCACGTGGAGGTCTCGTATTCCGGGAATGTCAGCAACTTTTAGCCAGTAGCCGCCATTATACATTGGCCAAAACAGCATCACACCCTAAAGTCAACAATTATGTGTGTGTAAATTCCATTCTTATTTGTCACGTAAGGGATTATACTGTGTCTGGCACTACACATCAATTGTACATTCGAGACATATAGACACACCTCTTGGACTTGATTGTTGAAGCTCTTGGACACCCATATTGACGTATAACGGAAGATGGACAACTTCAACCTTCACAGGGACACTTCCCTCCATGAAATTCCAGACAGACATATTGACGTTTTCTACAACTTACACACGGATCTTTCCACATTTCACCACCAGACATACGGAGCAGCCCAGCTATTTATCGTCGTAAGGTCCACACCTTAACCAGTGACACCGGTGCTGTTAGTGTTAATTCGTCCGATACAGCAGGCGCGTTGCCACGGTGCCACATTACACTACCGAAACTATATTTTGGTACATTACTGACGACTCAGGTACTGGAAATCAGCAGACGACTTCACGTCCACCATCTACACTTCCATCCACCATCATTCTCAAGGAAATCTGGATTTTGTCAACACGATCATTTGGACTTGATTCACCGGATCTTTCATCAGGACTTATTTACATTTCGACTGACACTTTTAAGCGGACGCCAGGACTAGGACACCACCACGAGGATCTGTTACTGGACATTTTTCATTACGATTATCACACTATTGGACATTATCACAGACAGGATGGGACATCACACACTCCACAGGACATTTTTCACGCTTAGCCAACACTAGTCATGGAATTCAACTACATACATACATCTAGCCACCGTTTGTATCTATAATAGTCGGATACCATTCACATTTCAACACCAACTTATTCAACGCATCACGACTACGTTTACATAAAGCCAGTATATTTGTTGATTGTTGTGTTAATTGTTATCTAATTGGGTGTGTGTTCATACGTATTATTTTACCGATGGCTGATTCGTCGTTTCATTGACGACGTGGGTGGTTGGTCGGCTATCTCTGTACTAAGCAAAATCGTTATATAGCATAGAGATACGTTTCGTACTTACACTCGTCAGCTCGTTACGAATTTTTTTGTTGCAATCTCACGATCTATAGGTACTGGTAGTGTGTTGTAGCAGTCATATACGTTAGTTATTTTCGTATCACTAGTCAGTGTTATTTTCTTTTATGAGAATAGATATGTGTTTACGCCAAACGTCACTTGTTTTCTCGTAACTGTTATTTGTCTTGTGTTATTATATTCTTTATACGGAATATATTTTTCATACTATTTTCTGGTATTTACATATTGTAACGGTTAGGACGATATTTATTCGCGCTACGTTTGCTAATTTTCTTGCATTATTGTGTTCTACAATATTGTCCATTTTGAAGTTGACATTTCGTTCAACATTTGTATTTTGATACTTCTTCTACTCTATTGTCAACGTACTTGCATCTTGTCGACTCTTTTCCACTCCGCTATTTAATTTCAGCTAGATAAGTTATAGTGCAGTTAGGACAAAATGTCGACACTACAAGACTTTATGAACATGAGTAAGAAGTCTGGTGTGACCGGTTTCTAGCTCAGGATATGGGCGAAAAAGGAGTTCAAAGAATTCCAAATACAACAGAAGGAAGAAAAACAACTACAAGCAGCACGCGAAAGAGAAGAAAGACAGGAAAGATTATCTGCAGAGAAAGAAGCGAAAAAACTTCAAACAGTACGTGAAAGAGAGGAAAGACAAGAAAGATTATCACTTGAAAAAGAATTAAAAGAGAAGGAAATGGTGATAATAGATAGAGAATTAGCATTGGAAAGGGAGAGAATAGCGACTGAAAGAGAAATGAAAGAAAGGCAACTAACATTTGAGAAAGAGAAACTTGCAGCCGAAGCACTTTTGAAAGACAAGGAACTTGAAGGTAATTTGAAGGTTAAAGCATTGGAAATGGATTGTGAAGCTAGGATAGAACGAGAAAGAATACAAGCAAAGTATAATGATCCAGTTAAGAAGTACCAAGGTCTAATTCGTAACTTCCAACAAGGTGATTCTGTTACTTCCTGGATTACCAATTTTGAGGTTCTAGCAAAATTCTATAAAATTCCTGAACAGGACTTACCAATCTTATTCCATCGACATCTCGCGTTCGAACCTTTAAAAGTGATTGAGTTGATTCCCGAGAACTTGCCAACCAACTATAAATACATGCGAGGTAGAGTTCTTGCACATTTTTCTTTGGACGAAGCTGGTTTACATACAAAGTTCAAGACACTAGCTCATAAAGCGAACCAAACGTTCCTCGACTTCGTGTCTGAGACATCTTCTTACATTGACAAGTGGTTAAGAGCAGCAGATGTTGGTTCTGATTTCGATAAGATACGTGATCTGATACTTAGAGACAAACTTCTTTCTGCTATACCTGAAGCTATGTCTGTATTCCTCGTAGAGAATAAATGTAAGTCACTTAGTGAGATGGAGTCACGGGGTGAATCGTTCTATAACGCCCACCGTGACATATTTGCTGAATGCGCACAACCAGAATTTGTGATAGGAGCTAGCGCCAGAATCCAGAATCACAAAGGTAATGGTAAGTTTAAAAAATTTTCAAATAGAAACAGAGGTCCGTACCAGAGTACAAACAGAGATGCAGATAGACCTAGAAAGGGTAACTTCACACGATGTAAACATTATAAACTGTCTCACGGGTCTTTGGAAATGTGTGATCAACATCCGGCGTATGCTGCATAATTGAGAGACATCACGGCAAAGAAGAGGAGTGTTAAATATGTTTCTTGTCGGGCGTACAGGCATACCAGTAAGTCATGTGCGATGAGAAATACTTGGAAAGAAGCAAGTACTGCGTATGTGTTCTCCAGTAGCGATTCTGACGATGTAGAGGACACACAAGCAGCTATTATTCAGACATACAATAATAAAACAAGTAAGGAAGGTCATGATGATGATGATGATGATGATGATGATGATGATGATGATGATGATGATGATGATGATGATGATGATGATGATGATGATGATGATGATGATGATGATGATGATGATGATGATGATGATGATGATGATGATGATGATGATGATGATGAGGAGGAGGAGGAGGAGGAGGATGATGATGATGATGATGATGATGATGATGATGATGATGATGATGATGATGATGATGATGATGATGATGATGATGATGATGATGATGATGATGATGATGATGATGATGATGATGATAGTCGCACATCAGTCCACAAAGGATATATACATGAAGCTAATGCACTATACACTCATAAAGGTACTCTTGTGATCCACAAATCGTGGGTTAATGGTTCACCAACAACCTGTTTTAGAGACACAGGATCTGATATTGCGGGAGTTAGTCACAAACTAGTAAAAAAAAAAAAGCCTTCACACATGATAACATTTATTGCAGAACATTTGGGGGCACAATAGAAACATACAAGGCCGCATTGGTCACGATAAAATGTCCATACTATGAAGGTAAAGTATGTGCAGAGTATTACCAAACCCATGTGCTGGGTTGATAATTGGCAATATTCCTAATGTTAAAGATTACGTTCAAGGAGTGACCATCGAACACAGACCTGACAAGGCACTCACAAGAACTCAAGTTCACATGACACGTGAAGAAGAAGATACACAATTGAAACAGGGTACATCAACTATTAACAAGCACGGGGTAACACAAAGAGAAACAACATAACAGTACATAATTGTGTACATCATAATACTCACAAGGTAAACAAAACCAAACACATGGAAATGTATTCTCCATTAAATAAGTTTATTTCTGTGAGTTTAAGTGTTGTAACCATATTTATTGCCCATATCATGACCTTGGTTAAATTAACCTTATCCCAGGTTGAATGCGTCATTGCGAACATTTGTTCCATTACAAATAGTTACGCACGAGTCAAGAAATGTGTCACAAACATGTACATACAAGCCAGAAAAATGTTGATAAACGGATTTAATGAAAGCAGAGAATATTACAATAAACAAAATACACTAATCTTTGGTTACTCCATTTACTTGGTTCACCTGTGGTGCAAATTCACCAAACATACCTCATTACAGCGTGTGCATTACACAGTATACACATGAGTGAAAACTATAACATTGTTAACGTCAACATATATTGGCATACATACAGAAAAGAGACACCATAAGTTTGAAAGGAAGAAAAAAGGAGTAAAGAAGAAAAGAATGAGTGAAAGAAAGAATGAAGGTAGTAATTAATTATATCAGCAAAATTTTCAATACAGACACATTAGGGTCTTACAAAATAAATTGTTCCAAAATTCGCGGATTGCCAAACTTGTTCAGAATTATTCACGCTATCTCAATTATGCTGTTACAATTCATCTTGGTAAAAATACTTCCGGTTCTCTATTCTTCAGACGCGTGTGATTAACTATATCAATAATAGAGAGCGTTGATATTTTTTATAAATATTTACTCGGTAGAACATTCTTGGTAAATCCGAATGGTCTGTTTATAATTCTAGTATACTTCGGTTCATATTCTTGAAGAATTCACTCCTCTTACAAGACTATGAATTTGATATCTGTCACATTCCAGGCAAGGACAACAATTTAGCTGATCTCCTTAGTCGACTCATAATTGTCTACACAGCAACTTTCTTTGTCAATAGTTGTCTACGTTCATTATATGTTAGTTATTTAGGCCGATTGATTTGTATTGAGAATACACCCAATGAGATGACAAATTCCACAACAAATAACAAATTACTAAATTTATTATAGTATTATTCAGTTGTATACATATATTGTTAATGTCGTTCTTTGGCAGAGACATGATGTGACATGAGATGCGGCATGATGAAGCAGTTGATTTTTCCACATTCGTCAGATACTAAGATGATATGATTTGGTTCTTGATGGGCAACACACTTTCAAGGACAATACTCATTCGGAAGGATTGCGTTGTTTATGGTTTGATGACAATAGTATTAATTTAGAAATAGTAATTATGGATATATATTGACATTATCGAGTGACATGGAACAATTCCATAAGTTAATGAAATGATAAACAGTATCATAGACTATGATGATAGATGTATTAGGATAAGATTATGATATTATGAACTGTGTTTAAATTAATTTGATTGTTCACAGGAGTTAAATTTAGTATAATTAAAAGTTTACGTTTGTCGTTATAATTAATTAGTTAATAAATACTTATGATTAGGTTATTATATTGATCGCTGTCAACGTATTCAGATTGCGATATCTAAAAGGTTATTTACGCCACATTATGATTGCGCCACAGATGGAGAATAAGTGCCATTGTATTACACACAAACCAAGTCATTGATAGTCTCAAAGTTGATACGATTGCACTATAGCTACAACGAAGGCAGAACACCTCACCTATATATACCTTATCTATGCGATACGGACACAGCAGTGGATATATAATTCAACGACAATTATAGAGCGTTCACTAGTATTGACGACTTGGTACCTGTTGTTTACTCACGTCCCCTGACTCCGGGTTTTGACCCAGAGTGAGGACGCTTGTCCGTAAGGACAAATGAGGGACTAATTTTTTATAGTTAGTTAGTACAGCCTCCCCATGGGCTGTCTACATGACATCTACCGCGGAATTGTAGATAGGGGTGCGTGCCCGTCATATAATATTTTGTTTTTATTGTGTGGGTGATTAATAGGGGGGGGGGGCCATAACGTCGTATTTAGCATAGCATACGACTCATTATGTCAGCACTGCTATTTGTCAGGGTTTAGTAATAGCGAGGTAGAAAATGATTGCATCATTTTAAAGGGGAGGGGGCATACTGCCATATAGCGGGTGCCCGAACTACGTCATAGAAAGAACGTAGAGAATCCTAGAAGCCAAAAGCTGAGAGAAATTAGGAGACAAGTTGTCAACAGAGAAACGTCACGCTGATGTCAATTAACAAGAAACAGACTTTGTGGGGTTCTCGACAGAGAAGGCCGTGTATTTTGATTCTTGAGCAAATTAGAGTGGCGACAGAATTGTTGGCATTTTGCAGTGGCTATAAAGTTAACAACAGATGAAAGGATGTCATAGAAGATTAACAGCGCCACGAATGCAGAAACGGCGGGCAGGAACCTAGACAGAATCTATACAGCAGAGAAGCCAGCCGGTGGGAATGAAAGAAGGATGTGTACAGAGGCGTAGCAACAATGGCGAACATTTTTAACAGGTTTGATTGTATTATCTTAGTGTAAATATAACGTAAATGCCCGCCTGGCAATAACAGGCAGTTTACGAGCACAAGGAGACAACCACTCGTGTCAGCTGTCAGATTAAAGCAGCTTTTCATATTGTTCTACCCAGAAGTTACTTCGTCTTTTAAGTTCACAGTTGGCTCCAGTTGCTATTACCTTGACTCAGTTATAGTTGAGCCTAAATTGATTAATGCATGCTGTTGAGTTCATAAATGAAGAATCATAATGTTGAAGAACTAACGGCGTGGCACCCAAGACATTCAAAATTTTCCACCACCTTCAATTTTTCCTCATTAACATATATTTCTTTCTCTATAGTAGTTTTATCTTTATGCATTGTCTTTGTGTTTGCTATGTTAAGATATCAGTTGTGATTTTCACTATTTAATTGTGTTGAGGCTATTAGGTTTTCTATACCATTCTGTGTTGTGGATAGCAATACTGTATCATCAGTATACCGAATCTCTGGTATGTCATGACCACCGATATTTAGGGCATCATATAGCTCCCTGTTTATATCATCTCTTACATTTCTCATTATATTTTCGGCGTACAGGTTAAACAAATAGGGGGACAGCACACACCCCTGACGGACTCCTTGCTTGATGTCAAACCAATCTGATGTCTCGCCATCAATTCTCACCGCAGCTTGTTGGTCTAGATCAGTGGTTCTCAACCTTTTTTGGCCCGTGCCCCCCTTCACCATATTTTCAGAACGTCATTCTCCCCCTTCCTATCAAAATTTTGGCCCGTGCCCCCCCCCCTTCACCATATTTTCAGAACGTCATCCCCCCCCCCTTTTCATATTTCCTATCTAAAAATTCCCCCACCCCTACATAGTATACGTAAAAATGTAAGGTAAATTTAATAGCATATACCAAAACAAGTCTAGACATCCACATAAAACATGATTTGTGGGTCTACTTACTTTATAAAATGAATTTTAGAATGATGAGACGTGCATAACTGTAAAGTATGAAGGGAAAAACAATATCAAGTTTTCGGTTCTTGTATTAACGCGATCTTGAAATGGTGTTCATCCCCCCCCCCCCCATGGAAACCCTAAAATTCCCTCCTGGGGGGGGGGGGGGAATTCTCCACTGGTTGAGAACCACTGGTCTAGATAGAGCAGTCTTATGAGTTTATTCCATGTGATGGAAAGCCCATATTCCTCATGATTTCCAGAAGTTTCTGATGTTGTACACAGTCGAATGCCTTTGAATAATCCACAAAACATAAGAATAGGTTTACATTAAATTCTCTGCACTTCAGCTAGTTTAAACGCATTTTGAGAATGTGATCTCTTGTTCCTCATCCTTGTCTAAATCCAGCTTGAACTACATTAATTTCTTCTTCCATTTTCTTACGAAGTCTTCCCATTATAATTTTTAGTTGAATTTTACTTGCATGGCTGATCAGGGCAGCAGTTCTATAGTTGGTGCATAATTTCATGTTGCCCTTTTGTTGGTATTGGAATGAAGATAGTTCTCTTCCAATATTTTGGCCAAATACCATATTTCCATATCTATTTACATAATCTGTGATACAAGTATATGCACCAACAACAAGCAGTAGTGATGAAGAAATACAACACTTTTACGATGAAGTAGAAATAGCAATGTCTCAAATTAAATCACAAGAAATAAAAATAATACTAGGAGATTTTAATGCAAAAGTAGGAAAGGGAAAGATGGGGGATGTAGTGGGGAATTATGGTTTAGGTACAAGAAATGAAAGAGGAGAGAAACTAATAGAATTGGCAAATATCAGTGATATGATAATTGGGAACACCCGGTTTAAACACCATAAAAGACGACTTTACACATGGAAAAGCCCTGATAAGACAATACTTAACCAAACTAATGACATACTTATTAATAAAAGGTTTAGGAATGCGTTAATTAGTATAAAGACAACGCCGGGTGCTGACTGTAATATTGATTGTGTACCACTATGTGGACTAATAAAAGTAAGACTGAAGCGAGGAAAAAAAGGTGGTTAAGAACAGGAGACTTAATAAAGAGGTTTTGAAGGTAGATAAAGAAATTCATGAACAATACAGAGACACTGTGAAAAATAGGTACAATTCAATAGCTAAAATACAGAGTATAAATGAACAATGGGAAATATTAAGGGTCTCAATTTATCAAACTAGCAAAGAAATATTACCGGAGAGAAGTCAAAAAGCAGAAACAATGGATGACTGAAGAAATCTTGTTGGGGGAGGGGTAGAGAAAACACAGTAAAAATAACAAACAAGAATAGGCTAAGATAAATAAAGAAATAAAAGATAAATATGTGAAGGCAAAAGAAAGTTGGTTAAACGAGGAGTGCAAGAAAATTGAATTAAATTATATTAAAGATACCAAAAATATCCACAGAAAAATCAGTGAGCTCACAGGAAGAAAACTAAGAATAAATACAGGGTGTTTAAAATCAAAAACAGGAAATATATTATTGGAGGAAAATGTTATAATGAAGAGGTGTGGGAATAAGTATATAAGAGAATTAATTATATCATGGAGAAAGGGAAGAATTAACAGAAGAAAGTAACATAGAGTGTCCACCTATTCTAAATGAAGAAGTCGCTGACGCTATCAAACATATGAAGAAAGGAAAACCAGCTGCGTCAGATGGAATCACAATAAAAGAATTAGAAGTACTGGGAGAATATGGAGTAGATATACTATCTAAAATGTTGAATAATATTTACAGCAGTGGATGTCTACCGAGCGATATGCCGAAATCTGTATTTATAGCTATACCAAAAATACCAGGAGCAATTGAATGCGAAGGTTTTCGAACAATTAACCTCATAAACCAAGTCACTAAGCTTCTACTCAGAATTATAAGGTGAAGAACAAGAAAGAAAATAAAAATGGAAATTAGTGAAGAACAGTATGGATTTGTGGAGGGAAAGGGTACAAACAATGCAATATATATATTACGAACACTAATAGAAAGGGCAATAGAGAAACAGAAAGGCATATATTTGTGCTTCATAGATTATACTAAGGCATTTGATAAAGTAAAACATGATGAACTAATTAAAATATTGGAAGATATTAACATTAATGGGAAGGATCTCAGAATAATTAAGAATATTTACTGGAATCAAGTAGCATCTATTAAAATGGGAAATAAAGAGGGCGATTATGAACAAATAAAGCTAGGAGTATGACAGGGATATGTCTTGTCACCGTATCTCTTCTCCTTCTATAGCGAAGTAATAATGAGAGAGATCAAAGAGAAGCCAGGAATACTAATCGGAGGTTATAATATAAACAATATACGCAATGCAGATGATATAGTATTGGTTGCGGATAATGCATCAGATCCACAACAATTGTTGGATATTGTAGTAACAGAAGGTGCAAAAACAAAAAAAGGACTCTCCTTGCATATCAAGAAAGCAGTAACAATGGTGATATCAAAGAAAAAGGTGACACCAAAATGTGAAATAGAAATAGAAGGGAACATTCTTAACCAAGTGGATAGTTTATTATACCTAGGGGCACTTATAACATCAGATGGAAGATGTACAACAGAAATTAAGAGCAGAATATGGCAAGCAAAGGCTGCATTTCAGAAAATGAAGAGTATCCTATGCAATAAGTCACTGTCACTGAATGTAATAATGAGAGTGCTAAAGTGCTATATAGAACCTGTATTGCTGTATGGCAGTGAGTAGTGGAATGTAAATGAACAAATTAGGAAAAACGTAGATGTGGTTCCTGAGACGAATGTTGCGAATTCTTTGGACTGCCAAAGTAACTAACAACGATTACCTGAAAGAGGCTAATGAAACTAGAACATTATATACAACAATAAGAAAGAGACAAACAGCTTTCTTCGGTCATGTGATGAGAAGAGAGCCATTGGAGAACATCGTGACAAAAGGAATGATCAAGGGAAAGAGAGGGAGAGGCAGGCCAAAACAAATAATCCTGGATGGATTGAGACGATGGCATGAATATCATCAGCAGAGTTAATCCAGAAAACCAAAGACCGAGATCTGTGAAAGGTCATTATCGCCTATGCCAGCCGGCACCAGATGATGATTGATGATGATGATGATAATATCCAACAAAAGTGGATTGATCAGAAATAGTCACGGGGAAAGTTCTTAATAACATAAAAGAGCAAACGAGAAGACAAGCTGAATATCAAAGGAATTTCTGACTAGACAGGTCTATAAGAAGCCTCTAGATACCCAACCTGCCTACGTGTAGATGGATATGAACAGTGAGAAACCATCTACAGCTGTCAAACTTATAGGAGATGGCAAGGCTGCTGATCTTGGCGGTATCCCAGGAGATGCTGTTGAAGCCAAATAGACACGTGAAAAGAATTACTCAGTCAATCATATGCCATGCCGGAAAGCGTGGGCTGTCATGTCTCGACATTTCACTCGATCACCAGAGTTGTGGATCAGCTCAGTGTTCCTGTCTCGTCCTGCCATGTGGCCAAGCCATCCAGGTATTTTCCTCTCGGTCTTCCTCTTGGTCTGTTCCCTTCGATCTTGCCAGTTGTCACTAAGTTCTCTAATCCATTTCTTCTCATAACATGTTAAAAAAATGTTGACTGTCTTCATCTAATTTCTCTAATCAGTCTACGATTTTCATTTGTCTCCTGTAGTACTTGGTCATTGGTTTTTCTATCTGTCCATGGTACTCTTTGCATTTTCCTCAGAAACCATATTTCTGTAGCCATCAATTGTTTTTCAGCTTGACTGCACATTGTCCAAGTTTCACATCCATACAAAAGAACAGGCTCTATGTACCCCCTCAACACTCTTTTTCTCGTTTCAGGTGACATCTTTTTATTGGTCAGAATGTTTTTCATCTTGCTAAAGGCTACTTTCGCCATGACGATTCTTGTTCTAATCTCTGCAAGGCATCTCCCATCAGATGTTATGACTGTTCCGAGATAATTGAACCGATTCACTTGTTGAAGAATATTCCCATTTACTTGTATATTACATTGATTGTGGTATTTCGTTCTTCCTAGTGACGACCATAACCTGTGTCTTCTTACAATTTAATTCCAACCCCAGCTGCTCACTGTGTACAACAACCCCGTCTGCTAATTGTTGTAGATCCTGTGCATTGTCTGCAATCAATACTGAATCATCTGCATATCTAATGTTATTGATGTTTCGTCCTCCAATGCTGATTCCATTTATATTTTCTACATTTCTGAAAATATTTTAACTGTATAGGGAAAAAAGATCTGGAGACATTACACATCCCTGCCTAACACCTCTTTTAATAGGTTGATATTGTCCCACTTCATTATCAATCTTTATGGCAGCTTCTTGTTTCCAATATATGTTTTTTGAAAGTCTAATGGCTTTCCCATCAATTTGTAGATCTGCAAGCATCTCTACCATGTTGACATGTCTAAATCTATCACAAGCCTTTGTGTAGTCAATAAAGCAAAGATGTATATCCTTGTTTACTTCTAAAGCACGTTCAATAACTGTTCGCAGCATATACACAGCATTTCCTGTACCCTTTCTTTCTACACACCCACATTGTTCTTCCCCTATTTAAGGTTGTATCTTCTTCCTCACTCTTTGCATGACAATTCTTAGCAAAATCTTTGTGATGTGGCTCATTATACTAATTGTTCTATGTTGATCACATTCCAAGGTTCCTGATTTCTTTGGGATTGCAATAAATACAGAGTTACATAATTCAGGAGGTATATCTCCAGTATCATATAATGTGTTCATCAGTCTGGTGACTTGCTCTAGTCCAAATTCTTCTAAAGCTTTAATATTTCTGTTGTGATGTTATCTGCACCGGGGGCCTTGCTAGCTTTCATATGCTTAAGAACATTTCGAACCTCCATCTCCAAAATTGGCGGTCCTTCATGGTTAGATCTAATAACATACTGTTCCTCTCTGTTATCATTATACAGGTTTTTCACATAATCTGTCCATACATGTAGAATCTGATCTTTTTCTATTATGATTTTGCCATCTTTATTTTTAGACACCGTGTTGATGTACTTGTTCTTTTATTAGTAAGTTCCTGAATTCTTTTGTGCACTAATTTGGTATTTTCACTGTTGTGTTGGTTTTCAATTTCTAAGCACTTTTCCTCAAGCCATGATTCTTTTGCCTTCCTACATAATATTATGACTTGTCTGTGAATTTCTTCATATTTGGCAGGATAGTTTTGTTGAGTCTTCTTGTTTCCATTAGGTGTAAAATTTCTTCAGTCATCCATTTCTTACGACCCACCTTCTTTAATTTTGGAATAGTTGTTTCTGCAGCCAATCTGATTGAATTCTTTAACATTTCCCATTGATCATTCACATCCTGGAATAATATCTCTAGATTAGACAATATATCAAATCTGTTCTGTACTTCTATGTTGAATTTGTTTTGTATTTCCTTGTCATTACTCAATGTACACAAATCATATTTAGTGTTTCCTGTTATATACTTGACTTTCTTAAGCTTTATCCTCAATGTTCCTGTAAGTAGTCTGTGGTCACTATAACAATCAGCACTGGGAACTGTTTTTGCTACTGTTGGTGCGTTTCTAAATCTTCTGCTAATCAGAATGTAGTCAATCTGGTTTCTGATCCTGCTATCAGGACTCCTCCATGTCCATAATCTTCTAGGGTGTTGCTTAAACCAGGTGTTTCCTACAATCATTTCCTATTCTTTTGCCCACTCTACGAGTCTGTATCCTCTTTCATTTCTCTCTGCTAAACCATAGTCTCCTACTGTGTATTTGTCACCTTGATTTCCTACTTTTGCATTGAAGTCTCCTATTATGATGTTTATTTCTTAATTTTCACATTTCTTTAAGGCAGACTCTATGTCATTATAAAATTCCTCTACACTATCTTCACTGGACTCTCCTGTTGGGGCATATACTTGAATAACATTTATGCTAAAAGGTTTGCCACTAAATTTATCTAGTAGAACTCTGTCCGACACGGCCAGTATCCTTGAACAGATGTTGATGTTTTCCGGTCCAAAATTATTGCCACTCCTCTTTGTCGATCTTCACCTCCAGAATAAATAATCTTAACATCTTCATCTATCTTGATGCCTGCTCCTGTCCATCTCGTTTCGCACATCCCTAAAATATTAATTTTTTCTCTTTGTATTTCTTGTTTTATGTTCTCTAATTTTCCGTCGTCGTTTAACGTCCTAACGTTCCATGTTGCTAATTTTAATGTCTCTGTCCTTGTCTTGCGATAATCAGTCTTTAAGCGAATCATATTGCAGTAGGCACTTTCAAAGAGGTAGTTTGCCGTTGCTTTCCTCTATGGTAATGACCATTCTGGCCGGATGACCGCAACCATTGTTTCTCGAAAGAGATCCTCTGCCCGCCGTCGCGAAACTCGAGACCATAACCAACAAATATCTGTCGGCTGCCCTCAAAATTTCATCCACCACCTGCCTTCCGTGGCTTCTTTTGAACACTTCCAATAAACGAACACAAAATAACATCACATAATCCACAGGAAAACACTATCCACAGGAAATCCACAGAAAAACACTGAACAGCGTCTCCCCGAAGAACAATGCGTCATCTCGTCGCCATTGTACCGGAAGTACTACATGACATATCCAAAAAAATTTGATTGTCTACGCCTAATTTCTCTAATCAGTTAACGATGTTTATTTGTCTCCTGTAGTACTTGGTCATTGATTGTTCTGTCTACCCATGGTATTCGTTGCATTTTTATCAGAAACCACATTTCTGCAGCATCAGATGTTTTTCAGTTTGACTGCTCATTGTCCACGTTTCACATCCATACAAAAGAACAGTCTCTATGTAGCCTGCTGAGTAGGGTGAGGACAGGCTAACTTCGTGCCGAGTGGCTTGCTTCGCTTCGGAAATCATGGGTGGCAAGCATCGTCTGGATCTTTTCTCCGGGGCATGCTGGTGTGCTGGGGAATTAACAGTCAGACAGATTGGCTGGCTCTGCAAAACTTGGTGGAGTATTGATGCATGATAAGGCAGACGTGGTTGCGGCCTTGTGGGAGCACGTGTACACCACGGAGGAGCAAATGGATCACCATGGTCTGGCAAGAATGCGACAGCGTGGAGTGACAAGGGGGTCTGGCTGATGCTCGACGCTTAGAGGAAAGGCGAGACGCACATATAATCAGATTGCTACTGTTACTATTGGGAATGGAACTCTTCGTTGGCTTCTGAGGATGGGGACGGAGCACCTTATGGGAATGCCCCGAATGCTTTGATGTCGGTTCCTCAATAAATCAATCAATCAATCAATCAATTATCAATTATCAATCAATCAATCAATCAATCGATCTATCAATATATGTAGCCTCTCAACACTCTTTTTCTCGTTTCAATGAACATCTTTTCATTGGTCAGAATGTTTTTCATCTTGCTAAAGGTTACTTTCGCCATGGCGATTCTTGTTCTAATCTCTTCAAGGCATCTCCCATCAGCTGTTATGACTGTTTCGAGATAATGGTACCGATTCACTTGTTGTAGAATATTCCCATTTACTTGCATATTACATTGTGATATTTCGTTCTTCCTAGTGACGACCACAATCTGTGTCTTTTTACAATTTAATTCTTACTCAGTTGTTCACTGTGTGCAACAACCGCAGCTACTAATTGTTGCAGTTCCTGCTCATTGTCTGCAATCGATACTGTATCATCTGCATATCTAATGTTATTGATGTTTCGTCCTCCAATGCTGATTCCATTTATATCTTCTACATTTCTGAAAATATTTTCACTGTATAGGAAAGAAAGATCTGGAGACATTACATATCCCTGCCTAACACCTCTCTTAATAGGCTGATATTGTCCCACTTCATTATCAATCCTTATGGTAGCTTATTGTTTCCAATATATGTTTTTATAAGTCTAATGTCTTTCTCATCAATTTGTAGATCTGCAAGCATATCCACCATGCTGACATGTGTAACTCTATCGAAAGCCTTTGTGTAGTCAACAAAGCAAAGATGTATATTCTTATTTACTTCTATAGCACGTTCGATAACTGATCGAAGCATATACACAGCATTTACTGTACCCTTTCTTTCTACAAACCCACATTGTTCTTCCCCTATTTCAGGTTGTATTTTCTTCCTCACTCTTTGCATGATAATTCGTAACAAAATCTGTGTGATGTGACTCATTATACTAATTGTTCTATGTTGATCACATTCCAAGGCTCCTGATTTCTTTGGGATTGCAATAAATACAGGGTTACATAATTCAGAAGGTATATCGCCAGTATCATATAATGTGTTCAGTAGTCTGGTGACTTGATCTATTCCATATTCTTCTAAAGCTTTAATCATTTATGTTGTGATGTTATCTGCTCCGGGGGCCTTGCCAGCTTTCATAAGCTTAAGAACATTTCGAACCTCCATCTTCAAAATTGGCGGTCCTTCATTATTAAATCTAATATCATACTGTTCCTCTCTGTTATCATCATAAAGGTTTTTCACAAAATATGACCATGCATGTAGAATCTGATCTTTTTCTATTATGATTTTAGCATCTTTAGTTTTTAGACAGCCTGCTGATATAGTTGTTCTTTTATTAGTAAGTTCCTGAATCTTTTTGTGCATTAATTTGGTATTTTGACTGTTGTGTTGTTTTTCAATTTCGAAGCAATTTTTCTCAAGCCATGCTTCTTTTGCCTCTTTACATAATATTCTGACTTGTGTGTGAATCTCTTCATATTTGGCAGAATTATTTTTGTTGAGTCTTCTTGTTTCCATTAATTACTGCATAAATGATTAATCAGAATCTGGGAGCCTGAAGAAATGCCAGCAGATTGGAAAGAATGATATCTGGTGAATATCCGAAAGAAAAGGGGCCTACAGGAGTGTGAATAGTGATATTGTTGGTTCCTGTGGAAACTATTAAGCAGAAGTAGTTATCATATATCATTCATTGATAAACAACAAAGGGGTGAACAAGCAGGCTTTCGACCAAATAGACCCTGCACTGACCAGATAGTCGCCCTGCGCATAATAACCAAGCAAAGCATCGAACTGACTTTGCCATTTTTTGTGACTTTGCCATTTTTTGTGACTTTGCCATTTTTTGTGACTTTGCCAGTTTTTGGACTTACGGACTATGAAAAACCACTTGACAGCATTGATATGGACTGTTTGGAAACTGATGAGGCATTATGAGATCCTATAGAAAATCATTAACCTAACAGAGACATCATGGATACTTTACAGACGAAAGCCACAGAGGCTGGGGATCTGGCTTACGACAGAGAGAAAATTCTAATTACTGTTACAGGAGTACAGTTTTGAACAAGACGAGCTGTTGGATTGTTGTGGTATTTGTTCAGCAAGCAACAACACGAGTATAATGGACGTACAAAAACATAACAAATCACTCGGAGTAAATTATAATAATATACAAACTAGTGTAATGAACACTCTCCCGCTGTTTATCCTTCACACCGACACCGCGAGGTGCAAGATGATATGATGAGATGAGTGTAATGAACAATTTACCCGATTTCAAACTGCCCCTCCCCCAAATTAAACCCACAGCCTTGGCTGGGTTGAAGGCCATGTCCTACACTGGGCACCTGTTAAAGTGTTAATTCTTGGTCACTATCTTCATTTGTTATAAGCCCAAAGTTCTTTCGCTACTGGATCTTAACTAGCTGGATAAGGATGCGGTCAAGTGTTCTGTGTCATGATAAAGTGGTTTGCTGACTGGTTTTAGGCGATGACGCTTCTCTGCGTGTTTCTGTGTGGAAGAGCATGCATCAGTTCTTGTTGTGACACTTCTCCCTACCATGACAACAGGCTGCCAAGAAGAGAGGTAAAAGATTGAAGAGGAAAAACAAAAACTGCGTTTTATAAAATGAAGAATATTTCACATGTAATAAATTCCTGTCGTTGAAAGTTAGAGGGGTAAAGGCAAGATGGTCGTCTTCATTGCGCCTGGATGTATTACATACAGCTCTGGATTATTTCAGCAGAGCGGCCCGTGTAAGTGTTATGCAGCGCACGAACTCCATAACGCAAGTAACGATCCCCAAGGAGCTCCGAAAATCGTGTACCATCAACCAAATGAGGCAGTTCGAAACCGACACTAGGACTTTCGTGGTGTCAGGCTGACGGCTTTACCCATTTACCATATAACCCCCCCCCCCCCCAACTCCTCCTCCCCCAATCTCACACACACACACACTTCTTTCTATTTTCTCTCTCGCTCTCTCTCTCTCTCTCTCTCTCTCTCTCTCTCTCTCTCTCTCTCTCTCACACACACACACACACACACACACACACTCTCGCAGACACACACACACTATATATATATATATATATATATATATATATATATATATATATATATATCATCCTCTCCCCCTCCCCCAATCTCTCTCTCTCTCTCTCTCTCTCTCTCTCTCTCTCTCTCTCTCTCTCTCTCTCTCTCTCTCTCTTTATCTCTCTCTCGTTGGCGGTTGGGGGGGAAAAAAGTATTGCTTGTTACACAGATCGGGTTTACAAGACTGAATGTATGGCTACTATGAGTCCATTTACCGTTCCCAAATAAGTATTTTCACCAACCCCGTGTGTTTTAAATTGTACATTTATTCTTGCAGCGAAACAAAACATGGTGAATAAATTTAGAACTACCTGCGGCCGCAGCCCAGGTGCATGTGTCCAACCAGACTAAAGTTCGATGGCGCCCGTGCCTCGCTGCTTGCAACTCTAGGCCGTTTTTCTGGTCCAATCCACAGATAGTACGAACTGTCACTGAAGGGTCTCAGGGGGACGGCGAGTCAGCCACCACTCATGACTTGACAAATTTCGCCACCTGGTTGGATATAAAAGGACAGTCACGCATCCGTCTGCAGCATTTCAAGCAGAAGAATACACTCGCCGAGTTGTCTCAAGTCTGTATCAGCTTTGTTCAATTTGTCCAATATTTAAGAGATCTGTGCAACCACTAGGAAGACCTCTGTTTGCATCATGGTTTCAAGGGATCCAGCCACGGAACAGCTCAACGAGTACCTCAAAGCCCATCCGGTAAATTGAATTCCTAATTTTGTTTTGCTTTTTTTTTTCTCTCGCTCGCTTTGAACTCAAGCATAGTCCATAAACATTATTTACAGTAGTGATGGACTGAATTTTGCGTGTGGATTAGCTTAACAGTGTCCCTCGCCATCAGGCGAACCCACTCCGACTTCAGAGGCACTTGTAATTTACGTCCCTAAGTTAAGGACGACAGGTCAACATTTTAGTTCAGCTGTCTGGTGTAGGGGTTGAACCGCTAGCAGCGGCATCAGCACACCGGATTTTTAAAAACACGCGTTCTTACCCATTCGACCATGTGGACATTCTATTCTTAAAATAACGTTCATAAGTATATTAACAATTAGCGAGCAAGTTAGTGTGGTCGCTGATAATGTCATGAGCTCAGTCGAACGAGGGGTTGACGAGTGTGATCGCTGTCCGCTAAAATGAGGGAAATAATAACAACCTTTTCTTGTATGCACTCAGACCTATAAAATATGATGGTCCTACTTATAGTAGGTTCGTGCTTGGGATTTTATGAAGCAACAATAGTCTGTATAGCTTGAAATATCCTTCCAGAGAACTTGTTTTAACATGGTTAATTCAGAATACAGTATTGTATCAATCTCTCCAGTGTGATGCCTTTTAACCGACGCTGAAGAATTCAGTGTGTTACAATATCCCATCTTTATCCAATCTAGTATATGTAACGACTCGAAACTGCGGCCAGACAGAGACTGGTCAAACCAATGCAGCTGTGACGCAGTATTAAAGCCTATGGCTCAACACCAGCAGACAAGTTAGCCTAACATATATGAGAACAAGCATCTTTCTACTCGCAACGTGAGTATTTGGGTCACGGGCCGTTTCGAAATCATTAAGCAAAGAAACTGGAACTTGAATTGCACTTAAATATTACAGAAACATGCTAAGAATACTGTGGACAAAGAACATCGAACTTAAACTGAAATTAGGGGTTACAGAAACATACTAAGAATGCTGTTGACAAAGAAGACACAGAAATATTGACATGCTACTGTATTAGACCATGGAAGAAATCTAGCTTGCAAACAGCGTGATGTTTCGGTCATACTAAATGTCACAGTGGCTGCAGAGAACAGTTGTGGGCGCCAGGGTTTCTGTAAGAAGGCGCAGGCGTGGACCAGTATACAGATGGACACCGGGCATTGAAGACGCAGTCGTGGACCAGTATGCAGACGGACACCGGGCATTGAAGACGCAGTCGTGGACCAGTATGCAGACGGACAATGGGCATTGAAGACGTCCTGGGCATGAATGGTCATGAGTTAGAGGAACAAGCACAGCATCGACATCTTGCAAGCGGGATATGTTGAGCGTGACTTTCTGCACAGGGCCTGCTAGATGGCGATACACACTGAATCTCCTGTCCCTATAATCTATAGTGGAACTACTATGTTTCCCTCATCCCACCCAGTTGTCTGTTTAAAGTTAGTTACATATCCTTTACAGGACGTAGCAGTCAACCGCAGCATTTTGTGGCGGTTTGTGATTCCTGGGCAAGTTTACGTTCAGTAGTTTGCTATTGGGTAGGGGTATCCCCTATCAAAGGAGAAGTAAGGCGCCTCCTTCCCTCCGCTAGCCTACGGGACACCCTTGGGCAAGGTGGAGTACCCGTTTAGCCCCCCGATCAGGGTTACGTGAAGCCATGGGTGCAGGTGGTGGATGAAGATGGAGAGCAGCCGACAGATAGTTGTAGGTTATGGTCTCCACCTTCACGACGGTAGGCAGAGGATCTCCTTTTTTGAGGAGACAATGGCTACGGTCACTGACCAGTATGGTCACTGCTGGGAAGGAAAGCAATGGCAAACTACCTTCTTTACACATGCCAAGAAAATCATGTTGTGTTCACTTATCGATAATCAGAGAAACGGCGTAAATGGGTGCTCCATAGGAGCAGCCTCGCCCGGTAGGGATAGTCATGCGCACCAGGTGACTCCAGACCGTCAACAGGCTCCTAGGTGCAAAAGATTAATATCATTGAAAGTAGGAACTTGGAATGTTAGAACAATGAATGCAGATGGAAAGTTGGAGGACATCAAAAAAGAAATGGAGAGAGAGAAGATTAACATATTAGGAATATCGGAAATGAGATGGAGAGGAGCAGGGATAAGGACACGAGAGGATTGTAAGATTATTTACTCGGGGGGAGAAGAACAGCAAAGAGGTGTAGCCATTATATTAGATAAGCAAACATCAAATTCTGTCAAAGGATATTGGGCTGTGTCAGACAGAGTTCTATTAGTAAAATTAAACGGAAGACCTTTTAAAATAAATGTAATTCAAGTATATGCCCCAACAAGTGAAAGCAGTGAAGAAAGTATAGAGGAATTTTATAATGACATGGAGTCTGCTTTGAAGAATTGTAAAAAATCAGAAATAGATATCATAATGGGTGATTTCAACGCAAAAATAGGAAAGCAAAGCGATGGATACAGTGTAGGCAACCATGGTTTGGGAGAGAGAAATGAAAGAGGTTACAGACTTGTAGAATGGGCAAAAGAACAAGAATTGGTTGTAGGAAACACCTGGTTTAAACAACATCCTAGAAGATTATGGACATGGAGGAGTCCAGACAGCAGGATTAAAAACCAGATAGATTACATCCTGATAAGCAAAAGGTTTCGAAATGCATTAACAGTTGTAAAAACAGTTCCAAATGCAGACTGTTACAGTGATCACATATTAATTACTGGCACATTGAGGGTAAAGTTAAAGAAAGTCAAGTATACAGCAGGAAACCCTAAATATGACTTGTGCAAATTGAAAACTACCAAAGAAATACAAGATAATTTTAACATAGAAGTAAAGAACAAATTTGATTTATTGTGTGATCTAGAGATCCTATTTCAAGATGTAGATGATCAATGGGAAATGCTGAAGAATTCAATCAGTTGTGCAGCAGAAAAAACTATTCCAAAAGTAAAGAAAGTTGGCAGTAAGACATGGATGACTGAAGAAATTTTACAACTAATGGAAACAAGAAGACAGAACAAAAATAATCCTGCCAAATATGAAGAAATTCACAGAAAAGTCAGAACCTTATGTAAGGAGGCTAAAGAAACATGGCTTGAGAAAAATTGCAGAGAAATTGAAAAACAACACAACAGTAAAAATGCGAAACTAATGCACAAAAGAATTCAGGAGATTACTAATCAAAGAACACGTACATCAGCAGGCTGCCTAAAGACAAAAGATGGAAGAGTCATAATAGAAAAAGATCAGATTTTACATGTATGGTCAGATTATGTGAAAAACCTTTATGACGATAGCAGAGACGAACAATATATTGTTCAAAATAACAATGAAGGGCCAGCAATTTTGAAGATGGAGGTTCAGAATGCTCTTAATCATATGAAATCTGGCAAAACCCCCGGTCCAGACAGCGTCACAACAGAAATGATTAATGCTTTAGACGAATATGGAATAGATAAAGTTACCAGTTTGCTTAATACAATATATGATACTGGAAATATACCTCATGAGTTATGTAATTCTGTATTTATTGCAATCCCAAAGAAATCAGGAGCCTTGGAATGTGATCAACATCGAACAATTAGTATAATGAGTCACATCACGAAGATTTTGCTAAGAATTATCATGCAAAGAGTTAGGAGGAAAATACAACCTGAAATAGGAGAAGAACAATGTGGGTTTGTAGTAGGCAAGGGTACAGTAAATGCTGTGTATATACTGAGAACCGTAATCGAACGTTCTATAGAAGTAAACAAAGATCTACACCTTTGCTTCATTGACTACACAAAGGCTTTTGATAAAGTGAGACATGTCAACATGATAAGGATGCTTGAAGATCTACAAATTGATGGGAAAGACCTTAGACTTGTAAAAAACATATATTGGAAACAACAAGCTGCCATAAGAGTTGATAATGAAGTAAGCCAATATCAGCCTATTAAGAGAGGTGTGAGACAGGGATGTGTAATGTCTCCAGATATGTTTTCCCTGTACAGTGAAAATATTTTCAGAAATATTGAAAATATGGAAGGAATCAACATTGGGGGACGATGCATCAATAACATTAGATATGCAGATGATACAGTCTTGATTGCAGACAATGAACAGGACCTGCAAAATTTAGTAGATGCGGTTGTTACACACAGTGAACAACAAGGGTTAGAATTAAATTGTAAAAAGACACAGATTATGGTCGTCACTAAGAAGAACGAAATACCACAGTGTAATATACAAGTAAATGGGAATATTCTTCAACAAGTGAATAGGTACAATTACCCCGGAACAGTAATAACATCTGATGGGAGATGCCTTGAAGAGATTAGAACAAGAATCGCCATGGCAAAAGTAGCCTTTAGCAAGATGAAAAACATACTGACCAATAAAAAGATGTCAATTGAAACGTGAAAAAGAGTGTTGAGATGCTACATAGAACCTGTACTTTTATATGGATGTGAAGCTTGGACAATGAGCAGCCAGGCTGAAAAACATCTGATGGCTGTAGAAATGTGGTTTCTGAGGAAAATGCAAAGAATACCATGGACAGCCAGAAAGACTAATGAACAAGTCCTTCAAGAAACAAATGAAGATCGTAAACTGATCAGAGACATTAGACGTAGACAGTCACAATTTTTTGGGCATGTTATGAGAAGAAATGATTTGGAGAACTTGGTGACAACTGGTAAGATCGAGGGGAACAGACCAAGGGGAAGACCTAGAAACAAGTATCTGGATGGCTTGGCCTTGTGGCATGGTCGAGACAGAAACACGGAACTGATCCACGACTCTGTTGATCGAGTGAGATGGCAGAACATGACCGCCCACGCTTACCGGCATGGCACATGATGGATGGATGGAGTTTGCTATTGCTTTCTTAACGACCGGAACCCGTACCATTTCATAGAAAACAAACGCAACGCAGTCTGCTGCCAAATCGCCCTCAGCTGTTTCGAACACGGTATGCGGAATTACGAACTGTGTCTTTAACCTCTGCGCCACGGAGCAGGTTTTTCCGGTTCCTAAATCAATCAATCAATCAATCAATCAATCATCACAGTATCGAATTGTGTCAGTCAGTGTGTATTATATTATACGTGCGTGTCAGCATTATGCAGGATCTCGAGCAGCGCTGTTTGGCCTAAAGCATAAATAGAACAACCTAATCTCTCTCCCAAAGAAAGAAAATTATAAATTCTACATCAATAATCGTACTACGCACAAATGCCATGCTATCAAAACCCTCATGTGAATCACTACGAAGAGTATTGAAAGCAAATGACAATATGAATTACAAAAAGTAACGTACAGGCAGGATTCAGATAGGACAGACAAGAATGTCCATGGCAAAGGTAGCTACGTGTAAGATGGAAAATATACTGACGTATAAAAAGCTCTCAATAGCAGTGAGAAAAACAAAGTATTGAAGTGCTACATAGAACCTATACTATTATATGCACATTAAACAAGGACAATAAGAAAACAAGTAAAGAAACATCTATTACCTGTGGAGATGTGGTTTCTGAGGAAACTGCAAAGATTACCATGGGCGGGTAGAAAAAGGAATGCGACAGTTCTACAAGAAACAAGCGAAAACCTAAATTGATTACATAAAATGGACGTTGACAATCAAGATATTTTGGGCGCGTTATAAGAAGTAAATTGGGAAAACTTAGTGACACCTTGCAAGATTGATGCGAAAAGAGCAATTCCAATTCCAATTTTCGAAGAAAAAAAAATTCCAATTTCTGTCTCGTCTAACCTGCTTCCTCAGCGGTGGTTATTGTTGAGATCGGTTGTTGTGTGGATTGTTAGTCCTAATTCATATTGGTTTGATTGGTTCCGCTCTGTTTGTCGTATAACGTTATTTTGCGCTGTCTATTTATTTTCTTTCTGTTTTATGCTGGTCCTGGTAAAGACCGTTCCTTGGGCGGGTCTATTAGGTTCCGCAGCCTTTCGTTTGTGTGTTTCTTTCTCTACTAGCACCTCTACGTGCTTATTGTTTCTTTTGTTGTCCTCACCGGGGCTGGTCCCGGTAACGTTCAGTCCTCATAAGGACTCGATATTGGCAAAGGCAGAGAATTTAAATGCGGTCTCAAGTTGTCCCCCGGTCAGCTGCCCGTACTTCTCTACGTTCGCTTTCTTGTTTTCGTCATCGGTTTATGGGCTGGTGTAACAACAAGATGACCAGATCTCCCTGTCGTCCCCGTTCAGGAGCCCTTCCGGAAGAGCCAGCTCACCATCCTGCCACTCACTTCGCAACACTCTGCTGTGGTTTTTTTTTTTTTTTTTAGCGTAATCTTGCCTAGTACATCAACAGCAGCTGAAAAATGCTGATGTTGACTGCAACGTCCTGTAAGGGATACGCAAAACAAAACAAAAAATATATACATATATACATTTTTTAAAAATTATACAAGCAATATACGTATAAATATATACAATGTTGGGAGGTTATATGGCCTGCCCTGTTCTGTATATGAACTGTCTGACCAGCCGCTGTATTTCTGGGTTGCTGTTTGTGTGCAGGCACTCCCTCATTGTCATTGGTGTCCCAGTTTTGACGAAGTGATCTCTTAGGTCCCTTCGCTCACTATTGTACTTGTCGCAAGCTAGTAAATAGTGTTCAATGGTGTTGTTCTCTAGGCATGTTCTGTAGACTGGGTTTTCTCTTGCGTCTTTCCAGTTTCCAAGTCTGATTTTCCACAGCTGTCTGTTTGCCGGCGCTTTCATGTTGGATTTGGCTTGTGGTTTGTAGCTGGGTTCGCCCAGCACCTGGTAAGCGTGTTTTTTTTTTTTAGCGCTGTTTCTCCACTGTTTCCTCCATTCCTGGAGTATGTAATTTTTGATTATACTCTTGCCTTCTACTTTACCTAAGCCTGTATTGATTCTATTGCTGCTAGTTAGTCCTCATTTCACCGCTCTGTCTGCTTGTTCGTTTCCCGGTATACCCCTGTGAGCTGGTACCCATCCGATGGTGACTTGGCAACCCATGTACCTGAGGTTGGTGGCTGTCGCTAGTATCTCCTCTTTAATGTCGGGTCTGTTACCTCTAGTGAAGTTCCCGAGCGTGTGTACTGAAGACAGAGAGTCTGTCAATATACAAAGCCTCAGCGGTGGTTTTTCGCCTGCAATCTCCAGAGCTTTCATTATTGAAAAGAGCAAGGAGAAGGTAGAGATATAAATACACTGATGGCTTAATGGTTATTACCATTTGGGCATAGACATGTGGGCGGTGTCACGGTGGACCATGACACTGGCAACCTCGTGTTGAGTTCAAGCGTCCCAGATCCTCCTCCTAACTTCACCTAAGTGGGTGTTTCCGTTGTGAACAACAGGTTTGTGCAGTAAAGGATATCCTACTGCTGTTGTCTTTTCATCATTTGTGAAGTGGACCCTATTGTCCAATGACAATGAAAGAGTGAGTTCATGTGGCTAGTTTCAACATAAGAACCCGGAAACGACTGTGAGAATGAGGGCAGACGATGTTTCAGTAATGAACAGGAAAACACACTCTGCGCCTTCCAGTCTGTACGTTTGGCTATTTTACATAATGATAAAAGTGGCAGTTCATCATTACATAGCAATTCTTCTGTAGAAAGTCAAACTCATCACAGCCAGGCGGGAAAGTTTCTCTATCCTTTTCCAGAGAATCGACAATGAGAACATATGATATCATGTACTGACTAGGGCAACACATTCTTTGCCTTCAGACCTGCACGTTATTTCTCCCAATGATAAGTTGCAGGTCACTTTCACATAGCAAGACCTTTGCAGAAAGCTCTTCTCATCACTTCTTCGGATAGCCTGCTGGTTTTGTCGTAAAACGACGCAGATCACAACCCTCCGGGAAGATATTCGACCCTTCGTCGCTCCTTAACCTTGTGCATTTTTTATGGCTGGCAAACTGTGTTCATTGGGATAATTAATGTGTTTGTTTTCCCTTGCATTTTACATCCACATGGCTTTGGACTAATCCTCTATCTGTAGCAACAGTTTTAAGCAACCAAGGCAAGTGAGAACTCTACACTGTGGTACTCTAGCTAAATGCAACGGACATCTTAGCCGTGATAACTTATCCAATTAAATAGATAGTCGGTAATGAAGAATGATGGGAAAACAATGGACTGATATAAAGAACAATGACGATATCTTGAAAGGCGTCCACGCACACAGGAGACTGGATGTTCACATCAGACAGACGTCAACGCACACATGAGACTGGTTGCTCACATCAGACAGACGTCAACGCACACATGAGACTGGTTGCTCACATCAGACAGACGTCAACGCACACAGGAGACTGGTTGCTCACATCAGACAGACGTCAACGCACACAGGAGACTGGTTGCTCACATCAGACAGACGTCAACGCACACAGGAGACTGGTTGCTCACATCAGACAGACGTCAACGCACACAGGAGACTGGTTGCTCACATCAGACAGACGTCAACGCACACAGGAGACTGGTTGCTCACATCAGACAGACGTCAACGCACACAAAAGACTGGTTGCTCACATCAGACAGACGACAACGCACACAGGAGACAGGTTGCTCACATCAGACAGACGTCAACGCACACAGGAGACTGGCTACTCACATCAGAAGAACACAGTCCACATTATGTGGGCAGGTCCGAGAAGGGGACAATTGGAGTATGTCGCCTCAACGGGACAGTTGTGGGAAGAGAGGAGAGGCAGGGGGAGACCAAGAGGGAAGATGCTAGACAGTTTGACATCATGGCATGGGGAAACATCAGTATCATAAATTATTGGCAGCATACGAGACTGGGGCTGGGAAAGACGCAATCACCAGCACCACACGACATGGACTACACGAAGACGAAGAAGGTGTATTATATAATTTGTATTTGCTTTTCCAGTTAATGCACAGACATGCAGGAGAAGTTTAAAAATCACACTTTGCATGTTTCAAAAGGGGAAGGCTAGAGGCTCTGAATGAAGCATAGAAACGTTTTCTTAAGTGGTCGGTGTTTTCAGCCGTTAAGTGGCTGTATGTAGTTCTAGGGTATTGGTGCGGGAGAAATGCCGTGGGTGTGGGGAGTAGTCTATAGAAATGTTGTGATAATAATTCCTTTTAGGATGTCATGCCATTCTCCGCTTGGGTTCTCTTTGCTGATAAAGCAATTACTCTAACTGAATAAATATGTTGATATTCTGGTTCTTCCACACAGCTAATAATACCATCTTCTCTCTCTCTCTCTCTCTCTCTCTCTCTCTCTCTCTCTCTCTCTCTCTCTCTCTCTCTCTCTCCCTCTCTCTCTCTCTCTCTCTCTCTCTCTCTCGCGCTCTCTCTCTTTCTCTCTTTCCACCTTAGTGTCTCAGCCGCTCTCTTTCTTTCTCCGCCTCTCTTTTTCTCTCTAAGCCTCTCTCTCTCTGCCTTCTTTTTCTCCCCTCCTGTCTGTCTGTCTGTCCGTCCGTCCGTCCGTCTGTCCGTCTGTCCGTCTGTCTGTCTGTCCGTCCATCCGTCCGTCCGTCTGTCCGTCTGTCTGTCCGTCCGTCCGTCTGTCTGTCTGTCTGTCTGTCTGTCTGTCTGTCTGTCTGTCTGTCTGTCTATATGTGCTTACGGACAACTCTAGTCTATGCAAACGTCTTCAGTTACTGCCACTCCACAAACGCTTATTTTTAATAAGGCCAAGCTAATTCGCAAAATCCTATGTTAAAATGCTCCGGGCTACATTTAGTCATTATTTAAATACAGCTCAAGACAAAGCGAATGATTAAACATACTACGTGCCCCTAAGCCTAGGATACACTTATGCAAAACAAGCTTAGCGAACTCCGCAGCACTTGCCCATGATATCAAGACAGCGCTAATTCCTATACATGCAGTCGCAACCGATTAGAACGACTAGATTTCAGTACACACTGTATGACCTCTATAATAATAATAATAAAAATAATAATAATATAATAATAATAATAATAATAATAATAATAATAATAATAATAATAATAATAATAATAACATTCTCAAAGGACAAATATTATAATAATCATTATTCTAACTGTGGTACGATACCTCTATTTTAGCTAAATATATTCGCCATGTCTAAAATTAGTTTTAGTGAATCACGTATTGATTATTACACATTTCCAATGCGTTTATAATGCATATTGTTTCTTTGTTGCCTAAGATAAGTTCATCAGTGATGTATGAATGAAATAATGTATGAGAGCAGAGAGATCAGAAGTGCAGAATGTCAGATGGGCGAGTGTGCCCAATTCTTAACACTGAAAACAAAATTCATTCTTTCGTGTCTGTATCTCTCTGTGTGTCACTCCATCTCCATAACTCCCTCTACTCGTTTCTTCGGCACCCTTCCTCCTTCTCACCTCCTCACCTTTAGGAAAGCAGATTGGCTATTCTGCATCCAGGTATTGGTGCACGATAAGGTACATATGGTCAGGGCTCTTGTGGTTGTGAAATAATGTTTGTAATGTCAGATAAGAACAGATAAATCATCATAGCCCGAAGAGGATGGTTCTATAGGAAGAGACCGGAGAATCTATCGACACCCAGGATTCCGAGGAAAGACCAGAGGGACACATAATCAGACCGGAGAATCTATCGACACCCAGGATTCCGAGGAAAGACCAGAGGGACACATAATCAGACCGGAGAATCTATCGACACCCAGGATTCCGAGGAAAGACCAGAGGGACACATAATCAGACCGGAGAATCTATCGACACCCAGGATTCCGAGGAACGACCAGAGGGACACATAATCAGACCGGAGAATCTATCCACACCCAGGATTCCGAGGAACGACCAGAGGGACACATAATCAGACCAGAGAATCTATCGACACCCAGGATTCCGAGGAACGACCAGAGGGACACATAATCAGACTGTAACTGCTACCATTAATTTTGGGACTCTTCGCTGGCTGCTGAAGGTTGAGAGAAAATGGGAATGTCCCTAGTATTGCAATGTCAGTTCTTGATTAAAGTGAACTTGCCTTTAGACTCTCCTATCATCGCACGTTCCTCTGCTTCTTCTTTATTTCTCTATTAAAGAAACAAATGGAATGTGTGACAACTGGGGCGAGTTGT